>OZ020502.1:30326628-30726499 GCA_963971365.1 Lasioglossum villosulum
CGTTACGAATCATCGTCCCCGGACTTATTCGTCACCGATTATTTGCCATCGTTCCGGTTAGGCTTATCGTTCAACCCCCTGGATTGCTGCGCTCAGGGGTTGCATCCTCGAGCACTGTGCTGTGCCGCGACACGGAAGCTTTCAGCCTGCAGTATGAAATGTTTTAAAACGAGTATTTGTTGTTTGAGCTGCTGGGATTGCTGAATTAAAGTGGATTTCTAATGCAGCGTAGAGCCTAGCCGATTAAGAATGGTCAAAACTGCCCTTTGAGGGTTTTCAATGCCTATCGAATCATTCGACAGCTGACCAAGAAAAACCCGTCTAAGTAAAACTTCAGACAGGAAATTACAGGGTAACTGATATGTTCTAAAATATTGAAAACAATGTGACACATTTTGGATCCTAAGACGCATTTTAGAAAATTTTTTTAGTCTTTCCGTTGCGAACTGTGCTCGTGAAAGATGAGAAACCAACAAATGTAACTTTCCTCCTCAAAGGAGAAACGTCGATGAAATTCAAAATATGAATAAAACTAGCACAAACCATTTTAATGAAATTTCACATTCTCTGTTGCAGTTACGACTTTCCATTATGCAAATGAATAAGCTGATGAAAAGCAATAATACGCCATAGCATGGCGCGTCAAAGCAGTTACACTGTCCGCTTTACAGTTCCGCGAATCGTCAAGATCCTTTAGATCTATAGCTGATCTATAGTCCATAGACTGCCGATATAGCGGGTAGGTTAATTCTGTGAAATATTAAAATCGTATGACCCATATCCTCCCCGGAATATTACACGCCTAATCCTCGAACAGTTTAGAAGTCGCAACCCGATGATTACGCAAATTGCAAGAAAACGCTTAATACGGCGTTGTTTTCTTTCAATCTGCCCGCGTTTATCGTAAAATTTATCGGATACCATTCGCAAACCGAGTAATAGCGAAAATTACGTTTCACGAGGGGCTAATTGTAGAAATAGTATCGATCGTATGGCTCGCGAGCCTTGAGACCGCTTCGGTAACAAGTAACATTACGATATTCGGTGCACGGAGGATTGTTGCGGCGATGTTTGTCATTCTCCGATCCGAATTGTAGTAATTCCGCTCGCTTTAATCGTATTTCCCTCGCACGGGTAACTGCTGCCACGTGTAATGATAACCCGTGCTCGTTTCATTTTTCTCTCGTTCTCGTTCCTTCGACAAACAGGCGTCTCTATGCCGCATCGTTCAGCAAAATTATTGCAACTAACCCGTACTTCGACCGCTATTTGCAACGCTCGTTTTAACTGCCGATTTTATGCTTCACTCGCGAAAATTGTGGCGAACAAGACTGTAAAGATTGTTCGAATAGATTAAGAGCATCAGAACGTTATTTTTGACATGTTAAAATTGGAGACAGAAGAAATTTACATTCACATCGAACTTCTGCTTCGTCAAAATATACGCACATGTGACTTCTGCCGTCCCCAAAAGAATTATCCCGGATGAAGGGATCTCGGAAGTGTTATAAAAATTTCATTCGACAGCGCGACCATGGAGATATTCGTGGAATCATGTTTTACGCGGCGACGATCCAGAAGGGGTGTCCGAATCGCAGCCACCCCCGAAGTCATTACAGCAGCCTCTTAAATTTAATGGTATCCGGTTGTAGCCGGGGATAGGTGTTCACGGTGAAATTTATCGGGTTAGTCCCTGTCCCGATGGAAGACGAAGGTTCTCCTCGATTCGAAGATAAAAGCGAGATAATGTCACGGAACTAAATATTCCTGGAGTTTTATTATTCAATCCCCTCGATGGACGTACGCTTCTCCGGTTCCACGAGCTGTCTCTTTCTCTCTCTCCCCCTCTAGAACCACCGTTCCACCTACCCCCTCGGTCACAGAGCGGAGAGAGTATTGATATGGATCGTAAAACACGATCCAGATTCCGAGTCCGGACACATTTGCGAAAGTATCCGCAGTCGACGATACTCTAAAATTCGAGGCACATCCTGCACCGTGTCCGACAACTTCCTCGGCACAGTGAACTTTGAACTTTCGCCCTGTTACACAACGGATCGCTCCCGATGACCCGTGAACTTTCGGGTTCGCCGGTTTCCGACAGTTTCCACTACACCCCTCCCCCTTCCACGCCCCCCGTCCTCAGAATCGTCCTCGTTCCCAGCTGTGTTTTCAATTATCGGAGAAATTCGTTCGAAATCTCACCCTCCTCCCACCACCCTGGCCCGTTACACACGCGAGAAAAGTATTCCTCGTCCATTGTCTGCTCGTAATTTACACGAGCCAACCTCCACCCCCGAGCCCCCCTTCATCCTCTGTCGTTGTTCCCCGTAGTTTTGACCCTGATTTCCTTCTTTTTGTCGAGTCCCTCTACCCGGTAATATTTTTAGTAAGTAGACGACTGAGTAATCGAGAAGTACGAGTTATTTCGAAGCAGGTGATCCTAGGTGTGGAGTGGTGGATTTATTGGAGAAGCGATCGAGAATTGAAAGAATGTAGTCGATCATTGAGCGAAGCAAATATTTTCTTCAAAGAGTGTAAGCTATCCATTTAAATCATATCTCTTCGTTATAGTCAGAAGTCCTTGATCTTACTTTTTTTGTAGCATTGTAACACCACATTTTAAAGCGAAGTGCGTCCGGTTAAAGGTCTGAAGCGCTTAAATAAAAAAAAGGAGTAGACTGCAGTAACAGTTTTCTGAATCCTCAGAACTCGACCTACGTTCGTGATTCCGACGATCAAGGCGTAAGGGCTGGATTCAGCTCGTTTGCAGTTGTTCGGCAAGGTCTGCGTCGGTTCGCGTAGTGGCCGATTGTTCAATTAACGCTAACGACTGGCACGGTGGCCGCCGAAAAAGCCACGTGGCTCGTTTATTTCTTTTCCGGGACGGGTACACGCGAAACACCGGTGGCCGAGCCACTTTTATTATTCAATTACCCTTTATTATCGCGGCTATCCTCTACGTAGCGATGGGTGCGCGAGGAAGAATGTTGGGCGTGGGTGTTTGGGGAGCATATATTACGTTGCGTGCCAAGAATTTATATCGTCTGAGAACGATTACAGTAGCGCTGTGTACAAAATTCTGGATTCCGGCAGCTTTGGCCGCGTTTGCGCCGCGTGTTTAGGCAGCCTTAGCCCGGTGTGGGTGCGCACCAACGAATCTAGGCCCTGAATGCAGAACCTTAATCTCACTGTGGGCGGTCGTCGGTGCTTTAGTTACATCAAAGTGGCAGTAAGCCACGGAAAATTACAGCTATGGGGTTTCAAAGCCGAAACTGCTTCTATATTACTCTAAGGATTCGCTCGGCTCGTAAACTTTTGCGACAAGTCTCGCTCTGTGCTACCCTACTCCTACCACCTTCAAACCGGGCTAGCCGTGGACCCCCTTTCACCCTCCCACCCTTCTCCAACCTTCCTACCACACCCTCCCCCCTTTCACCCGCTGTTCCGACTCCGTTTTCCGCGATACGCGGAATTATTGGCTACCGCCCGTAAATAGATCCGAAGATCCGCGAATCATGAACTACGGAATCCTTCGTGGAATGCCACTCTGCTCGGGACTGTCTTGCGCGCTTATTAATTCCACTGGGATCTCCGAGAAACGTCCTTGAAACTGTTCGATCGAATCTGCGAGCGTTTCGACATAATTCGGTTCGCTAATTGACGGGCCGCTGTTGCGTTACTTACGCGTGGATCGATTCCCGGAAGGCTAGTAAAAGGCAATCGTATTATTTTCGCGAGCCGATGTATTAAACTAATTGGACCCTTGTTAATCGTGAAAACACTCGGGCCTCCAGAAGAATCACTATTAACCGGTGTGATACTATCCGCGCGAAACAACACCTTCTCGCCCCGTTTCCACCCTCGCGGGGCCGTTTCGTGGCCAATCTGTGGCCGCGAATTACCAACCCTTACGGCCCAGTAATCGCTACAAGAATTTTTACAGCCGCAATAACTTCATTCTGTGTCGAGAGGCTCAATTTTCAAGCATGTAAAGAAACCACCCCCACACCCCTCTGAAACACCGTTAACCTTTTACAACCTCCTCAATTGCGCCCGAATATCCCTCGGTGCTTCGCGTAGAAAAAATGCAGTCTACACCAGAGAAAAAGTTACGTGCAATAATCATCCCCTCGGAAAAGAAACACTCGTTGTTCAAATTGGAAAATTGCGGCTGTCCGAATAAATATAGAGAAAATTATCCAAATCAATCGGAGGAAACAGAAGTTAAATAAAACTAGCTGGTTATTGTTGCTCGCTCGCTTCGCGAGCTTCGCAGGTGGGGGTGTTGTAGCTCGCTCGCTTTGCGAGCTCGCGAGAGGGTTAGTGGTACGGATGGTATTTTGTGTGTGACTCTCCACGAGCCACACAAAGAACTTCCCGATTCGTTAGTTGCAATATATTATTATCATTATTTATTTAGTATACGTTTTAAGAAGATTATACGTTCTTTGGGAAGTTCAATAGTTTTCTACTTATCAAAATGTTTGAACCAACATCGTATGCTCGTTGCTCGCTTGGTTCCTTGTTATAGCATAGTAATGTTGCAAAATAAATTACAAATGCATTTAAATTTTTTTTAAATTTTTTTTTAAATGAAAAAAAAAATTTTTTTTTAATAAAAAAAAAATAAAAATTATATATAATTGTTACGTTTGTTTCTTCGGTGGAAAATTTCCGTCCTCTCGTATAATTTGCATTGTTGAATGAACTTGTTTCGAAAAAAACTAAAAAATCTAAAAAACTACTTGACCAATATGGACCAAAATCTAATCAGCTCTAAGTTACAGCGGGGCACATCGATTGCATCATTCATTATTCTGATCGCATTGTTATTTTTTCAGAAAACGTTAACGAAAAATTTGATACCATACAAACGGACATACGCACACACACACACACACACACACACACACACACACACACACACACACACACACACACACATACGAACATTTTGATAAAAATAGTCTAAAATGACTCCAATGACCATGAAACGTGAAGATCTGCTAAAAAATCAATTTTCGATTTTCGGGGTAATTACAGTAACTTCCCTATGAATCGGGAAGTTAATAAATTGTCCAAGTGTTCGATCGATTTTAAAAAATCGAGCACGTGTCCGTGGAAAGGGTGCAACAATGTAACAAAGGGTGACACGCGCATGCGTGAGGGTGGTTGCACGTGATTCCCGCCGCTTCATGAACCATCATTATTCGTGAAAAGCCAGGGGAACAATTTACAATTAAAATGTCTGGACGGATCGTCGAAAGTTCTCCAATTTAACACGTACGCTGAACATTGCCGTGGAAAGGGGGTTGGTTTGAGCGCGGGGGTGGTAGCGGGTAGGGTGGCAGGCCAGAAAATTTCCGCAGCCCACGCAGCTTGCGGGAAAGGCTGCAGGAAAGGCGCCGTCGTGCCGTGCATTCGGTATTAAATGACTTTCGAATGCTCGTGTCGGCGGTTTAATGCCCACGCGGTTAAGGAAGGTCGCTGGTTGCACGCCCACGCGAGTCCACGCGCGCACACTCTCTCTCGCAGAACCCTGTTTCGCATCTTCTTACGGCGACCGCGCATAACACGTGCGGCCGACGTTCTTTTCGCGGAATTCGAGCTCCTTTCTCCGCGAACAGCGTGGGCTGGAACAATTTTCTTCGAGGAAATTGCACAGACGACGGGCCGCCCTTTTTCACGCTGGATCAAATGCGTCACCCTTACCGAACGGATGACGCAGATGCCGCGCCATGTTATTTGAGGGAGAAGTTGAATCGATTGATACAAGCCCTATAATCATTATACCCGTAAAGGTGTCGACCGACAACTGTGTTCATCGAGAACGACGAATAAGCGTCTTTAACCCTTATGTCGTTAACCAACATTTTCTGCAATATTCAATGTCGTTGTTTTTTATACACCCTGTTCAAATTTGTTCGTTTATACACCCTGTTCAAGCATATTTGCGTTGCCAACTTCAAATCAGTCGAGTGGTTTATAAAAAGCAGGTGATTTTATCAATTAAGGTTTGTGTCTCGGCTTGCCCTTCATTGTAGACCACACATTTTCTATTGTGTTTGCATTAGGGAGTTAGTATGGCGGAGGTAGTACGGTGATGGCGTTTCTCGCTTTCCTTTTGGTACCAATTTCATGGTATCGCGTACGCTGCAATCGTCTCGGAAATCTCTGTTCTCTTCACTGTCAGAAGCAAACCTGACAAATATTCAGCCAAGGTGTATTAAAGACATCTGTGTTTGTTTACATTATCCTCAACTCTTCTTCATACGGTGAAAGATTTCGAAGATATTGCCAACTCGGTCTTGTGGGACAGACTGTATATAGCTTTTCATTTCGCGAATGCAATATATTCTCTGACCATATCCAAGAACATAAAAGTCTACAATGATTGTATTACTTGTCGACAAAAATGTTAAAGTATTACGGCGAGAGGCCGAACGACGAAATTACATGGAAATTACATAAAAATGCAAGAAGTTTAATTACTGTTTGCACGCTTAAAATAAATTTACCGAGAACACCAAATTCCAGGATCTTCGTGACCCCGAGGAAATGTTGCATAAACTTGCGCAACATTGCACCATGCGCTTGCATGTTGCAATGAGTTACAACAGTCTGGAACGACAAGGTAGCACACCCCATAAACTTGATGATATCATGCTCCGTGCATAATAAATTCGGAGATTTTTGACATCTGCAAAATTTAATTATGGAGGAAAGTTGGAACGAAAAATCTTATCACCGGAACGCAACAGGGAAACCTTAAATTAAATCAGGCATTAATTTGATGAATTCGGGCAATAATTTCAGAATGTTGTGATTCAAGGATTAATTAAAAAATTTAATTAACTCCAGAGTGAATTTGCGATCGTAATTGTTGTAAAATAAAAACTTTATTTTAATATTTTATACACACTCCCTGCGATCTCGCATTATTTATTTCAGTGGTTGCTTGTGTACTGTTTCATTGTACTTTTAGTGAATTCGTTCTTCACTTTTTACTAGAGGACTACACCTGCGTCGTTCAGCAGGAAACACTTTCATGTAAAATAACATAACAATATAAAATATTAAGAGCAGTTATCCGATAATTTCGAAGGCATAAACGATTCAAGTTACGCACCTGCAAGATGTATCGTGAATATAAATCGAAGTTATCGGAGTTATTCTGCTAGAATAACCAAGTGTGTCGATGTTCAAGCGAAAGTCTCCGGTTCGATTATCGTTAACCCGTCATATTTTTTTATTTTACAATTTTACTACGGTTGCAGCATGTGAGCGATTCGCATTCGTTTACAGCTTCGACCATCAAACTACAGAACTTTATTATCCGCCTGTCAGAATTCGACGATACTCTTCCGAGCAGCTCCGATGGCCGATCGAAATAAAAAAGGATTAACTCCTTCATCCCAATTGTGTCAACAATGAGTTATGGAATTTAGACATAATTTAAAACACTGACCTATGCTACCAACCATCGAGTTTCACATCTACCATTTCCCTCTGCCATTTCCCTGTACCCTATGACATTTCCAGTTCCATCAGAACCAGAAATTCACAGTGGTCCAAGATATCGCTTTAATCACAAAGAAATCCGACTCCACAAGCATGGTTAAACCTCACCCACGCATCCTCCTCCCACACGCCACCCTCCACCCCCGTAATTGCCAAACCTATAATACCCTCACCGTACAGGGAACATCGAATCGGATCAATCCCAATATTCGTACATACAGTGACTCGAACTAGTATTCGGACACTCTTAAAAAGACGATAACTTTTATATAATATTGCACCATATCATTTCAACTTTTTTAAGAAGTTAGAAGTTTGCTTCGCAGTGTGAAAAAAATCTGAGAAAAAATTACAGGTTGTCAGAATTGCATAGAAAATACTAAAAGCTGTACTTTCCAACTTTTATACATATATGACCTTATATAAAAAATGCTTGCGATTCTACATTTTAAAAAATAAATAAATTAGTGTTAATTGCCACATCCGCTGTGGAAGGTTCTCGAATCGGCGACGAAGACGAGAACGCGCGTGGTCATTCCGAATACAGAAGAAAAAAATGGAAAACAAAGAAAAAGTAGCAGGGAATCCTCCGATGGAACAACAAGAATGGAATAACAAGCGGGGGTGCTGCAAAAAAGTGGAGAAAGAACCGTGGATGGAGAGAGCGGTGAATTGCATCGGCGAACTGTTGGTCAGAGAAAAAAAGCTGCAGAGAGAAAGAGAGCAAGAGATGAGGGGATGGAAACTTGCAAACGGATAGTTCGCATGCCGGCGGTTAGGTTCGGTACTGATTCACCCTCGAGGCCGCTTCGACCGTTCCATCTCTCGTTTCTTTTCTTTCTGGTGTGTTTTTCCTGTTTTTTTCGCCTTTTTTTTGAGCGAGCGAGCGGCGAATTTAACACACTCTTAGGTTTCTTACCGGTGTTTTCCATCCCCCCGACATCGTGCCATCGATCGCGCGGCTTCATTTCTTCGCCCGCGGAAACCGTCGCGGGAATAAAAGTTTCCGGACGGAAAAGTTTTCGGGCACGCGCGATCCAGCGCGACGCGCTTTTCCGGTTTTGTTTCGACGATTCCGACGGTTTCATCGCCGCGACAAGATTGTTTCGTATATTACTTTTTCAGCGACTCATCTCTCTCTCGCTCTCTCCCTTTCGTTCTCACTTTTTCTATGTTACTCTGTCGCTACCCTCTCGCGCAAGGGTAACACATTCATCTTTCCCACCGGAATATTACATTCCGCGTATTAATACTTCGCGGACGAACATTTTTATCAGATTCCACCCTTGTTGGTGGTCCGCGGTAATTCCTGTCTGTTTTAATTCTCCATCAGTCGTCCCTCGTTTCGGGATGTTTCCGGCATATCCTTTGTCTCGCTTGTGCTGTTTCGAAGGTTGTCAAGAGGCTAGGCAGACACTCTTGAATTTTGGATTTTCAGATCGACTCGAACAAGAATCGCAGAAATGCAGAAACTGATAAATATATCTAATCCTAGAACAAGATCCACAAGTTCGAGATTTTTTTAAACGATCCAGATTCTCTATTGAAAATGACCTCGAGTCTAAACGAAGACAACATCAGGGATATCCTCCTCTTCTTTAAATGCGACCACGTTAAAATAAACTGTAAATAAATAAACAAGATCCACACGGATCGAAATCTTGTCTAACCTTCCCACGCCACGTCTCGTGCCAGGGAGTTTCAGTTAATAACAGGTTGATTGAATGAGAAGTCCTTACAAGTGGTATAAGGTCGTTCGAGGCAGGCAAGGACGATAGAATGTTTGCGCGAGTTAACCGCTCGCAAACAGCGTCGTTCGATGACGGCTCTCGGCTATTCCGTCGATCAGATATAGCCGATCTGTCGGCTCCATCTGTTTTCATCGTAAGAATAGCCCCGTCCCGGGTACGTAAACGGCTCCTCTCAACAGGGGGTGAGGGAGAGATCCTGTAGATGGGGTGAGAGAGATCCTACGCGAGTGTGTACGAGAGAGAGAGAGAGAGAAAGGGTTTGCCACGGTGGGATGGACGTCCGATCGTTATGATGGATCCTTATTTAATATCCACATAACTTCCTGGGCAAGCTCACGGGGCGGTCGCTTCACGGACACAGACATTCCGACGCTCCTGATGGCCGATTCAAGCAGAGAGAGCGAGAGAAAGATAGAATCGCGGTAACAGGTTCCTTTCGACTCGGATAAGTGACTACTTTCGACCCATGAGTTACCCGAACTCCCAGGGAATTTATTATGCGAAGGTTCCGGCTGCAATCTTGGCCCATGAATCGGGAATCTTGGAGGAAGCTGAGCTGCTCTCGCTCGGGAAAGGTACCTACCCCAGCCATTAGTTCCGTGCTACCTTTTCCCCGCTCGCTTTCCTTCTCGCGGGTTTTTCGAGTTTGATTTTACGGTTTATTGACTGACCAACTCCTCGGCTCCAGTGGCGCTTTGAAATTAGTGGACGCGGGATTTTTATGCGAATTTCGATCTTCCAAGGGTCCTTTTGTGAGGACCGAGCTGAAAGGAATATTTTGTTTGATGGTTCGGAGTTCTCCATCCATCTTTCTAATACAAATGTGCGGAGTATTTTTGAAGATTTAACTCTGTGGAAGAAGGTCTTCTCAAGGACAACGTAAGAAAACACGGCTGGTTTGAAAGCCTTTGGCAATGCATCGACTTCCGTACTACTGGGGAAATTAAAGAACTATTAAGAATACGCATTGACCTCGAGGTCCCAGGAATCCCGGTGCCATTACTTCCTGGTTGGACGTAGCTAGGGGGTGGCTTAAATTCAATCCAAGCCCCGCGAAGCATCCCAAAAAGACTTAACTATCGAACTCTAAATCTTGTCCAGTGGCATCGGGGCCACCAGGATTCTTCGTTTTGCCGGTTTCCTTACCTCCAACCACCACGAACCACCACCGGCGTCTTCAATCAGATTCCAAAGCTATGGGGGCGAGTGCTCGCGAATCCATGCATCCCGAGAACTCGCCTTAAATCAAGAAAACGCAAACGAACTGCGCCGTTGCTGTTAGTGGATTAAAGTCCGCGCGGCGGCCACAGACTTTACGCTGGACTGTAAGAAGCGTACAAAACGGTCCAGAGTTACGCTCATGACCGCCGTCTCCTCGTAAACCTGCCTACTGTTTCAACGAACCACCTCCCCTCTCTTTCTCTTTCTCTCGTCGACCCCGAAACAAACCGATCTCTCGGTTCCAGAGGACGCATAAAACCGACTTGAGGCGTTGTCGATTGGATTTCCCGGATTTTTCTACGGGACTAACCGGGAAACATAGCTGGGAGCACAGCAACCCACGATGATCTTCGGAAAAATGAAAGAAGTCTAGAGTTTCATATCACTATATTGTTTCCAGAAATAATAATGATTTAAATAGAGCATTTTTAATCACTGTATTAAAATCAAATTCGAGAATTCGAACTCAGCAGTGGACCTACTATCATGTTTTTAGAGAAACAAGGTAATTCTATAAAATAAATTTTTGTTTCGACATCCGTTTTCAGAAAACCGGGTCCTACGTCCAATAAATACGTGATTAAATAAAATTGAATGACTTTCAGCTAGGTGCACAGTTTACTTATAAGATCCAGTCGCGCGGGATGAAATATCGCGAGCGTGCGGTCGCGAATAATGCGTCGACGAGGCGGAGGGGAAAAGTGGAGGAGGAACAAGAAGAACCAGAAGAAGAAGAGGAACAGGAGGAGGATGTAGAAGGACGAGGGGGGGGCGAGAGGGAAAACCATTTTCAACGTGGTCACAAATAATCGTGAGAAAAGGCTGTAACCGGCTCGAACGGGCAAAATCCCTTCAGGTCGGCCCTTAATCCAGCGAGATGTTTATAGGCTGGCTACAGGGTGGCCGGGGAACTGTGCGCGGCTCTCGCTTGTCCTCTTCTAGTCCGGGTCAGCGGAGCGTACGAAAAACGAAGAAGAGATGCAGTAAAGTCACGTTATGGAGACGCGTCCGACATAAATCACCGTAGATTAACAATAAAAAATATATTACCCGCCCTCTCCCAACGCCCCCACCCTGCCTCTCTGCTTCTACTTCTGCTCGGCTACGAAGGACTGACTCACCTACCGACGTAGCGACATCACCTACGACCCCTTTTATACCGTGTATCTGAAATAGTAAACAGCCGGCGGTATGCGTTTATGCGCGGCCGTATTGGTTCCTGCACGGAGGGCCGTGGAGCACGTACGGCCCGTAAAGGGGGCCGTAACGAGGGCCGTGAACCCCACGGAATCTCTCGCGGCGACTGCGAATTCCCCGGTGCACGAGCAAACCGCTAAACGAACGGCTGAACCCTGCCACCCCTGCCCCCTCCCCACACGTGACGTACCCTGCTCCCACATTCCTGCCGATCTTCACAATGGACACTGCGAAGAAAGTGTCTCTAAACACGCATTTTTCTGAAAAGTTCAACGTTGAACCTCGCTCGTCACGGGAACCCAGGTAATTAACACATTTCCACCGGACACAGGGTTCACCAGGTTATCCTTAACTCAGCGACAATTATTTCAACTTCAATCGTTTGATCGATGACTGTCGAGAAAATAATTGTCGGTGATCTGAAATGTCGGTGAGTGTATATCGTCAAGAAAGTTAGATGTCGGTGAAGTCAGGGTACCCGGGCTGCACCACGGAATGCACTTCTTACGCATTTGTGACAAAACTGAATAAGTGAAATAGAAAATGAGGGGACCGTAGAAAAGGTGAGACGAGGTGACCGAGGCACCGATTCAATTCGTGATATGAGGGGCGGATGAGGGTTAATCTGGTGACACTGGTGCAAGTCGACCTTAAATTCGAATCCCGCGTACACCTCGCGCCGCTAACTTTCTTCGTGCCAACGCGATACTCACTCTCCGAGCGGCGAACCCCTATTTCACCCAACCCTATCCTCCCCACCCCGAGATTCACACGCGTGCACTTCAATCATAAAAGTGGCGAGCGGATGCATTCTCATCTCGATGAGATCCAGCCTCCCCCGACTGGATTTCGAAGAAGAAAGACGAGCGAGGGGTGAGAGTACCGCGAGGGTGGAAATCGATGCCCGCGATATTGTTCGAATTTTATTGCGATGTGACACGCGGGTAACCGAGAGAGCCCCGTGTTTACGAGTCGAAACTGTCCAGCAAATTGACACACGACCGCGAACCGTGTTTCGTTCCGCCGAACCTGAACCTGAACCTGAACCCGCTGCCCAAGCCCGAACCATTTTCGAGCGAGGTTCAGAAACGGCGCGGAGCATCGTGAAAATCATACCGGGGCTCGGGAAAAGTGTCGACGCTCCGACGGTTTCATTTCCGAGCGCCGAATGTGTTTTATCGCCGCGTACCTTCCAGCATGATTGCGCTTCCGCTTTTGGTTATGGCCTAGGCATCGCTGCCAGGTCAATAGACAATTCGGTTTCTCGCAGAGTTCCGGCGATTCGCGTTTCCCGCGCTTCTGGCACGGTGCTGGACTCTTCCGAGAGAATCTCTTTCTTTTCTCTTTCTCTCTCTCTCTCTCTTTCTCTCACTCGTTCTTTCTCGTCGACGTCGTTACAGGGACTTTCATCCCCTCCCGCCTGGATCTACGGTGTTCGCGCGATGTTACTTGCCAGCGTTTCACTCGTAAATGCCGAATATACCAAAGAAATGAAACAGGAGGAAGTTTCACTGGTTTTTATGGTCGAGGTAATAGTCCGCGATTCTTTTCTCACACTGGGTTCTCGAACAGAGGGTTTTTAGTTTTTGGTTAACCCTCGACCAAACTGTTGGGGCCGTAATAAGTCTTTTTTAGAACATCACAGAAACAGGGTGCGAACTTTCATGAAGAATAACCAGAAATTTTGTAACCGGAACGCTGTGTCATACGTTGCAATTCTAGGTAACGTTATTCAAATTATTTGCTTGACATTAATTACTGCGATTTCGAACGAAATCCATTTACATTACAATTCCGGCGGTTTACTTTTTAATGAAGTATACGGTTGAGTAAATGTATTCGTTACAACGTGCGTCACAGAAATTACAAAACCCATGCGTTTAACCTCGAGATACATGTCATTCAGAAAATTGATAGTTCCAAAATTAGTAAATGAAATTCCAACTGTTGCAAATTATTTTCCGAAAAGATACGAAAATAATAATAATAACAATTAAATTAACGTCGCCGTAAATGAACATCTCTCCAAGCATATTACGCGGCATTGTTACAGAGAATTTGAAATTTTCGTCTGTTAAAATCACGTATGATGAATTCCCTCTCTGCTGCCGAATTGTTCGCGTGTTACATTGAAACTGTAATCGTTTAAATTTCCAAAAACGTGAAAACCAGAAAAAATCTGGAACACTTCGTTATAGTATTTTTTTACTTGCGGGTTAGTCTGCTATGTAATTAATCGGTAGACATTTAATTAAATCACACTTCGTTTTACATAAAACGGCTCGCATAATATAAATCGAACTTGACGCGGTTTTCCTCGTCGTCGTTCTTTCTCTCGTCCCTTAGTCTCCCCCGAAGGGAATACCCACGGAAAATCTCAGCTCCGGGTGTTTTGAAGATACTGACGAGAATAAGTGGGCAGAGAGAACCAGGTCAAACGGCACCGTTGTAACGCGTCGTTCCTTTGGCCCACCGAAAACACAGTCGGGGGTGGTTTCTCGCGCGAAGATTTTTCTACCCCCGCGGCGATTATGGCTCCGACGCGTCGCGATAACGGGTAACGAACCGTGGACGTTTCACGAGGTTCTTGCTGGTCCAAATGGAACGACGGAATTCAAGGAACGGGGACAGATGCATGCATACGAATTGGTTGCGCTGGGTGCTACTGTTTGCGAGGCCATAAGAGGACTGGGATCGTCGGCGGCAAAGGACCGCGTAGGGTAAGAAGACAAAAGCTGACACAATTTTGCATTAAACATTTCAGTCAGCAAGTAGAATCACCAAGACGTCGACAGACTCGAGAAAAATCAACGGAATCAAGTTACATTAGACCTTGGTTCCATATATGTTGCCCACACAAAATGAGTTAGCATTAATTTGAAAATAATAAGAGTAAACATGAACGAGTGTAATTCCCCTTCCGCCTAGAACACTTTTCCCAAAACCGTCATCTGGTAGACGATGTAATCTTTGAAGAAGGTCATGTTATCTCGAGTCGGGTCTATAAGTATATATGATCTAAGCATTAGACCGTTGAAGCGCCATTGGCCAATCCGTCAGCGGCGGTCGCGGCAAACGGATTAACCAAACGTATCCAGTGGCATAATTTTTTATCGTTGCGGCGCGGAACGAACCAGATGCCGCGCCGGTCGGAAGAGGCGAGAGATCCTTGTCTGTCTGTCTAGTTAATTGCCACGTCCACCGGCTGGCTAACGATATAACGGACTTCCTGAAACGTTTACAGAGGCGTCGGTCGGGACATGAGTAAGAGGCTAATCCTTCAGCAGAAGATCCGACGTTGGGCGGCTGTGTTTTTGGGGCGGGCGCCAGGTGCGGCCGTTGCTCGGACAGGGTAAGAACCGCAGAGCTGTTCCGGTCTACGTAAGGTGAACGAAACCATCGGAGAGGGGGTGAGTTCGGTGAGGGGATGGGTTTGTTTGACGCGAAATTGCGTGACTGGCCCATTCGTCTCCGGCTTATCCCCCTTCGCCTTTCTTATCTGCTCGTGCACGCACTTTATCCGATATCCCCGGGAAACCTCGAATCCGTCACTTTCGAGCCGGAACTATCCCTGCGTGCAACCCCCGAAAAAAGGCCCTCCAGAGGAAAAAAGAGAGGGAGAGGGAGACTCGAACCGTGTATTGTCTGCTCGGAGAAAGAAGGGATGAGAGGACTTGGGGCAACCGGCGCGCTAATACGTTCTTGAAGGACGTGGTCAATACGGTGGACAACGCGGAGATTGCTGAAGAGAAGATCGGCTCGAGAAATATTTGAGAAAACCGTTCTTGGTGGAACAGTTATTTGCGCTTGGAAGCATTTTAATGGTAACTTTGTGCCTCTTGCAACATCGAGTTAAAAAGTGAGATGTATACAGGAACGGTATGGGCTTGACAAGAAATTTGGTGCAATCAGCTTAAAGCTCCCCTTGGACCATATTATTTTAGCTGAAAAAATGTCCTAAGCTGATCACGCTCCGTGACTCAGCCTGTATATTTAGAATTGCTAATTTCAAAACATAAGCGAGAAAAGATTGTCTTTTGTAAAAGATTATACGTGTGGAACGATTAAAGAGGACAGTCGAGAATGGAAAGCGAGTCTTTTTAAAAAGGACACTCGACGTGTGTTCGTCCCTTATTTTCATTGCTGCTCTAATGAATATTTAGCGACCAGCGTCGGTTGGGAGCTCATAGTCCATCGGTTATGAATATTTCTGCGGCGACTTTGAAGCTTCTCCAAGGCCAGCAGCACTATTTTTACCCCCAATTATCGACGAGAAACGAGCGGCAAGGTCACGGAACGGAACACGAAGAAGAAGGAGCGGTTTCTAGTGAGAGAGAAAGAGAGGACGAAATTGGGACGAGCGTCGCGCCGGGAAAATGAGGCGTGAAAGGGGGACGTTGAAAACATTAGGAATGCCCCGTGGCTCGAAAGGAAATCAAATTTGCTTATGAATGGCAGTGATTAGGAGTAATGCCTCCTGATTTAGGCCGCAGCATTGTCGTGCTCGGCCGAACGTGCCATTGTGATCGGACAGCAGAACGATCACGGCCCCTCTCGATCGGAAGACGATACCTCTGCAAAAGGTGGATCGCTGCTGGGAAAAAAAGAGGAGCGTCGTGAATTTGTACGTGACCCCAAAGCAAACGATCCGTGCGCCGAAACAATACTATACTGATTATCTCGGATTCGCTGCAACCGTTTCAAAGACTCGAAATGAACATCGGCAAGGTCCGTTCGATAGACCGAGGAATCGGTCTAGTTTGACTTGGGGAGTTATGTAAATGGCATGTGTAGCTTGTCCGCGGAAGGGACGCGGGTAAATAAAATTTATCATGCGCAGATCGAAGCCACGCGAACCGTGTGGGGGTTGCAGGCCTCGGGAGCACGTGGCACACGTGCCTGCATAATCCGACCGCTATTTGTATCTTGCGCTTTCTTCAAAGAGCCTCGCCGTGCCATTGCCGCACCCGGAATGATAATTTCGGGTTTAACTCGGGCCCCCTCGTGGCCCGCGGATTTTCATCAGACACAAATTTGCCCATTCAAATAAATCACGTAGCGGACGAGTGGGCACGTGTCCTCTCCGCCCGAAAAAAGCGGTTGACGAGCTGATGCACCCTTCGCTCCAATCTGGATCCTCCCCCAAATGGATCTGGACCTTCTCTTCGGCAGCGTTTCGAGGATCTTGACGAGCACGGATCACTGTCGCGTCCGTCCAACCAAAAATGTATCATTTTATATCTGATACAAGAAAATACAGTTGATGAAAAAAATTCTACAGTGTCTAAATACAGTCGGACGCGCCATCCCCGCATCTTAGCAGCCATAACGCAATATTAACCGTCAGCTCCATTGAAAAAAGATGGCCACTTCAATTCCCCGGAGCCGAGGCTGTATCCGGAGCCAATACAGCATTAAGGATCCTCCAATTTTTACTTTCATCCCGCCGCGCGGCGCCGCCGTTCCCGTTCCATTATCTATCGTTTCTCTCGCAAATTAACACACCTCGGCCTTTGTACGGGCTCCGGCCTTGTGTCGGTAAATCTATAACGTTGAGATGAGCTCGAAGGGTAATCAGTCCTAGAGCACAATAGCCACCCCCGCGCGGCCCCCGGGCTGCAGCCCGCATTTCATTTTCCTTTCTTCCGCCGTGAAGTATTATCATTACCCTGGCTCCGGTATCATTTTTCGCCACTCACGATATCACTGCCCCCTACTCCCCCTCTGTCTTTCTCTCTTTCACGATCGTCCCTCCAGAACGATCCATCCGGGACACCTAACCCAGAGCATGGAACCTAGGGAGAATCCGAGACCTCCAATAACCGAGTTAACTCGCCGACAATACGATTATTCCTACGAATACGACGCCCGCGCAGCAATAATACACTCGAACCCCGGCGAATTTATTGCCACCGCCATTTCTCCGTGCCCTTAACTCTTAGTTGGCATCGTCGGGTCTCCGGTGACCCTCTATCGCTTCATTTCGCGATACTTTGACAATGTAACGGCAACAATTTTATTCTACCGACGTCACTCGTCGTTTCTGCAGTCCAGTCATAATGGAAAATGGGGGAACGTTCTGAAAAGATTCCCAAAAACGGAAGACACAATTCTGTGGTTGTAGGGAAGAACGCCACATGTAACATACTTTCACTTTCGAGATGTTGCCGTTTAATGTTCCGATCGCTAACTTTTCACAAATAAAATATCGGTAAAATTGCACGATGTTTTTTTAGCCTTTCGAAGATTTACACACGTAAATCCTACTAGAGTATAGGATTAAGGAATAGGATTAATGCATAAACGTTTTTCCTTACACCCACGGAATGTATGTACACTGCGCAAGTCAAAACGGAAAGCGCGATTTCCGACCGGGTCACCTATTTCCCGAGCGATTGTTCGATCGTTGCTCTCGATTACCCTCGTTACCATCGAATTACTGGCCTCGAGAGTAACGAAAACCATCCCGAGGAGGCAGGCAGCCGATTCAACTGGAACAGGAGAGGAAGGTCCTGGCAGTAGATAAGACCTTGTTAAAACTGTCCTACAACCGGCCGAGTTTTCGAACGGAAAAGAGCTGACCATTGCCGAAAAGAAAAACCAGCGTGTGGAGGCCTCGAGGATTCGATTAGAAACGGCTCGCCCGGCCGATTAATCGAATTTTTATCGAGCCCCGTGTACGAGGGGCTGGAACGATAACGCCCGGTCAATCATGAGAAACAGATTTTATGTCCAATTATGTGGATGTTCGTCTGCGCGCGCGCGAGCACGACCGCGTTAAAACGTTGAACACGAACCACGGGGTTCTCTCGAGTGTGTACAGATCGTTCCGCGATTTAGTGGACCCTAAAAATCCCAATTTCGAGTTTACGAACGTCCCCCGACCACAGTGGATCCGCCGATTGCCGGACCTGGACCGACGAATAGTGACATTTTCACCGAATCCGACGGGAAGAATCGGAGCCACAATCATCTCGTGCCAGCGAGTTTACGAGGCCTCTCCTATTCACAATTCCCGGCTAGCTTGATCGATAGAAAGGCAGGATTGTTTAACCCTTAGGTGGACCCTTAGGCGGAACCGTGTCGACGCTCTTTCCTCCACAATTTTTGGAATTGCTTCAAAGTTGAGGACTCAAAATATTGCTCACATTATTAAACATATTGCGTCTAATTGCTAAACCTTTCAGTACTGTATGAGGTATTATATCAAATTCGTATCCATAAATTGAAGAAAAGCGTATAGAAAGGAATTATTCTAGGTCGGAAGAAATGTTTAATTTTCCAATTAAAATAGCCAAGTGCGAAGGGATCAATTATTCCAGACGTATTAAAATTATTAGGAACACGCATTCATGTAACTCGGCGTACCGTGCGCCCATCAGCCGAGAGTCACCGAGCGAACATTCGTGGAAACCGTCAAGGCGTCCGATGACGACTCGTTACGTCCACGGGGGATGGTATAGGAGCAAACAGTTCGACCCGCAATTAGAAGAATGTCGCGGTGAAATCTCGCAGGCGCGAAATTGCGATCTCATTAAAAACCAGTGCTCTCCGTCTCTCGCTCTCTCCGTCTCTGTCGCTCTTAGCGTCGTCGGAACGAGCCGCTCCTTAATTCCCCGGGACGGTGAATCGGGTGCGTCGGGTAGGTGTACGTCGGGTAGCGATCTCGGCCTTAAATCTATGCTGGGCGAGCAGTTAACCGGGTTAGAGGCGTCGCTTACGATTACCAGAACTAATTTCGCTCGGCGTGCGCGCGAGCCTGTACAATTCCTCCGCAATTTTCAGTCCTGCGAACTATACGCAAAAAAACCTACCCCTCCACCATCTCTCTCTCTCTCACTCGATCTTTCCCCTGGCGCGTTCCCTTTTCGGCGTGTTCTCCTTTTCCCTTTTTTTATATTCATTCACCCCTGCTCGTGACACTCGAGCTGTAATAACGAAGTCTACCTTCCCCGTGAAAATTGCAGAATGCAAGTAGCCGGGGCCATTCACGGACTCGTATTGCGGCAGAATAGACGGCGAACACCTCGAAACCACCCGCGCTGCTAAGAGAGAAAAAGAGAGAGAGGGTAGAAGAGAGCAAGAGAGAAACAGGGTGGAGGAGAGATAAAGAGAGAGAGAGTCAGTCGACCTCCCATCCCCTAACCCACCCTCTCTCTATTCTCCCGCTGGAAACCCTCTCCTCGCCGATTCCCCACCAACCCCCTCGGCCAGCTTCGGCGGGGGTGGCGTAGTACTCGAGGAGGAGGAGAAACCCGTGTGTATCGACCACTGACGTCATCCATCCCCACTAAACTACGTCACGTATACGCTCCCGGAGAGAGAGAGGAGGAGAGGAGAGAGAGAGGAGGTTGTCGCAGTGCCGTAGTGACTTTGTGGCGCATCAAAGGGCTCCTAAAACCACCCTCTCCCTTGCTGCGAGCCGCACAAGCTACGCCACTCGATAAAACCCGGAGTACGTCCAGCCACCTCCTGTTCTCTCTCTATCTCTCTCTCTCTCTCTTTGTCGAACTCTCGTTTACTCGTTCTCTCTCTGTATCGCCCTCTTTCTCTACCTCACTCTCTATGTCGACGACCAACGATTTTATTATCGAGTTTACCGCGGGGCTTACTGTAAATTCGATTATCCGTGTGATTCGCGGCGTATCAATTTTTGCTTAAGTTTTACGGCCACCGATACTGCCGTGTTCGCGCGCCCGTATTCCTATTCCTACCATCCTCCTACTGTTCCTGTTTCTCTTCCTCGACGATTTCGATATACAGGACCACGGGATTGTTGCATTAACTACCTTGTGCGGGGATATGCTACCTGCCGTGGTCTCTGCGAGATCGTTTTGAGCTGGTTGATGCGAGTTTTTAAGGTTTTGCTGGATAAAATGATTCTTGCTTTGGGATGCTTGATTGGGAACAGGTTGGCTCTGTTCACTAATGGCTTCTTTCAGCTTCTCTTTGAGTTGCGAGGACAATGAACGTATGATACTGTCTGTTTCAGCGAGAAATTTAATAGGGTTAATGCGGATTTATAATGTGGATTTGTTGGGAAAAATAAGTTCTGGTTTTGGACTCCACGTTGTTCATGGAATTTAATTCGTGAACAAACAAACCTTAAAAGAATGATCGTTAATTGGCTATTCGGCAACCGGTTGCCTACACAAGGGTTAAGTGTACACGTAGTACTAGTATCCTTGAAGAGGGTAAGGGGGAATACTAATCGAGTAGAGCTAATTCATATGAAAGTTTGATTTCGGCTATATTTTCTACAAAACTATTCAGGCTGCTCATTAAAGTCTGTCAGGCTATTTCCGACGCTAATCTTGTTAATTAGCAAGATAACTAGTTCGAAAAATTATTCAATCTGTTCCACTAACAGAAGAACTGAAATTTCGATCTGAAATTTTCAAAATACATTTCGCAACTGCTATGCTACCGATTTACGTAAAAATCAAATCGATTTTTGGAACCTCCCTGTAAGGGTTTCATCCCTAACACGTCTAAAGGGATGTTTTGTTATCACTAGCGCCAGCTGTGGTCGACGAGCTGAATTAAATCGACGAGGAACAAGAAGCACGATGTCTCCCATTGTTTAAAGTGTTAAACGGTCGATAAGTGAGTAGTAGTCCTTCCAACAACAAACACTAACAAAAAATCTGAGCCCACTTGAAAATACAAAAAACAATCGTCACTCTTCAAAATTGGAAAGTATCAGCCAACAGAAACGTTAGCTTGTCTATGTAAACGAAAATTGACTGCATTTCCAAAAGTTCGGGGAACCAGCAGCGCGGGAATTCGTCAATTTTTAAGCACGGGTCCTCTTAAACAACATGGCCACGAGGGTTAAAGTATCGAGTGCGCGTCCGCGCGCTTTCGATCACGTTTTCAGCGGTGCTCGACCCGTGAACCCTTCGTCACCCGCCCCCGACCCGGCCCTGGCGGAAAATCGTGTTTACGCGCGAAATCGCGGGACCCGCACGATCTCTTGTTAACTTCCCGATTCATAGGGAAGTTATGGTAATTACCCCAAAAATCGAAAATCGAATTTTTAACAGATCTTCACATTTCATGGTCATTGGATTCATTTTAGACTATTTTTATCAAAATGTCGGTATGTGTGTGTGTGTGTGTGTGTGTGTGTGTGTGTGTGTGCGTATGTCCGTTTCTATGGTATCAAATTTTTCGTTAACGTTTTCAGAAAAAGTAATAACGCGATCAGAATAATGAATGATGCATTGGAAGTGCCCCGCTGCAACTTAGAGCTGATAAGATTTTGGTCAAGTTTGGTCAAGTAGTTTTTTAGTTTTTAAAAAAAAAAATTTTTTTTTTTTTTTTTTTTAAATTCAAAAGACTACATACGTCATGTGGTTGGGCATACTCTATATGCCCAATACAGTGTTATAATCACTTTCCCTGAAAACATATAATCTTCTTAAAACGTACGAATAGCAAAATAAAAACTAGCTGGTTATTGTTGCTCGCTCGCTTCGCGAGCTCGCGGGTAGAACTGCTCTTGCGAGAGGGTTAGTGGTACGCATTGCTAGTGGGGCATACAGCAATTAATGTTTTTTTACCCCGAAAATCGAAAATCGATTTTTTAGCAGATCTTCACGTTTCATGGTCATTGGAGTCATTTTAGACTATTTTTAATTTCCCGATTCATAGGGAAGTTACTGTAATTACCCCGAAAATCGAGAATCGATTTTTTAGCAGATCTTCACGTTTCATGGTCTTTGGAGTCATTTTAGACTACTTTTATCAAAATGGTGTGTGTGTGTGTGTGTGTGTGTGTGTGTGTGTGTGTGTGTGTGTGTGTGCGCGCGTATGGCCGTTTTTATGTTATCAAATTTTTCGTTAACGTTTTCTGAAAAAGTAACGATGCGATCAGAATGATGAATGATGCAATCGATGTGCCCCGCTGTAACTTAGAGCTGATTAGATTTTGGTCCATATTGGTCAAGTAGTTTTTTTAGTTTTTTTCGAAAGAAGTTCATTCAACAATGCAAATTATACGAGAGGACGAAAATTTTCCACCGAAGAAACAAACATAATAATTACATATATTTTTTTTTATAATTTAAACAAATTTATTTAAAAAAAATTTATTTTTTATTTTCCTTTTTTAATTATGCAACTAATGCTAATGTTACCGCTTAGAATAATCGAAAATTATCCCAAAGCAAGAGTGAGTTATTCATCGCTACTGCCGAGAATACATTTTCAAAGAATATCGATGAAAGTACAAAAACATTTATATTACAATCTATTAAAAAAACAAGCAGTTCAATACGAATTATTAACTGAGATGAAATTGAAAGTTAATATAAAAAAATGGTTAAGGGAGCATGCGAGCAACGAACATACGATGTTGGTTTAATGCGACGCCATACAGAAAACATTTTGATAAGTAGAAAACTATTGAACTTCCCTGAGGACGTATAATCTTCTTAAAACGTACACTAAATAATGATAATAATATACTGCAACTAACGAATCGGGAAGTTCTTTGTGTGGCTCGTGGAGAGTCACACACAAAATAACATCCGTACCACTAACCCTCTCGCGAAATCGCAAAGCGAGCTACAATACCCCCATCTGCGAAGCTCGCGAAGCGAGCGAGCAACAATAACCAGCTAGTTTGTCATGTGTTTTACGCGAACGGTATTCCGCGGATTTTACAGGTGTAACCGTGCAACGCACTCTCGATTTAACGCGGGTCTGCCCGGACCCAGGCGTCGCGAGGCAAGGATTAATTCAGACTTTGTAGAGGCGACGTTGATGAATTTTTTAGAATATTCATCTTGATTTTATGTCGATATCAGCGTAATCCATACGAGGCTGATTGCGTTAGGCGTTATCCGGCAATCGACTTCTAGAGGCAAGCCTCGTCCCGCGAACGCGCGCGCGGAACATTAAATTTCATCAACGGAGTTCTGGTCTTAATAAGCAATTATCTCTCTCTCTTTCTCTCTCTCTCTCTCTCTTTCTCCCTCCTCGAGTACAATTTCACCGCGCCGCGTAAACTTCGCTCGCGAGGATATGTGATTTTCGACTGTCTTACGGTAAACACAGCTCGCAGGAACTTGAATAATCTAGGCTGGAAAATAAATCTTTACGAGCCCGTGAAACTGTAATCTTAACAGCGTCTCCGGGTACTGTCTATTTGCGGCTGCCACGGGAATTCTTGCCGGAGAATGTCTTTGAGGAATTGTGTCCGATCGTGCACTTAATCTCTTGCGTTTGGAATATTGAGTTAGCGCCGTGATCAACGTTCCGAATGGTATTCGCTAAATTTCTGTATTATTCCCTCGAACCAAAATAAACTTCTATTATCTTGTTGTTGATGGTGAAACCGAGCTTTATCCTAATTTGTATGTTTTCTATGCAAAAGATTGTTTTTAATTAAGAGGAAATTGCAGGAAGAATGAATAAACGAATTGTCTCCAATAGAAAAGCTTTACAAATTTTTTAAACATTTCCATTCATTGGAAATTTAATTTAATTTTTAGCCGGGTACGTTTTTTCGTAATGCTTTGTCAGGGTGAATGTGTTTTTTGTATAGAATGTTCGAGTCTGTTTATAATTGTAGAAATCGAGACCATGGACGGACCTTATAGGGGATGAAAATTGTAAAGGGCGTGTTCACGCGAAAACATTGCAGCTCTGGGAAAACAGTGCCGGCTCGCTAACAATCCAACGTGTAAAACAATCCGCCGTTATTTTACACGTAGGAATGAAAGAGGAAGCGGAGCTTAAATCAGGAACATAGGATAGGAGGGAGCGTGCTGGGCGTGTTCGCGCCAAAACTTCACTCCGAGGAAAACAAACTCGAAAGCCGCGTAAATAGCGATCTGGTTAGTCCATACTTCGATCTTCGTGAAAACCCGACAGACTCCGCAAAATCCCATAAACATTGTCGACAGGGGAAACACAATGGCGGCGAAATTTACAGCTAACAAAACAATCCCCAAGCAATGCATTAAAGAATTTATATTCACCCATTTGAATTATATTCGGTCTTACGAATTCGAGAATTGAACAGTCGCAAACAGAAATTTGTTTTGTACGTTGGAAAAACCATTCCCGTCTCTTTTGGCGCCAAAATCCACGCCCTCGAGACAACATCCTCGTAAATAATAAAGTAAAACATTTCATTCTCACCCTTTCAACTTCAATTGAATCTTAAAAATTCAACAGCTTCGTCGCAAACGAAGAAATTTCCTTTAAATGAAGGAAAACTCCGCCTCGACTGCGTTGGCGCCAAAATCCACGCCCTTGAGACGACGCACCCCACAATAACACGCCGCTGGAACAGACTTCAAATTTCCACAGGCACGAATTACCACTCGTTCAATTCCATAAAGAGCATTTGCAAAGAGCATTCTTCCAAAAGAATAAATTGAAACACCTCCCTCTCGCCCAAAAGAAATTTCCGAGGAAAATCAACGTCGCAAAGAAAAAACAAACCGTTGAAAAAATCTGAAATATTTGCAGAAACACCCTTGTAGATATTCAAAACTGTAAAAAAATGTTCTTCCAAAACATTGAAGATAACAATTTTCCTGTGCTCAAAAGAAATTTCCGACGAAAATCAACGTTGCAACAGAATTCTACAATAACGTACCACTGGAAAAATCTCACATTTTCATAGAAGAGACTTTTGACTCATCCATATAAAACCGTAAAAAATTTTATTCAGACGGCAAAAGGAGAGTAGGAGAGGAATCGAAGTCAATGTAGAATGTCCGAAAACAAAACGGCCCTTATTTAAATGGCAATGTAGGGTCTGCAGGGGTGTTGGAAAAATGGGTAAACAAACGCAACAGTAAAGGCGTGTGACGCTGGTGTTCGCGGCGCATGCCGGGGCCTGTTCGCGCCAAAATTGCACAGCCCTGAACCCGAGGGAGCCCGAGTGCAAAAGTATTGATTCGTTTCATCCCCACGCGGTTTGCAGGCTACCCCTACAATCCCGTCCATCGTCGTCGTCTACGTCGTCGTCGCCGTAGTCGTCGTCGTGCTACCTTCTCGTGGCCTCCCTCCCGAACCGTTCTCCACCCTACCCTTGCCCTTTCCCGCCCTTTCTCGGATCGCCGAGAAGGGCGGAAGGAAAAGAGACACGGAGGGGGTGGTCGAAAGGGGAGACTGGTGGCCTCGTAGTAGGAGAAGAAGAAGGAGGGTCCGGGAAGGAAGGGTGCAAAATGAAGGGGTGGCTGGGGTGGTAGTAGTACGGGGTAAGCATAAAGAAAGATAGGGTCAAGGGTGGGAGGAGGGCGCGAAGGGAGAGAACGCGGGAAAATTCGCCCTCCATTTTTCTCGCGAGACAGCAACGCCACCGTGGACCCTGGCTGCAGGTCCCGGACTTCGCGAGAAAAGGGCTTGGCCCTTTGTTTTGCCACCGCCAGGGCTGTTTTGCCCGGCGCAGATGCGGCTGCCCTTGGACTCGCGGAAAATGCGATTAGCGGTCGGAACCTCTCGCAATTAGGGAAACGTCCTCAAATTTTGAACATAATATTATGGTTCCTTGGGAGATCGATATGTATTATTCGAGACGTCGTAAATTCATTGTTTATACATGAGACAATGCCCTCCAAAAATCCCAGAGCTTAAAGTATCATCCATCACACCTCACTCAGCAAATCCCCGAACTTTTACAATTTTTCAACACTCTGTATAAATTTTGTCTGGCTTTTTGCAATAACAGCACCGCGTCTTCTACCGAGACTCTCCGCGAAGGTTTATATTATTGATCGAGATGGGGCGCATCGCCTTGAAATTTAAGTTAACAGCGTTACCAGTTAAGTTAGCGTCGCATTACGGCGATAACGAGCCCGGGAGCCTTAAGGCCTGTGCGCGTATCTTCCCGCTTTTTTCCGCGTTGAAATTTTTAACAGGGCAAAGGACCGGGGGGCTCTCGCCCTGAAAGGGCTGCTCCAGGGTCACTCCGCCTCGGGTGCGGATTTATTTTCGAACCTGCACTGTTTGTCTATCGCTTTTGTTCATTATTACAATCGCTGGTGGCGAGTTGCCCTCCCGAAGTTCCACGAACTCGGCGAATGAAATTAATAATCGAAACGGCGACCGTTTCCCCGACCGTCCAATCTTTCCCATTGTTCGATTGAACAGTGTTCCTTCTTTTGTTCCAACTTGCCCGGGACCACCCTGCAAAATTTTGGCCAATAGAGAGACACACAGAGGTTCCGCTTAAGTTAAGTCAATTCGCGGACCTGTAACGAGTTAGTCGCGGAAAGAACCGTGGATACTAGTTACGGCGTGCCATTGTTTCCCTCTCTCCTCTCCTCTCACTCTCTCTCTCTCTCTTCTCTCTTTCTCTCCCTCTCTTTTCGCTTCTCTTTCGCCCCGGGAACGCTCATTGAGTTGATTAAACAAAACTGGCGGGAAAACGGGCCGCGCGGCCCGGGCTAATTACCACTCGCTGAACGATTACTAATTACTTCGGGATATCTGTGTCTTCTTCGGAACTTTAATTGGCGGATATCAAATACACGGTTTTTAATGGGAATAATGGAGATCCCTTTGTAGCCGGCCGGAGTAATAACCAGGTTCCTATGATGATAATTATGGGCAATCTTCCAGAGAGCATTGGAACTACGTTATCAGGCGATAACGGTCAACTCGTACGAAACGTGACCTAACATTCGACGATCTCGAACGTTCAGCTGTGTCGAAAAGTTCGACCAGCTCGATGGTAACGGAACGAAACTGCGAATTCGCGGTTAGATGCGAATTTTATTGCTTTTTCATTCTATGCTATTGCTCTTGCCGTTGAATTTTTATTGACGTTTTTTCCCGTGTTTGTTTTCTTTAACTTTCAGACGCTTTCCAGTTGGCTGCAATCGTGGAACAGTATTTTCAAATGATGAAAGAAAAAGTTGCTTTCGCATCATCCGACCAACGATGTTAGAATTAGAATTGTTCTTTTTCAGCTTGGCTGAGGAATGAAAATTACAAATAACTCTCGTCAAGTGCCCGAGACACAATCGGTACTTAACCCGTGCCGAAAAAAACCACGGCTTCCTGTCGCGGTCTCGTTACGAGCGGCAAAAAGAACGCGATGCACTCCCGATACCGTATTGTTTTCTTGAAATCCACTTCCTCGGGGAGACACGTGGTCGCCGTGACACGTGTCGCGATCCCGTGACGCCTGGTTTCCGGCTGATTTCCCCCGTTTCTGTCCCAATCCATTTTTCCACCTCCCTAATTACCGCGATTTAAGCGTTCTCAAGTCACGCGACGGTCTGCGTGCATCTGCGGCTGGCATCGTGTGCAGTGTGCACACTATGGCACCGCGTCCCGTCGTCGTCGTTGGTCGTTGTCGTTGCAGCTGCACGCTCGTGAGATTTTCATTCACGCGAGCTTATTAGGTTACCTGTGCCCGTGTCGCCTCTAATTATCGATCCCGTCGATCTGCTCTCCTTTTGACCGCCCCTGTTACGAATTAAAAATTAGCCGGCTGCGCCCGTTATCCTTGAACATTAGCCGTGCGATGCTTGAATATTTACTTCAGAAGATTCTCAAAATAATGAAACATAATGTCTTTCTGAAAACTGTTGGTTTATTTTTCTTCGATTTTATGAAGGTCGCTTCTATATATGTACCTATTAGGTTGTTCCAAAAGTTTCTTTCCGAATGTGTGCGAATGTATGTGAATGAACGATAAGACCAGTAAACACGCGGCGAATTCTTCGTCTACGACTCCCAGTCTCACAATCAGCGTGTCATTCGACAAGTAGAGACGTGCCTTCTTTGAGCTGATAGTATATATTGAAGTGAAATAAGTGAAATATTATTTGAGTGTTTACTTGAAACGCTGTAACCAATAATAATAAATTTATTATCTCTTTGGCGATCACGAAGAGCGGCAGCGGGCGTTCCCCCCGCGGCGCTCTTTCGTCACCGGTAACGCGTTAATGCGTGCGCGGTTGCCATTTTCGCGCGTCGCACACTCGACGCGTGGTTTCGGAAACGCTCCGCCCCCTCGTGGCCCCTCGTGCCCCGCCGTGGCCCCTCCCGTGGCCCCGCGCACCGCTCGGCGCAAATCGTCGGTCGGCGCGCGAGAAAAATAGAAGCTCGCGACATTTTCGAGGAGCTGGAATACGCTCGTTAATTTTAACGATCCCATCGAATTGACGATGGCATATACCCGCTCTCTCCCTCTCTCTCTCTCTCTCTCTCTCTCTCTCTACCCCTTCCCAGGTTCCGTCCATCCTCCCCGCACATCCCCGCATCTGACGCCGCCTCATTTTCGCTCGCACTTTACTTCGTCGTATACGTTGCGCATTTTGATTCGATTGGTTTGTAGCTGCCGTACGTGAATAGAATAGAGCCGCCGACGCTGCCGCCACCGCCACGGTGTTACTCCCCGATAGGAATCCCGGTCGTTCGTCAGATACGCTCGAAAACATTTTAGGGTACCCCCTTCGACGAACACCGATCCAATTCTTCCGCCGGGATTTACGCGGGGAACTCCTCTTTTTATGAAGACCGCCTCGCACATTTACCTACGAGAGCGGGATCTTTCATTTACTCTAGAACACGGAGAACTCGAACAGCTGGCCCGGTCGGGCATCTCGTCGAGAGGTCCATTCCGATCATCACCTTTTGCTCGAAATCCCTAATTTTACACGATTTTTATTTACACACAGTCTATTTTTCATTCACTTTTGTAGGACTATCTATAAAAGTTGTTTCTTAACATCCTTTCCCTACGATTTATTTCACAGTTTCAGTGATTAGAACTTTTCTTGTAGTTTGTAATTTCCTAAAAAAAGGAGAAAATTTATGTCTATTCTATGTGTATACGTTCTCCAACAACTATACCTTAACAAAACCAAAACAAAATTTCATCTCGATTTAAAGGAAATTAGTAACATGTACATATATTTATTAGACTCTGTTCTGAATCTTCATCACGATATTATGAGGCAAAGAGTTAAATGTGCCCGATGTTTATTAAGATTTTTGAACGGTTCCTATCGTGACACATCTTCATTTGAATTTTTTCGACGCGACGGGTGATCGAGGATTAACTTGGAGGTTGGTAACCGTTGATCCAAAGGATCACCGATCCAGGACGACGCGTCCGTAATCGACAACAGTCGTTAAGAGACGCTCAGGACGCGTGGAGCTCGCAGCCGCATGACATCGACTAGAGTATCCTTCGAGGATAACGATAATGCGACCTGTGTATCACGCCCTCGGGACCTATTCGGGCCGCATTCCCCGCGGCCAACTGATTTTTATCAGCACGCGCGTTACACCGTCAATTTCTTACAACACTCATCGACGAAGAGGGGGTGGAAAACAAGGGCGAACTAGCTCTCGAAAACCTAACGACCCGTGTAGACACCGAACGACCGGCTGAAAGCAAGCAGCCCTGCCGTTGGATTAGGGTCCTGGCGAAAATCATGCTCGCATATGTGCGTCGGGATGTCTCTGTCCTATGGTGGTGACGAATGCGTTCGAATTGGGGAAACCTCAGCCCTATTAACAGGCCACGCACCTGCTCTGCAGGCCAAACACCACGCTGTGCTTCGATCTTCGAGCTATCAGCCCTGAGTCTGATTTTGTTGCAAGTATTCTGGTTGTTTATACTAATTTGCAACTTTGGGGAGCATTTTGCTAGTACGACAATTCGGAGAAGATTCATTTGTTGGATTAAGTTTTTTATTCTTATAGAACTCATCGTGAAATAATCGAAGAACATAGGACACGTGTAACCAGCCGCGTGAAATAATTAAACGATCGAAAGGCTAATGTAGGTATATAAGTACGACCTCTGTTTATATAATTAGAAGTCAACACGCGAGGGGACGAAGTTCCGCGAATTCCCGATTTCTCGAAATCCGTTTATAAAAATACTCGGTTGCTTATCGCGTCGCATTTATCGGCGACTAGTTACACGGTATTAATTTACTAACGAGCATTGGCGTATATCGCGAGCAAGGTATCAATCAAGCATCCTGATCGTGACCTGTGGCATACAACACGAATCGCAGATATGCGAGCGATACAGAGATACATACAATGTGTTACCCGCTTACAACAGACAACTTGAAACGCGCCCGTTATCAGCGTTATTCGGGGTGCTCGACGGTCACGCGACGCGTTTCGCGAAATCTCGTCCCAGTTTGCGAGCCGATGCGACAAGCGATCGTTGCGAAACGCGCACATTTTGATCATGTTCAAGTCGTTGAACTACAGTACACAATAATTACGATTGTATTATGATCGTCGAATATGAAACGCTTTAATGGTGCAAAAATTCGCGAAAAACTGGCCTCGGAAGCCGAAACACCCCCTTAACGATGCTCCCTCTGTAGAGCGGGACTGTTAGCGTGTCGCGACGCGTTCGAGTAAATTTCCCGCGGAATTGCGCATGTGCCCACGCGCTGTAACTCTTCTTCGTCGCCACCATTTTACGGATATTAAAGCGCAAACAGCCTCTAAGTTGAAAAATTATTGACCCGTTTTGCGATCCTTCACGCGGCCTCGCACGATCCCTCCAGCCTCCGGGAAAACGAAGGGGGTGTGCAAGAGGGTGCAACAGAGAAGTGGGTGGGGGAGAGGGGTGCAGCCGATGCTGGTGCACGTTAATAATGTACCGGGGAATGCGACGGGCCAGTAATGTAACGCGATAAATAATAGCGTGACGTCTTGTAAAGTGCATCGCGAGCGGCGCGAGTGTACAGGCGGTTCCACGCTCGAGTATCCGCGGCGAGCTTTATGCGCCGGCACTTTTTTGAATAATGCAGCCGGCAATGTCACGGTGAATAGTGTCACGTTGTCGGTCTCGCGCGCGAGCAAGTGCACGCGAGTGCAAGCCACACGAGAAACCAGGGGAAAATTTGAAAACCGGAACCCGCCGCGCCCCTACGTTTCTTCCGCACCGGAGATGAACTTCGTCCTTTTTTCTTAGTCTTTCTCTTCGTTTTCTCTTCTCTCTTCTTCTCGTTTCTCCTCGATCCTAGCGTCTCTTTCTCCTGTTATTTTTCAGGTCGGAAGCGAGGAAATTGTGTCGCTACGACACGGCAGCTGCTCTTTACATTTTTATGATAGCTTCTTGGTGGCACCGCTTTGGACGCTTCGGACTCCGCCCTCCAACAACGGACGGCTGATCCCAAGGATAAGGGTTGTTTCCGTTTGCTTGAATTTTTCTTGGCAGCCCCGGATTCCCTCTTCTTCTTGCGACGAATGCGCCCGAGATTAATGGAACCGGGGATTTGATTAATAGATGGCCCGCCGATTTCGTGCGCTGTACTATACCACACTCACCGAGAGGAGGATCCGATTATACATCGCCGGACTAATTCTAAGCGAATTTATTCTTCCGGCGATTTCGGGAACGCTGACGTACTAGATTGAAGGGGAAGTTCTGTCGTATTTGAAGTAAGCTGATTCAAATGGTTCTTTGAAATATGGCAGAACTTCCCTCCAATCTAATAATAAAATAATAACTACGAACAAGACGACTGGCCATTCAGCCGTGAGCCAGGATGATCAAAGAGGCCCATCGAAAGATTATTGGCCGAAATGGAAACGCTTTAATAGCCGACGGTAGCCCTTTCCCGTTCTCGACTGCTCTGGAAAGTCCTTGTGATGGCGACTACTTCTTGCGGGGTGAATAGCGAGAATTAAAGGAGCCACGTTGCTTAGCCGGTAGCAGGAATAGGGTTGCAAGGATGGCGAGGTAGAGGCAGCTAGCTAGGGGTTGGTCGACCGGCGAGAAAGTGGAAACGATAACAAGACGGTCAACAGATGAAGCTTCGAAATACATATTTCCTGGCTGTCGAGGGGTGGTGGGAGGGTGACTGCGCGGCAGCTGCAAAATTTACCAAAGCCGTTTGAAGAAGAAACGAGCGAGACAGGGGAGGTTCCCTGAAGAGGTTGATGAGACTCTAAGTGCATAAAGAGGGTAAACACGATCTTCGCGCACCCTCGAAATCAAATGACGAAACTTGAGGAAGGTACCAGGGATAGGTAGAGAGGGGAAACGAGGGGTGAAAGAGAGGGATGGAGAGGGGAGGGATGAGTTGCCGTGCTACGTCCCTTCGACGAAATATTTCTCGATGACTCGTGCGAAAGTGGCCCCGGCCAGGCTACCAGGGGAAATGGTACTTCATCCTCGCGCTGGATGGATCCCCGAAAAACATAACAGTAACCGTAACAATGGAGCCGGTGGGGTGCAGAGGGAGGGGGCTCGTCGCGATCGCAGGTATCGTTACGCCACGGACTTTCGCGCCCCGATCAATGGAGAATGAGGACGAGGACTCCTTATGGAAGGGCCATCGACTGACTCATCGGCAGATGGCATTCCTCGATCCTGAGGACTCTGGCTGCGAACCTGAATAAACTTTGGACAGGGGGAAGGGGGGTGAAGATTTATTTTCTTTCCTCTCTTTTGGAAAGCACTGGGGAAAGCCAGGAGGCTCTGTACCTCGACGCAACCTTCGCTTCTGTCAATCTTCGTGGCGTCCATATTGATATACATTTTTCTTAAGATCCGATGACGCACAGACAGAGATGGTGCACGTGGACATCCTTTCGACCACGTAAGCTTCCACACCCCCGAATCGACGCAACCCCTATCCCAACACCAAATGGAGGGGTTAATGCGCCTAAACACTGCGGGATGTCTACCAATTTCCGGGTTGAACTAATGCACTTATCAGACAGCGCCGGGGAAAAGGATCACGAGGAAAAGGTGACGGGGGAGCGTGTATGGGTGGGAATAATTGAGAGACAGCCCTCCGTCCGAATCGATGGGAGAACGTGGTGTTAAGCGGGACGAATCATAAGGGCGTGGAAATTAATGAGAAGGGCCACGGGAACAGGGAAACGAATCGAGCGAAAAATTATCCTCGCGCGAAAAACGCGACGGGGAACAGATGTACACCGTTGCGTCGCGTGCTGGAACACGGTGTGACGTGCACGGGCACTCTTCTTGTCTTTATTTTGCTCCTCTGCTGGGAAGGTGAGAAACTGTAATTAATTCCCGTTGACGGTGAAATATCGTGTGATCCCAGGGGGAAGTAACGCTCAGTATTTATTCTGCGATCCGTTCTTCGGATTTGTCAATTGATTTCGCGAGCTGTTGCGATTCGACGAGAGGGTGGCAAACACGGGTGAAAGTAGAGCCTGGGAAGAACTGTTCTGATTAATTCCGACCCTCCATCTTGACCAGGAGCATAGGAGGAGGCGTACCGAAAAGAAAAAAAAAATTTGTTGAGCAAACTGTTGGTAGAAATGTGTGCCCGTAATTATGAAAATGATCTAAGTCAAAATTGAATTCATTTGGTTTAAAATAATCTGAAAAATGATCCGTTGGACAGTGCTCGTTACTTCAACATCATATGGAATTCATTTAGTATTGATACCTTTTTCCTTGAAATATCTCGGAATCTATTTTGAATGAAACGAGCCGGCGCGTTAACGATCTACAAATTGCAGGGAAGGAAAATGTTAATCGGAGACGTGAGTTGAAATCTAGTCGGCGCAATCTCCGAGTGCAATAAATTTCGTTCGATTAGGTACGCGGCCGGGTTCGCAGCTCTCCTGACAAAACCGAACATTGTAATCCGATTACCGCGGGGCGAATCCGGAAAAGTCGAAAGGATCGAAACCGTGAACGATGAACTGCTTGATTCTCCGGCAGCAATAAATTATTCGCTGAAAGCAATTTTCCCGGGGCCAACATTTACCGGAACCAGACTCGTCGGAGAGTAACATCATTAAAACCCACTCGAACCGTTTTATTAGCTTCCGGCTTCGAACAACGATTTTTCTGGAGGCCCGCTAAAAATACCCATCTCCTCGACTGTGTAAGACTGTCTCTGTCTTTTGCATTCGAGGCACTTCGAGGAGGTAGAGTCTTCGTAAGGGAATTATGCATTAAAAATCGGTCCCATTAAAACCGCCTCGGGTCGGCTCTATCTCGGTCAATTATGCATCGGCGGATTCCATCGTGGCGCTAATCGCGTTTCAGCACGCGACGTAACATTCGGAGCGCAGCTCAAATATTTATCTCGGTTCATTAAGCCGAAAACAATGTTGCCCGCTTTAATAATTCGAAAACGCGGCTATATAACAACCGCGACGGTCCCTTTCGTAAACTGTTTCGTATAACAGTTCCGAAACAAACGTCAGAAGGTTTCGTGCGTCGCCACTGGATGCTTTTCAATTAACGCCGACAAGATTTCGAAGGTGCGTTGATTCTTTCGGTAATCCAGGTTGCGGACCGCTCCTTATTGAATTAGGGGTCGCAGCAAGCGGCCAAATGACAGGGCGTGGACCGCCGCGCGTATTCCTGATTAAGCCTCTTAATTGCTCGTTCCTGCTGGCTCTTGGCGGGAGAAAACCTGGAGAAAGTTACGGTATTATGGCGCGCCGCGATGGAATTGTATCGGAGGGCCCTTCGCGTCGCGCCTCAAATTAGACGGTGCATAATTAAGGGAACAATCGCCGGGGGAGGGATTGCGATCGCAGGGGTAGTTTCCCTCCGATAAAAAAGGAGAATAGATTCTTCCTCTTCAAAACATACAACAAGAATTTCTTTTGAAAATAAATTATTTTTCGTTCCTGCAGTTTCACGAAATCACGTTTCAGACAGAGGAGCATTGTTCCACTAATCCCATTATTAAGAACGGCGTTGTTCGTGCTCGTTTGATTAGATCCTACGACTTCGTGTTGCAGATCTCATCCACGAGAGCACCGGGGATTTTTTAGTGAAATTCCTGACGGACTGTTGCGAACTCGCGGAACGTATTTGACACGCTAGAACGGCAAAGAACAATTCATGCACACGTTTGTCAGACGCTGGCCTCGTTTCGAACGAATGCTAGCGTAACAGATTCTACTGACCTATTTCAGGCCGACGCGACGACTCGTATCTCGCGCGTGATCTAGCTAACGCTCGGCGACACACTCCATGAATCGTTTCAGTCTATTCGATTCATAGAAACCGGGAGAAGGGGTCGAAGGATTTCTAATAATAAAATTTGGAACTTACAGCTGCAAATATGTTTCGAGACATATAAAAATCATAATCAAACGTAAAGATCCGCAGTCTGCGCATTACACCACTTCCAAGATTGACTTTCACGCGACCAATCACACACCGAACGAATTAAGAAAAATCGAAGACAGGGAAAGTTCCGCTCACGTCATTCATTTCATTCACCTCGCTCGCTTCGTCCACTTCGTTCACTTCGTCCACTTGATTCGCTTCGTTTACTTCATCTACTTCATCCGCGATCATTCTACGGCTCGGTCGGACCTTGCGGGTCTATTAGGCGATCGAATCGAATTATGCTCCCCCAGTTGGCCGATCTTGAAGCAAGACGTATTTATTCGGGAAATCGGGAATGCGGCGCCCGAAAATAAACGCAAAAACGCCGCGCGCCGAGGCGAGAGACACACGCTCTCGCGAAATTGAGTTACCGGCGGCGTCGCCTCCGCCGCCTCGTTATTCTCGCGAGACTCGAAATAAAGTGGCGGGGACATCCCGCAAGGATTGAGTTACCGTCCACTTAATTGACCGCCCGCAGAAACGAGAAGAGGACACTGATTGACAGAGAGATGCAGCTGTCATCACGGGATCGGGACACCGGGCTCCCCCGAAGAAGGGCGATCTCGTGTGTACGAGTTTAATTGGTCTTTAGCGGAATCCCGAAACCTGGGGAACGGGGATGGAATTCGGAAAACTACGCAGCTGTGGCTGCGTGGATTCTTCTTTCCATTAGCCCTGCACGTGGTAGTCTAATAAGTGGCTTTCTGTGGGCGAAAGCTCATTTCAAAGCTTAGGAAACATTATTTTTCCTGAAAAGCTGCAACCCTTTGAAACTTCAGGATTGCTTCGATAGGCTCTCGTGTGCATGACTAATATTTCCAGACTTGAAAATTAAAAACTACATCGAAATTCGGGGGGTCGGATGCGACACTTAAATGGAGCAGCCGGTACAGCCTCGAGACTTGAACGTGGTCCAGCCGCTCGAGAAAGTGACACCACAGTCGCAACGAATTTCTCGGATTACATAAACCCGAATAGTCCGATGAGTCATTCTAATTCTGGTATCCATCGGGGTTGCATCTCCCAACACCTTTCCCCGTCTGTTCGAGCCTCGTTCACCTCTTCCCGTGCATGTTTTAGGCGTCGTCCCCACGTCGGTCCATCCGTCTCGCTTATAAATAGCCGTGGCACGTGTGTGTCGCCTCGATGGCCCACTTTCCACTTTCCTCGTTTCGCCACTCGAAATTAGAGAACCTCGCGCCGACAACCATATTTTTTCTCCTGTTTCGGCAAGAACGATTGCCGGGCTATGGTCTCCATAGACTTCGCCTTGCTGCCGAAACACCGCAGGGCCATGGGGTTTGCAAGGTATTTGCATCGCTCGACACGGAAACACTTTTTCCGCTGGAATGGCAAAGTGCCGACGGAATCGGAGAAACGGATGATTTCGAGGGGTGAGTTTAAGGGATGCTCCATGTTGGCGAATTGTTGTTGAAGAAGCATTAACATTTATACCGAGAACAAAGCTTGTTCTACAGAATTCTAAACAAATTAGTTGATAAATAATTGTATCGTTAAATCTATCTCTAGTTGAGCACCGACAAGACGCAACAGCAGGGAAGGCTGTGTTCCTTTGAAGAATTCAATATAAAATGGTGGGCTCTTCGTGAACGCGCGAATAAAAAATTCGCATGTGCGTTATTTCTAGTGCAAAATCGGGTTAGAAGGAACGGGTGGATTGTGCCGGGCGAGTTGCAACGTTGACCATGACAATTCATTTCTCGTGAGGACAAACCCCCAGCAAATAACAACCGACGCCGACGCACCGGTGTCTCGCATTACCTTTTCAGCGGGACAGCAGCGACCGGTTCTTCTCTTTCTTTTGGAAAATTAATTTCGCTACGCCATATTACCCCGAGTCCTCTCATTATTAATGTCCTTGTTCTCTATCCCAGCGGAAGTTACCGGCAACGAAGGGAAGGTTTCCGTTTCCCGCGGAAAATAAATAAACTGCATTCGGAGTTCCGACGCGGCGTGTCGCGTGTCACGGGAAAAATGCGGCACGGGACCCGACCTCGGCCAGATCTGTGCTGAATACGTTCTCGACAGATTCCCACGCTGTATAATAATGCAGTTCTAAAGGCTTCGCGAAGCTTCTGTTACTTTGTCACGATCGGGCGAGGTGTGGACAGGGAGCTCGACGAAATTGCTGACATTGCTACGTTGATCATATGCGAGCGACAGCAATCTTCGTAATTTTGTAATTAGTACTTCGTCTTTGTTGGGATATTACACAGCGCATTTCATGAATTTATGACATTTATGAGTAGGTGTAATTTAATACATCTGAGAACTGTTTAAATGATGTTTCAACAGAGCCAGAAGGAATTCTTCAAAAATTCTATTACAAAACGCGGCTGCGACACCGTTCGAAAATTCTATCTTTCTAGAGATCGATTCGACAGACGTTACTTTAATCTACAGAATATAAGAACAGTGTGAGAAGAAGAATGGTAGAACACCTGCAGCTTTTTATTCAGAGGCTCCTCCTAGCAGTAGATTGCGCCATTCATACGCAGACAGGATGATCAGCCCATTGTCCACGATCTTTGCATTTCTTCTTTGATTTTGTAGTCCATTATACGAGAGGGTGATCAGTTAATAATTCTGTACAAAATTAAAGATAGGGGAGTTTAATACAGCACGATCCGCAAGTAATAAAGTACTCCATACAATTTTAAATTGTACAGTGCAGATATTGTTGCATGTATTAAAACGATGAATTAATGGGATCGAAGAGCTCGTATATTAAATACGTACATATAGATCAAATATGATGGTCGCAAAATACAACAGATGCAGGAACAATAAGCGTGACGAACCGCTGAAATCACGCTTTCTTTCAAAATATAGAAAGCGAATCCTCCTTACCGGAAGTAATATGTCCCACACTCCTATCAGATTCACCTCTGGTATATAACGCATGGCCTGAACCGAATATCCGGTCAAATAACCAATGAGTGTCGCGCAACGATGGTGAAAACACGCAGCTTTGCTGTTCTAACGTTGTTCGTGACTTTCGGTGTCAATATAGTGGAACCGCTGGTGCACGAGGGTCTGTCGAAGTTCTTGGGATCTCTAACTGCCATCAAACAGTACTGTCCTAATTTTTTATCGCGACTGGTGTCTGCTCTTTCTGCGAGTAATGCAATCATTTGACGCCGAGAATCAGCCTTCTAAACAATCGTGATCAAAAACGAATTAAAACTTTGACAAAGACTACGACTACAAAATTTTAACAAACGTCAAAACTGCATTATCGACAGACTGACCAAATAATTAATAACTAGACTACCGATCTTTATGCAAAATAAAAATTGTCTTCGTCAATTGTCAGGCACAATCATATATGTAGATATTCCGAAATTCTTTTAATCTTTTAATACTAAACCTGCCGACCATCAAAAGTGACTGCGTAAATTTATTTATATTTTGTGCGATTTTTACAATAAATGTGATAAAATACAATAATTGTCAAATGAAAAATCTAAAATAGGTCATTTGACTCCTCGTGGTAGGTTTAGTGTTAATAACATGGATAAATTAATGGAAAGTGCAACTTGTGTGATCGTAGCGTGAGGATTCCCGAACTTCTGAATCAATTGTGCAACGAATCGCAAGGCTCGGACGCAATTCGCCAAGACGCTTGCTACGGCTGCTTCTTCAAGGCCACCAACCAACCCCTCAGCTACCCGATGCTGGTGGCTATGTCCAGCTGCGCAGACCTGTACCTAAACAACACCGATTACGTTCACTGCCAACAGTACCTGAACGTAAGTGAAATTTCGTTTGTTTTTATAAGAATGTGAGATCAATCATCTACGAGGATTATTGCAACAGAACGCTACCAGCACCCTGAACACCAAAGCCAACCCAACAACGATCTACTGCACGTTCCTGGAATGCATTCGTCAGGTGAACAAGGACAATTTGGTAAGCAGTTTAATTATTCCGAGGCGCTTAAGGGCTTCTCGGCTGATCGTTAAATTTCACGCGGCAAGGGTTCGACGTGCTGTCGTTACTAGCTCCAATTCATGACTAGATGATTTATTCAATCGTTTCTATCGAGGTGTAGATGTGTCCACAATCATGAAACTGGTCTAAGTGAAAATCACAATTTTTACGATATTGTGAAAAATGAACGCCAGTTTCTAACAATTCAGGTAGAAAATATCCGCTGTCGTATACATAATTTAGACCACTTTCATAATTGTAGCCAGAATTATGTAGACTTCAGCGTAGCTGTTTCTGAATTTGTGTGAGACCGTCAAGCCGATTCATTGTAAATAATGTACATAAGAACGTAAAGAACGAGATGGTTGTAAATATTGAACAGGACGCGCGTGTGAATCTGCGAACGTCGCCAAGTCCGAGGACATCGAGGAAAACTTCTTTCATATACCGGAAACTGTATAAACAAATAGCGCGAAATATTTGCGTCATATGGGAGCGGGACCCCGAGTCGAACACCATAAGGCCTGGAGCGGAACCTATTGATCCAAGACGGCAATCGATACAACCGAAAACTTCGTAAAACTTACGATGTACTGTACATATATGCACACATACCTCACCAACTCCTATATAATCATTCTGTACATAGTGTACGATACTTGAACAGAGTGCTGAAACGTGAATCGATAGGCTCGGTAAGTGGTTTCACCTAATTGTCACATAAATTGCACATAATTTACGCACTCGTATACATTAGCGTTACAAACAGAGAAAGAATAAGTGTTTTAATCATTTTATTCTAATTCTACGACGGTTTCCCACAGATTAGAGAGTGTGTGGGCGAAGCAATCCGCATGTTCCCGAGCTTCAACAACACCGACGTGAAGCTGGCCCAATTGTTCGTCAACACAACTGCCTGCGTGCTAGCAAAAACTCGTTGCGCGCTCTTGAACCCGATCACTGGCGAATTTCAGGAGGAAGACCTTGCTAATAAGCTCCACATACCCACGGTGAACGCATTGGCAGTCAACACCGATTACGACATCAACATCGTCCAAATGCCTTTCCATTACGGGTCCGTCGACGCCTGCGCGAAATACAGAAACTATGAACAGGCGAGCTGGCCCACCGTCACTTGCTGACTAGAACCTCCAAAAACGGAAATAAAATTGTTCGATATTCCGATGGTTCAAGGGAAAATTATAACGATCAACCACCTTAAAACGTCGCGTCTAATTTAATTCGGAAATAAAGAGCCGCTAATAATTAAACAAAAAACCCAGAACCACGTGCGAGAGTTAAAAAGCCCGCATAAATTCCGCGAAAAGCGACAGGGTGGATATTCCATGTTTTCAATTAGAATAAGAAAAAGATCAAGAGGGAACTTGGCTCGCGGGGGGTCGTTCTATATGCATTCACAATTCGTCGCGTGTTTCCCCGCGCGCAGAACTTCCAGCAGCGGTGGAAATCGTGAAAAGAAGTCTGAAACATGGTTGCAGCGTTTTCACACGCGCCACTTCAAATACCAGAAAAGTCTCGCGACTTTTTTCCGCGAGATGTTTCGCTTTTTCATATCGGCCGCGTTTTCGCGCCCCTCGGCGAACATGCGAGGGTAAATAAAAATTCCGCGACAAACCCCCCATGCCGCGACGAGCGAATCCCAGCGAGTTTGTTGTTTGCGAATGTGCCCGTCGACTGGTCGAAGTCGTCCCGAATTATTTGTTTACGGAAATTGGCAAGATTTCACTCGAATGGAACACACGGGGATTAAAAACAATGCGATGTTCCCGTCGCTGAAATGTTCCGACTACTGGTATTATCGTTAGAATGATTTATCCGGATTGATTGTTAAAGGATTGGATGTATTTCGCAGTAGTTGCTATTTGATTCTTCAATAAATAACGTTATGTTCGGATGTGATGCAAGAAGCTAATTCCTGACACGTTCAGTCATGCCTCTATTCAAGAGAGACTATTTGTTGCAGCGAACGTCAAAGTGAAACTTATGCATTCCTATTAAACAATCGCCTTAAACGATGAATCATAATTGCGCTATAACACGACGTGCACTCGGATGACTCGTGTCATTCTTAGGCACTGTTACGCTATCTTTCGGTGTCATCACGGTGGTACGTAATCATTATTATGTTGACTCTTATAGTAAGGATCGGACCGCCAATCCTGACGCTGTAATTTACTGCTTTGCTATTTATGCAAATGCATATACACGTGTCAGTGGCACGGAAAGGGTAACGACGAAAAGTCGTGTGGGAGGTAAACGAATTGGAAAGTAATTTACGGTTACAGCCGGGGGTGTAATTATTATAGTTCCCCGAAGACTATCCAGAACTAAATTTCAATTCCAAACAGCTACTCGATCTATTCGACACGACCCGAAACGCTCCTTCCTTCGTCAGTCGTGCCTAACACCCGAGAAGTTCATTTACGCCGAACATTCGGGCAAGTTCATTCACCCCTACAGTATTTGCTCGCCTCTAGTGCGAATGGAGCACCGATTCGCAACTCTAGATTGCAACAATCTTTCTTCGGGAGTTCTCGCTGCAAGTTACCGTCGCGCCGCGTCGCGTCGCCTCGGAGCGCGACTCCATGGAATTAATTTGCAACAATGTCGCGGTGGAGGGGCGAAAAACCGAGCCTAACCGACAATCTGACAGCAATCCCTGCCGTATTCTGTCGGCCATATAATTTCCAATATAACGCATAGTTTCGATCAAGCCCCCTTGCACTACGATTTATTTTACGATTTCGATAATTAAAACGTTTTTGTGGTTCGTAATTTCTTAAAAGCAAAGAAGCAAATGTATATCTATTGTATCCTTATACGTTGTAAAACGAAAATAGAACTTTATTTCAATTTAAAGAAAATTAATATCTTCATCGCGTGTCTGACTTGATATTGTAGGGCAAGGGGTTAAATTGTTTTGTAAAAGCAAATTTACGGGTCCTATAATTGCAGCAGGATTAAATCGGACGAATATAAAATTGAGCGATGGTGTAGTCGACGGACTAAAATAATTTTTTTAATTATCGATTAAAGAGATTGATGCGTTATTTACGGCGGACGAAGCTGTTGGAGGACGGTTCTAAATCCGGAGATTTTGCGCAGCGTACAACGATTCTCCGAGAGATTACGCGGCTGACGGACAACGCGAATCCACCCTCGCAGAATTATGGTCGATATAATCTCAAGAGAGTCGTGACACCCGAAAGTATAGTACGTATATGTGTACATACATATGAAGAGGCGACATAACTGGGTGAACATATCGCAGCCGCGTCATCAGCGCAAGCACCGGATGTAGATGCTAAAAGAACCGTTTACGATATTACTCATCCGGCAAAGTGATCGTAACGAACCGGCCAATAAACAAGCTCACGTCAAATAATACGGTAAAATGTCCGGCAAACGACACAACAGATAAAAGAGCATGATTTTTAGAGGCTGTCGGCCGTGCCGAGGACTCAAAGCCCGCACTACCAGTTAAAAGTATTTTGATCGGCCCGAGATCGTAACTTTTTTCACAGTCCGTGCTGTTTCACGAAAAAGTGACTGCGCGGAAAGAGGCTTTTACCATTAACCTCGCCGTTTATATACGATTACTGCCCTGATGTTATTTATGTGCTCGAGACACGTGCGAATTAGTTAAATACCATTTAAAAGTCGAATTTATTTCTAATGGAGCAAATTTGAATTTTCTAAACACAAAAGGCTTGCTCCACCTTAACCTCTTGCCCCACGATATCGTGTCAGACTCGTGATGAAGATTCTAAACTGTCTAATAAATATGTGTGTTAGTAATCTCCTTTAGCACTAGGATTACGGAGCTCCGGAAATAATTATTTCACATTATTTTGTCAACATAACAAGAATGTGTCTGTCCAAATATTTGGCAAGTTTTCCAATAATATATATTGAAAGAAATATTTTGGTAAATAATAATCGCAAATTAAGAATATTAGATCGTAAAATAAAGCGTAGGGCAAGGGGTTAAAGTGGCTCTAGGACTACTGTGTACAAAATTGCACGTAGGCAAATGCGAACGCTATTTCCATCGTATTCTTGCGACAATAGTGATACGATGATTATAAACGTCTTTGATCGTGAACGCGCTTGATTGATCGGATGAAAGACTGCCGGATGGTCCAGACAGTCAGGCACGTAAGTAATGGTACTCTTGTCGATGTTGTTATGACGTCTCTCTGGCGACAGTAAAGGGTTGTAAAGACAGGATGATAGGGGGGAGAAAGGAGGGGAAAGATGAGAACACGTTTCCTGGAACTGTTAATGGACTTGTCGGGATGGATAGCAGACTTTTCTTGGTAGACGTGCGGACATTCGATATTAAAATGGACGGTCTACAGATTCTACGTTATAATGCAATAACCATGAAATATACTGTCAATAACCTGTGGACGCAACACGTTACTATTATACTTCAATATATTCAACATCAATATTTCTCCCCAATCTTATTCGCCAGAAAAGTAAACGACGTAACCGCACAAATCTTTCAAGCTTCGAAACCATCAGCAAGCCGAATCGAAAGAAGCGACTAAGACGTCAGAATAAAAAGCATCAAGATAAGCTAATCCCCTTCGACATGGTACCACACTCTCGGCTAAACATTGAATCCGGCGCCCACCATCTCGAGTACAACATCACGCGAAGAATAGTTGCGCTTTACCAGGCTTCGAATCTGCATCAAACATTCTCGGATCATAACTGGCGAATATCGTATGGCTAATGTGTGTTAATCCGGTCGAAACTGTTGTCAATGAACGTCATCCTGGGTCGAATCAGCCGGTGAAAACAGTGTGCCCGGATATTCGGCAGGTAATCGGATATGAAAAAGCCCGGATATCATCCTCAGAAAAAGAAGAACGTCTTTGGGTTTGTTTGCCGAGGCGAAGCTCTCTGGTTAATTCTTTCGGCGAAGAGGGAAAGAGAACTGGGTGGGGAACGATGGAAGAGAGAGACGAAGAAGAGGCTGAAGAGAGAATCGCGGGATCGATTCCACGACATCGGTGTGCACTCATGTACTTATGAAAGAAGCGGGGAGAGTAGAATGGCGAAAAGAAGCGACGAAGATGAAGGGAAGATCGCTCCATTGCACAGAAGCGACGCTCCACTTAGCATCTTCCTCGAAATAATTTGAAATATGCAAATACCATCGGTGCACGCGTCGGGAAACGGACTCGTCTGCGTGTCCTCTGCGAATCTGCGCGCGTGTATGTGTATGTGTGTCCCGGACTGTGTGCACGACTGTCTCTATGCATCTTCGTGTATCCGCACGCGAGTATCCGCGTACATGTGTACTCGCGCGCCTGTCTTTGTACCGCGAAGGAAGGGAGGAAAGGCCGAAGACGCGGGGGAGAAGACAACGTATATTCCAGTGGCTTACGGTTCAGTTCTCCCGGAGCCAATCTAACTTAACATGCAGATGCAGTACGTGGAATCGCGGCCGCAACGCGGGGGCGGGAGACAACCAGGGGATAGCGATATCCACCGAGAGAAGGATGGCCTGTGAGTCATTCGCGGCGATACCTTTTCCGTCTGATCATCCACCGTTACCGCCTTTAATGTCGCGACAACGCGGCCACGATTGTCGCCAGACTCCGCCAACCATTCCGTGAACCGCATCTCTCGGTTGGATTTTTGATAAAAAGCGCGTTGGAATTTTAAAATACTTGTTGGTTGGAAGATCGTTCGTTACAACCTACGGCAAACAAATTTATACACTTTTCCAGATGTTTGTTACACTCATAATGAACGAGTTAATGCAAACGAAACGGTTGGTTATGCGATCGTTCTCACACTCGTTCGAAGCATAACAAAGAAATGTATACACTTTTCCAGATGTTTCTCACGACGATTCGATTTTCTCGGAGTTCTCGATACCCGATTGTTGAAATGAAATGCTAAATGCTTGGAGATCTTAAGTTCTTTCCAGACCTGTTTTATTTCAGCGTCGATAATAACAACGCGAGTTCGCGTAATAGTTCGCTAATAGCTCGAGCAGTTTTAATAAAATTTTAATAAAATCGTGTTTATACGGTAGATCGAGCCCCGATGTCCTCTGGTAAGAAACCCGTTCCTAGAGAAGAATTTCTTGGGACGAGTCCTTGAGCGATGCTCCAGCATGCTGCAGAGCGAGTGTAAGAGAAAGCTTGTTAAAAGCTTGTTCGGTGGTCCGAGGGTGGGCAAACGGGGAAAAAGGGCGGGAAGGGAAAAATAAGAGGCGCGTTACGGTAGAAACGGGATATTGGCCGATATTTCATAAATTCCTGAGCAGCGGCAATCGATCCCGACATCGGGCGCAACTCGCGGAAGCGCATCCCTTGATTAAATTTACAAGACGCCCGGCGTGTACTGCCATAAGTAATGCAATCCGATCTCGCGAGGAGGGCTAACTACCCTTGCACCTTCACCCCTTAGATCGGTCGATCATGTCCCGATACACACGTGGATATGTATCTCGAGATTAGCCCTTCGCGAATGAAGGCTTATTGTGGGTTTTAAAAAATCTGAAAAATTCTAGAATATATATTGAGGTTTCTATCTAGCATACTTCCATTCCCCATGATTTTTGAAATTTTATGAATATGAACCCCCAAATGTTTAGTAATTGGTTATATACCGATATATTGAATAATTTAAACAATATTCTGAATAATGGTACAGCAACTTTTAGTGGTGAGCCACAGGGGACAATCGAGTGTACAGGGTTAATATATTAAACGACCCAGGTTACAGAGGGTTAAAAATGATCAGTAAATAATTGACAGAGTACAAGAATCGCAGCGAAATAAAAAATTCGCGTCACGAAGCTCGTTACTTCGGAATAAACAGCGTGCTCAACTAATCGTGAGGGTGCAAAATACAACGTTTACTTCCGAATGATGATCGTCGAGCGTGAAGCCAGATAAAGGTTCGCAAGAAATCGATTACTTCTGGGACAGTGGATCTCAGGGATCGATCCGCGGGGGTGGTAACGGTGCTAATTAATTGGCGGAATAAACAGAACGGGAAATGGAACGTGGATGGACACGATTCTCTCTCTCTCTCTCTCTCTCTCTCTCTCTCTCTCTCTCTTCCTCTGTTAGAGGAAGAGAAAGAGAAAAACCGGCTGCGCTCGACAAGAACCTACCCGGTCGAATAAAATCCAGCAAAAAGCGTCGCGTGAATCACGTGGAAATATGTGTACGCAGTAGTGTGTCGCTGTATCGTTTTTGCCGGATGCCGCATTGTGCGATACTTTGTAGTCACGTTGCGTGTTATCCAAACGTCACAATAAGCGTACGGTTGCATTCGCGTGTTGCAGAGCCGCCGCACCGCGTATTTTCAACGGAAAATGCTAAACACGCGGTCATTCTCTCTGACCCCGCCTTTTATTCCCGTTCCCCTTCCAGCCCCCCCCCCCTCACCTGGCCGTCGCAGTAACAACGTTACAAACAACAATATTTTCGTGGAACTCGCGAAACCTCGTGAAAAGCTGCGAGGAATCTCTTCAAGTTTTACGATGGAAAACGTTCGAGCGCTCGCGAGTTCGGCGTACAAGAAGAACGCCGAAGAACGATTTCTACTCTTCCACCGACACACAACATTTTAAGCAACACGAGTACTAGAATTTCTAACTTCATTGGTGATCACTTGTGACCGTTCTAATGGCGTCAAGACAAGAATCAGGACAGATGCATCTGCGACACGCGTCGTGTCCCGGTTTTCACGTAAGCCGCGCCTCGATGACGTGTCCGCTTGCTGGGCTCTTCTCCTTGTTTTTGTTTTCCTGGCCTCCTTCGCCCCGCGGCGCAGCGCGAAGCGTTTTATACTTTATACGACGCCTCCGCAGCAGGCGATCATGCTCCTTGCGCAACTCGTTGATCGCGGCCCGAATGACTCACGTGCGAACTACGCCGCGTCGCGCCGGCCCGAGAGTCATCCCGAGTCATCTGTAAACCGATACACCTTGTCTGCGCCACCGAATCCTATTTCATCTTTACGTTCATCCCATTCAAATCTGCAACTCGAGAAACTTCGGTGTCCAATCCCGATTCATCTACTAAACTTGTACCGATCCTGGACTTAGCCCAGATTGATGTAAATCCACCCAGGACTCGAGCTTTCTTCGTATACTCTTCTTCCTATCATCGTCCACAGGCCCAACAAACATCGTAGTCGAACTGTACCTTGGAGCTAGCCAGGGCGACTCACATAACGAATCTCCCTTCCGCAATCTCCACTATTTCAGGAATAACTCCTAAATCCTAGCTCTCCCTTGACCCTGCGAGATCTTCGAATCGTCTTGTCTCAGCGGAGCGCATACCAGAGCGACGAAGAAGCTATCCTCGAGTAATTTCGGGGCTTCGGTGGGCATCGTTGACCGGAGAACGAGCTGTTCGGTGAAATGATGTCAGCGATATCCCGGAGGTTGGCAGAGTGATCCTCTCTCACTCTATCTCTCTTCCTCTCTCTCTCTCTCTCTCTCTGTTCGCCGAGCTCGATGACACCGACGGAATGCCGGAGCCGCGTAATAATGCCGAGAGAAGGAAGCCGCTCTCAGACAGCCGGAACGACGCCGACCGACCGCGGCCGCGCGAATGTGCATTTATATCGGCTGATTTCGCGAGCAAACGATGATCTCCGGCAATCACACGTGCCGCACGCAACCACCTCGTGCCGCCTGGCCTCCTCTCTGAAAACCAGCCTTTACTTTTAATTCAGAGCTGTAGGTACTGTACTCTTTGCCACGTCGAGCGATTGTTTATCTGTGGATCACGGGCATTTTCGACGCGCGTGTTCCGCTTCCAGCAGGAGCGGCCGATCTATCCGTTCCTTGAGATCGCCACAGGAACACTCTTGTCGATATCTCCGAAATTATTCTTCCAAATCTCTGGATTCAGTGTCGATCAGGACTATGTTGACTGTACGTTATTATTATGACTGCTGATCTTTGTGCAAAATAAACAATGTTTGCATTGATTGCCAGGCACAGGAGCCATGTGAAAATTTCATTATTCTTTTAATTATCTTATTCGGGTGAAACAAATACACTGGTGACCGTAAATCTTTTTAATTAGCTTCACTGTTTTAAATTGTACGTGCCGATTTTTGTCATAAATGCATAAAATCCGCAGTCTAGTTATTATTCGTTGTCGTATTTTATGCATTATCGATAGATACGTTCAATTTAAGAATCGAAAACCCGTAGAATGTGCAGTACTATTTTAGCATTACAGCAAATCGCACAGGAAAGCGAGCGCGACGTTAATGGGAAAAAGTCGGGCACAGCAATGCAGACACGCGTCTTGAGTAATGATTTCATTGGACTTTACACCGCGCCGATGTAAATATTATCCGACAGATACTGACTACGGGTCGACACGCTGAACGAGCAAAATATTTGCACGTACTGTAGGAGACCCGAACAGGAACATACATATATCGGCTAATCTGGGAATGGCGCCCTTCCCAGATTGCCACTCCGTTTGAACAGTTGTCTTCGATTGATTTTCGAGAATACCTGATCCAGAACCGGTCAAATTAACACTTACCAATAACGTGTTAACAACATACACATTCACAGTTTAAGGAACATTGATAAAAAAAATGTTTAATTCACCTCAGAAGAAAATTATTTGCAACTATTCGTGATAGATCTATCCTTTCTTTCGATTGTTGCAGAAAATTTAAATCTGTCATCAAGATTCACAAGATGTACTATAAGTAGATTGCGGATTTTATGCATTTATGACGAAAACGGGTACGCACAATTTATAGCAGTGGACGTGTTACAAATATTTAACAAAACCAATGTATTACTTTCAGCTTAAAAGTATAATCAAAAGAAGAACTCGATTTTTATTTGGCTCCTGTGTCCTGCTATCAATGCGAACATTTTTCATTTTGCATAAAGATCCGCAGTCTAATTATAAGGTACATTAATAAAAATGTTTAATTCGGCTATGGACGATTTTTAAGAGAAAATGATTTGCAACTATTCAGAATAGATTGAGGATGATGATAACGTTGGGAAATGGAGGAGTGGAAAATGAAGGGATTCGAGCAGGTTGCCGCCATCTGTTAGCGAAGGGTTGAACACAGGGTCGCCAGCTCCGCGAAAAATGCTCGGCAGCCGCGGGAACTGGTTTGAAACAGGTTCTCTGTGGCGCGGCGAGGCCGGAAGTGTCGCGGAACCGCTCAGGGACATTTTTCAGACGCGCAATTTGTCTTGAAACGACACGGAACCCGTCCCGGTATGTCTTGAATCGTCGAGCACGGTTTCTAATCCGACTGGCTCTCTCGCGCGTTCCCCTCGAGTGGCCACCGGACGAACACGATCTACGAGCACGTTTCTCAGGATCCACCTTTAATTGCTCGCCGATACCGATTTCTCTGTGACTGTCCTATAACTCCCACTGAATTACGAGCCGCGCCGATAAAATTCGGAACGGCATAACCAACCCGCTAACCGGTTATGAAAATGAACTTTTACAGGAAACCCGATGGAATGTCTGCGACTGAGATTGTTACGCTCTTCAGCCGCCACTCTTCCTCTCTCAGTCATCAATTAAAATCGCGAACATAACATTATTCACGAGACAATTATTTGAAAGATTCGAATCCATTAAAGCCACAACTTTTGACGACACTCTCGTTCGAAGTATTTCTGCTACTTGTAAACGATGACGACGAAAATTGAAATGGAAGCGTGATCATCGAATAGAGGACGTGTTTACAATACCAGTGTAGAATGCAACTGCAGTCTACCCTGCCAAGAATTCTCGACCACATTCATGACCATGAGTCTACAACCATTCAAACAACTTCTACCATTTATTTCGCACTCCAATCTTATGAACGACACTGTCTACGCTGTATTCGAGTGCCGACAATCGTGCTTCCAGAGAATATTTGTCTCCGGGTGAAATATCCTTTTCTGGAGATATATAAAATTGAAAAACAATTTTTAGAAAAGTGACACGCCAAAGAAGAAGGCGATCAAAACTCAATACACATTTTAAATGTTTTGAATCCATTGAAATTTAAGCGTTTATTTACGAAGATACGCGAGCAGGAAAAAATCGGTTTTCGGACATGGCGTAACCCGTTAATTCTATGGGATGGGAGGACGAATTTCTTCGCATTCCTGTCTCGAAGAAGACGCGTTCCGAAAAAGATCGAGGAAGAAAGAGGGAGAAAGAGAGCCGGTTGATGATCGTTTCTGAGAGTCGAGTCGGCAATTTCGCGGCTGGTTGCCAGCCGACGAACACGCGAGCGCTCGAAAATCTCCGGAGTTATTTAAACGGCGATAGATATTAGAATCCCACGCCGCGCCGCGAAAATTACAACCCCGTAAATAATCGGCGATCGCCGGTAACTCGATACACCGTGCCAGAATTTCGGCGAGCACGCGAACCGAGCCGCGGAATCCCGTAAATATCGGGATCTATTTAAAAGAAATGAGCTGGTAAGGATGTTACAGAAGACGCTACGCCGCCCGACCGAATATCTTCTCCTCGGACCTGATCTGATCACGAATCGCATTGTGTAACGCAAATACACAATACAGTCTGAAACACGTTTGTATTGAACGTGATTATTCTGCCTCAAGGTCGTATCAAGGTCAAAAAGTTAAAAAACTAACTAATTTTGCATCTATCGTATTGTCGTAAAACAAATATACTATTCCATTTAATAGTATTATAACAAAAATTACCTAAAAAATGTTGTGTTTACCATTACAATGTATTACTTATCAAATTGATTATTGAATGACCTTGTAAGTCTTGTTTGGAGCTTGAGTAATTCTGTTTTCGCATCTACTGTGAGAATGCAATTCAATGTTATTTAGGAGATATGTGACTATTGAATTGTCTAAAAATTATGCATCGGCTAAAATAAAATATAAAATACTACTTTCGTTCGAAATAAAGAAGAACAAAATTGTCATATGCGCCTTAAAATATACGAATTATCTACATCGTTAACATGTATGTTCAGTATGATTTAATATAAATGCGAAACTTCCTAAACAAACGTAGTTGAACGAAAAAGAGATGAATTGATTTCGAGAACGAACTCATCGACTAGAAAATGATTAGAAATCGGCTAGAGATGAGTCGACGTGCAAAAAAGAAAAGACAGTGGATGATTCACAGGGTAAGACGAAACAGCTGCAATTAGCCGACTTGTTTGTTCTGCTTTCGCTGGTTCGCGGCGTGATCTAATATCCGTTTTATCCCATCGCATCGGCCACGGAGAAACCGTTTCAATCCCATGGCGAGATAGCATCGTGTACCGTCGTGCGTTGCATTGAATGGCTGCAATTGTGCAGCTGCAGTTCAGTAACGATTATTGGTGTAGGTACATGTATACCAATAATGTTAACGAGACACCTCGTAGATCGTTGTCCGCGCGTGATTTCCCTCTATTACGAGCCTCTTCCCCCGCTTCACCTCGATTTTCTGCATCGAGGAATTTTTTTCAATTCGATACCACGGCTCTATCGTTACGTTTTAATCTTGTTACGAAAGCTCATAGCACGAAATATTAGCCAGAGATTGTTCATTTTGCTGTCCGACATCAGTAAGCGTCCCATCGATTAAATGATCTGGTTTATTTTCTGAATCTGTTCCTTATCGAATTGATAAGTGGATGACGTTGTACGTATTCGTTGTAGTTTTATTCATTCTGTTTTCTCATCTACTATCAGAATACAATCCAATTTTATTAACGAGATTTGAAACTTCTGAATTGGCTCACAATTTTGCATCGGCCAAAAAAAATATAAAGTATTTGTCAAAATTAATAGGAATTTAGTTTCACACTGTGCGTGAAGAAACACAATCGTGGTCCACAGCTGTTGTGTAAAATATTATAGCCGACTGGCTATCGGAAAAATATTTGACGACACGACAAAGCGGGAAAAAGGTAGCGCAGACTTAGGCCACTTTGGTAATCGCGTATAGGTATATACGTACGCAACGTTTTTACGTTCAGTTTGGAAAACGTGCTCGTGACACATGTCTAGCCCATGGAAAATTATTTGTCGTTTTTCGCCTCGGGTCGAGGCACGTTCGCCCCGTGGACGGTCACCCCTAATTATTGCAATGGCAGCCGATTGGTCGTTACTCTGAAATTAATTGGCGGACCAATTGATCTGAATTAAGGCGCCGCCCAGTAGATTCAAATTAAGATCAATATCTCGGCATGTGAATTGGAATATGACCGCGAGTGCAGCCCGTTACCATAAATTTCTCGTGTCCAAACAATGGGAAGTCGGCCGTAATTTTGACCAGAACGTGGTGTTGTCCCGTCGATGATCGAACGCAGTCGCCCCGACTTCCTCGAAACCACTACAACCTAATTTTATTTGCGAGTGTTCACACGGTCTTTTCGTAACTCCATTTGTCGGCTCGTTATTTCGAAGATTAAAGTAATGGATTGATTTGATTTCAAGATTTTTCAAGCGTTAACGGACACTGTCTGTATACATATGTGCCCATAATTATGAAAATGGTCTCAGTCATATATTTCTTGTTCCTAAATATTTAAATGGTTACATTTTAATTTACAATTTTATTAGTCTTGACTAAAGAAAATTTATTATGAATGTGAAATGTTGTGCGAATTCCGTACGAAAATGTTTTTAGCAGTGAGACCGAAAATATCCAGCTGGCAAGGATTAAAGAAAAGTGACCGAGCAATCCGGTGCACTTTGGAGGTGTCGAATCGGAAATCTCGATAGGAAAAGGTTACAGAAAATTGCGATTCCGATCGAGAAAGCCGACAGCGCGGCGTTGCGCAGGCTAAACAATTCTACGGGGTATTTGTCAGGTATTGACCTAGCACGAAATTGGGCTAGCCACTTCGGCTCTATATTTACTTTTGAATCGATAGTTCGCGAAGGAGTTCCACCATAAATTTGCTTCTGGCCAGCCGCGCTTGTATTACCGGGGCGGCTCGTAATTAAACTTCTTTCTTCTGTTTGACTTCCGCCGTTACATGATCTTCGTTACCAGACGGCATTATTAAAACATGAAATAACTTTTATTCGAGCCCTCGCTACCAAGAGCTGCGCCTTTTCGCTCGACTTACTCCGTGGCTCTCGCCCGTTCGACGAAATGTAAATGAAAGATTCACAAACTGATCTTGTTTTTCCCCGATCGAGGCGATTTTTACCCCAAGCTTAATTACCGTCTACCAGATGATAGAGTCTCGGCTTGAAGTTAGACGAACAAACGAGCGTAAACGTGTTCGCCAGTTTTCGAACTTCAGTCGGCGGTACCATTTATACACAGACAGCTTCGTAATCAGTTTAAGAAGCGTTTAACGTCCAATTAAATGGCTCCCAACACATATTTAACCCTTGTCAGAAGGACAAGTCTTGCCAGGGTCATCTACACTTGGGACTTGTTTCCGTCGAGTTCTCTGCTTCTAGATTAGAAAGTGCCCATTTAAATTGCCAGACATTCAATGGCAACGTCATTACTTTATGTACCGGTTGCAAACGACCGTAATTTAGAGCCAAAATCAGTGAAACAGAAAATAGAAGCATCGGATTAAGACTCATGACGAACACTTGAAATGTAATCTGCTAAACACGAATATTATATCTTTCTTCGAAGACGAAATAAAACTCAATTATTTATAATTATTATTTATAATAATAATATGTATACATAATTATATACATAAATGCAAATTTTCTGTTCTCATCAGTGAAATCAGTTAAGAAACGAAATCAATTTCTATGTAACTCCCCTTCGTAATCGACGCTAAAAATCGCCATTTATAAATCCGCCAAAACGGCTGGCCAACCTACCGTGATCTTCCTTACCGATCAAAGATCAACGTGCGAACAACTAAAAATTCGGATGATTGACAATCGAGACGAAAAAGCACGATTAAAAACAGTGATCTCTATGGAAGAAGCGCGTGCCTGCTCGCGAGTCCCTTCGCTATGCAACCGCGAGCGCAGCATTACAGCGGCGCGTGGCGGGTCTGCGTCGTTCAGGGGCCATGGGTGAATTCGCTGGCATGAATTGTGTTCGTCGGGTGCAGAAGTGTTAGGTTGGAATGGAAGTTCGTAGCGTTTGTTAAATTAAAATTCAAAGATAAAATTATGATATTTCTACATAGAGAAAGATTTGTTCAATAATATAGATATATGTAATTTTATTACATTTTGCCATTTGTAGCTGACTTATGTTGTTCGATAAGCCTGTGAATAAGTATCTTAATTTTATCTTAGAATTTTGATTTAAAAACGCTAATAACTTAAGTTCCAACCTAATATTTATTCTCGTGTCGGTAACGTAACGAATAGTTTGACGCAACGGAGGTGTGAGAGTGGGTAAGAGGGTGAACAGAGAGACTGCGGGTCCTTAGGACTATTCTTTGTCTTCGACTACGTCACGGGTATGGCGTCGTTAGCGGTGACGTCACCGTCGAAACAGGTGACAGCGAGTATCGGGCCGGTGACGTCGAACGGGAACGGGCAACGAACTTCCGTTACGCGCATGCGCGTTCGACGTTCGCTGTCGGACGTGAACACAACACACACGTCCAGCAACGTCCTCGCGATTCAGTTTTCTTTCGGGCCGATCTATCAACGCATTCGGCTCTTGAATGCCAATCGACAAACGGAGGAACGACGAGTTAACTCGTCGCTCGACAACCGTCGCCGCGGGATAAAGGACAACGAAAGTCCCTTTGGGATGCGCGCATGTTTCTCCCTTCAGATGCCAGAGTAACCTTACGGATCTGCGAGAGGCGGCCGATTTACCCGGCTCTAGAGGATTTAATAGACAGTGACAACACTTACGAGTGCCGCTGGACTGTCTGTCATTGTTTCCGGGATCCTTTTCGCCTGCGGACCGACCTCACTAGCGGTTAAACGCGCGGTAAAGGGAACACGTACTCACGACACCGTACTCGAAATCTCGGATACTGCCTCGGCCATCATGGACGGCACGGCCGTGTCGATCGCCGACTCGATTGCGCCGCAAACGCACCTGCCGCCATCTTACCAGCGACTTCGTCGACTGCTGCAGAAGTTTACACGCACACGATACCGACGAACGGTATCTCGTCGGTGATTTCGGTAATTTTGAAATTATAGAGCTTCCGACCACCGACGAGATCCAGCGCCCGTATTATTTCGTGGTAATGTAAGTGGACGCAATGGGCGGGATGGTAACGGTGGAAATTACAGTGACCTGAAAGACCACGTCGCTAAAAGTTCCACCACTAGTATAAAAGTGTAGATAATTTCTTTTACGATTATGTATGGATATGCGATAGAATATAAGTTATATATATATATATGTACAATATCAACACTGTATGTATGAACATAAAATTAATAAATAAAAACAATGTCATAAAGAACCGCTTATATTGATTGAACCACCTACTCTTCCCGAATGTCTGACTCAACACTGAATTGTATTACTGAAATTCCGGATACCTTTTATGACATGCTCTCCTAATACAAAGTTAAATTTCCGAGATTTTTGGAAAATTTTAACCAATTTTTGGCCGTCTGACTTGTCGTTGAGTTGTACTACTGAATTTTAGAAATTTTTCGAGCGTCTGATTGGGCGTTGACTTGTACTACTGAAATTCCGGATACCTCCTTCGATATCATATTCTCCTAATACAAAGTTCAATTTTCGAGGAAATCGAAAAATTGTCGGAAATTTTCGACCCTCTGACTTGACGTTGAGTTGTACTACTGAATTTTCGAGTGTCTGACTTGACGTTGACTTATACTACTGAATTCTGTATACCTCCTTCGATATCATATTCTCCTAATACAAAGCTCAATTTTCGAGGAAATCGAAAAATTTTCTGAAATTTTCGAACGTCTGACTTGACGTTGAGTTGTACTACTGAATTTTCGAAAATTTTCGAGCGTCTGACTTGATGTTGACTTGTACTACTGAAATTCCGGATACCTCCTTCGATATCATATTCTCCTAATACAAAGTTCAATTTTCGAGGAAATCGAAAAATTGTCGGAAATTTTCGACCCTCTGACTTGACGTTGAGTTGTACTACTGAATTTTCGAGTGTCTGACTTGACGTTGACTTATACTACTGAATTCTGTATACCTCCTTCGATATCATATTCTCCTAATACAAAGCTCAATTTTCGAGGAAATCGAAAAATTTTCTGAAATTTTCGAACGTCTGACTTGACGTTGAGTTGTACTACTGAATTTTCGAAAATTTTCGAGCGTCTGACTTGATGTTGACTTGTACTACTGAAATTCCGGATACCTCCTTCGATATCATATTCTCCTAATACAAAGTTCAATTTTCGAGGAAATCGAAAAATTTTCGGAAATTTCGACCGTCTGACTTGACGTTGAGTTGTACTACTGAAATTTCGAAAATTTTCGAGCGTCTGACTTGACGTTGACTTGTACTATTGAAACTCAATTTCATGTAGAGAAGAGGGAGGAAAGAACACATTAAGTATTGTAACTAATATTCTTTATTTTTCATCAAAAGATTACAATATCATATGTATGGTTCCGTGACGATTTGCTTTCTCACTCACTTCGATGGTCTTCTGTTTCTCAATTCAGCCAGAATATATCCTAGAGGGCGTAAGAGGACACCGAAATATTCGAGTGACACGAACTCCCGTAAGGCTGGATGTCTTTTAACAGTCTCTCGTCGGTGTAACTGGTGATAACCACGTGGTGATAACAGTATTTAGTCGATGACTATATTACCCAAAGCACCGACGAGAAATCCAGCTTTACGGGACTTCGTTGTTCTCTTACGCCCTCTAGGATATATTCTGGCTGGAGTGAGAAACAGAAAGCCATCGATGGCATTTCATCGGTACAGAAGACGACTGAAGAGATGATTCTCATCGCGACGCGCTGGTGAGAAGGCGAATCATCGCGAAAACATATCGACTATTATTAAATGTTACTTTCTCCGCCATATTTCAGACGATGTTTTGGCATTATTTTGATACTATTTTCGTTGATGGTAGAACTTTTAGAGATGTGGTATTGTAGGTCACTGTAAGTTCCACGTTATCCCCGTGCCCACCATTGCCAACTTGTCCGTGACGCTGAATAGCGCAGGGGTCGTCAGTCTTTAATAGTATGTCGTCGGTGTCTTCAGCCTGGACTGTCCAGTGAATGACCACCGAGTGACCATTGCCTGACCAGCTAATGACCACATGACCTCTAGTCTGAATCAGATTCTACATAATCTTTAGCCTGGATTAGAACCTAGAATATTTGCTAATTTACGATTACAGTTTCAGGGGAAGGTACCGCTCAATATAAGCTACTTGATTTAACATCACATTATTTTCCAAAGTATCATTTATTTAAAATTTACAATAATCTGTTTAGTAACTACCCACTGCCAACGATGAATTAAAAGTTTCATCAAGCAGTGTACTATCAACTTAACGATCACTCCATTCATGATACACTTAAGATAACTAGTTTAATCTATCAATTTGTGTATACCTTGTACTTTCGAATCACGGGTGGTCGCGAACCATCGATTTTTCTTTGACGACGAAATAATCGATCAGCCACGACTGAGAAAAGACAAAAAAAGAAATGGTGCTGATAAACGATATCTATGTACAAAAATATTTACAGTTCTCTCTCTTAATCACATTAACAGAATACAATGCGGTAATCGTGAATGACGACGATCAATGTGAAACGCGTGACAGTAGAATCATTTATCAGAGATTCTGCTGGTTAAGTTACAATAATTTGTCAAGTCGTCCCACAGGCATACTTAGCTGCCTGATTATTTCTTTATGTCGACTTCAAGTTATAGATTATTAATGAGTGAAATTTTAATTGTAGCGATTGTATTTTCGCAGTTAGTTTATCAGAAACATGAAGTTTGCGATACTTGCGGGGCGAGCTGATATTATCAGAATAAATTAACTATGCATCGTGTGTTACGTTGATGCTACGCATAATTTAACAGCTATGAAAGACCAGGATAGATCGCATCCTCGTGACCGATGCACACACGGCTTCCGGTCCGTCTCAATGAACATTAGTTGATCATTTTCAACGAGCAAATTGCCAGTTGACTGTCCGGTGCTTCTCCAAAGGGCTTCGTGCCGTCGGTAGCGATGTATTTGTTCACTTGATAGGTCAGCATCGTTTCGTACCCAAACACGTCGATTCCTAGTTGCTGCAACAGACAAAATCCATTTTCAACTCTTTCTATTCAACACTTTAATCCTCAGCCTTAACCATCATCTTTCTCATTTCAACAATCATTGTTCGATATTCGTTCTAGAATTTCCCAAGAGATTTTCATAGTTTCCGTTTCAACTGAAATTTTTCCAAATTAATTGCGAAGACAAAGCAGTGTCTCGAACAGCTTTCCACGTCGGAGCAAATTCCAAGTAGATTTCGAAGTTAGATTGCTCCGGCAACAACCCACGAGATTTTACTTAAGAAATTCGTGTTAGCTCCTGCTGATTGGAAGGCTTTAAAGTGCCTGACATAACACTAACAATAAGCAAACCGATTAGAGTTGAACGTCTTCGTGTTTCAGAACTGGTTGCGCGAAACAGGCGATTTGACTTTTCTAATCGCGTCCTTACAACGGATTGTATTGTTGGAACTAGTCTTAACACTAGTTATGGCCGTCATAAATATAAATTATCGTTATTAATGAATTTTTTGATTAATCTTTACCGCACTGCCGGTTGTACACAGTTTGAATAAATTCGAAAAATAGGGGAGGGGTAATCACCTGCGTTAAAGGACTAGTGTTCGTCGTGAAAATCCCAGCATACTCCTTCCTCTTGGCTAATTCTAAACAGTATTCCTCCATCTCTCTCATCGCAATTACATTTTCCGCCGCATTCAGATCACTACTGGTCGTCATCATGAAATTATGGATGATCTGACCCTTTCCTTTAGGTAATTTCTGTTCCCGTATCGGCGCCTCCAAATACTCCAGAAAATCGAACACCACCGTTAGCTTCGAGTCGAGTATCACTTCCGGCTCATCCCATAGATCGAAATTCAGTCCTACGCCGATCGTTCTACCATCGGTGGATTTTACAACGAAACTGAGATTCTTCTCTACTAAGGGAACCCATAAACGTTCCATCATTATGCGGTAGTCGTCTCTCGAGATTTCCGTGATCAGCCATTGCTCGAGGTCCGCTTTGCTGTAAAAGCTTTCCGTGATGATCCTGCAAATGCGTTAGCTTTCGATTATGTTCTGCTGTGATTATACAAAATTATACTTTTATTTTAAAAAATAAAATTCATGTTTCATGAAATGATTGTTTGATTTGAAAAATGGAAATAATTATACACAATCATAGTCATTTTTGTTACCCAATTATCGGTCACAAAAAGAACTTTTTCGAAATTAATAAAAATAACATGAAGCACCTAGTATTACTCTATTTTTAAAAATAAAATTGATGTTTCATAAAATGATTGATTTGAAAAATGGAAGCAACGGTATAGTAAATTACGTACTCGATGGCATCGTCTTTGTGGGTGTCGTTAAGCATTTCGTAGTAGTGTTCCTCCTCGCTGAGATTCTTCTCGATCGGCTCGTCCCCCACACCGGCTCGCATCCGGTCGATCACTTCCGCGAGGCTTTTCGCTGTGATGAATTCCGTGATGCCGATCTCGTAACCTTGATCTCGCAACTTCGTCACCGTGTAGATCGAGTTCAAGGAGTTGCCACCGAGCTCGTAGAAATTTGCATTAAGCGTCACGTTCGCACGCCCACCGCGGCCTATCACCGACGCCACCGTGGGGAACAGGACCTTGGCTTTCTCGAGGTCCTTTTCCGTTACACCGGTGTAGTCGCAATTCAGATACTCGTCATTATCTGCGCATAACAAGTATAAACAGTCGTCAAACGTATTTAGATTATGATTAATATGTCTAAATACGTTTTAATGTCAACTAGAATATGCAGGGAAACAAAAGTATACATTTATAAGAAAAAAATATTTACGACCTTGAAAAGTCTGAAAAAATGACCTCAGAAACAAACGACCTTTGCAAATCATTCACATAGCGTTTACATTGCATTCGAAACATTTGTTATGTCATCACTAGACTACAGATCTTTATGCAATACATAAATACTTTGCATAAAATTCACTTCATCCCTTAATAAATAGATTGTTCACATTCAAAAAAAATCATAGCAATGTACTTGGTTTTTTGTAAACTTTCTCTGTTTTGTATTTCACCCAATTTTTTCAAAAATGCAGAAAAATCCGCCTTCTGGTCATCGCAAATTATCGATTATATCAACATAAACAGTAGTTATAGTTACCATTGAATAGGTTCGAGGATTCATACTGCTTCAACAAAGCCTGTCGATCAGTCTTGCCATTAGTTAGTAGCGGAATATGATCGACGATGAAAATTTGCGGCAACATGTAGACAGGTAACGTAGCTTGCAGAAAAGTCTCGATCTTCTCGGCACAAGTGTTGGATCCATTCACAGTGGTAATGTACGCAATTAACGTCTGTAGCATTGAACCAAAAAAGCATTAATCTCGGCTCTGAATGTATAACTCAGCAGAACTTCGATCTGCATAAATATAAATATACCTGAGATAATTCTCCGGGTTTGTAACAGAGAACGACAACATTGTCGACGCCGGGAGCTCTGCAAACTGCTTTTTCCACTTCCGCGAGGTCCACCCGGTGTCCTCGGACCTTTATCTGCGAGTCTACCCGTCCTTCGTACACGACAACTCCTTTTGATATCCTGGCGTAGTCGCCTGTACGGTAGATCCTTGAGTATTCTAGTCGAACAACACGATAACAAAATTCTCATCACTCGGGAAATCGTTTTTATTCAGTACATTTTTATTTTGCAGTCTATTGATTGCTTAATTTTATTTCGAATCGCAAAATCGTGGTACACACTCCCATCCTCAAATCACCGAACATTTACTTATTTTCGTCGAAACGGTAATTAAAGAATACAAGCTTCCAGCTTCATTTGATTGTTTTATTTTGATAGATGTAGCTATTATATGATAATATTCGAATGGAAAATTAAATATATACGTATACTATTTGAATAAATGTTGGAGAAAAGAGTGTGATTATTATGGACAGCTCTAGAAGCAAAATTGGAAAATAGTTGTCCCACTTGAATTTAAAAAATTAGAAAGTAGATGAATAGTAATTAAAATTTAGAAAATATAGAAAGAGAGAAACCGAATTAACTTTCCGAACGACCTGATGCAAATCGGTGCACATAAGATGAATCGACAGATACGGAACGTAATGCGCGAACTGTGAAATTTAGGTCAGAAAGATCAAGATAGGAGACGAAAAGTACAGGATGTGGCATAAGCAACATTGACAGAATATTTATTCATTACGGCGGGAAGGAAACACGATAAGGATCGTTCGATCTCAATCCAGGAATTGCTCGAGGATGCAACGACATTTCAAGCACAGCAAAGAATAGGATCGAAAGAAACGGCAATGCAGGATTAAAGTAGAGCTGATAACAGCAGCGATAAATCACGGTGGCGAAACAGCCAGCTCGACGAATATCGCAGCCGTTTTCTTCGTTTGGAAACGATTTCGAGCGATGACTCATCGAACGGAGGGAAAAAGTAAAGGACAAGTTTCTTTATATGTCGTCTGTAGTGTAGCAATTGATTTATCAAACGACTCGTCCTTAACAGCGTTTCCATTAACACGTTACCTGTCACTACTTTGTTTTTAGGCCATTCCTGCTTTTTCTGAAACTATACTTCGTGCTCGTGTCTTAATTGTTACGATCACGCCAGGATATCCTTTCACTGAAACCTGAACTGTCTCACATGTTCACTTTCCGCGTAACACCTCGTTTTTTCTTTATAAAAATCATGCACTTTTACAAAAATTAATGTTCTTCGATGCGCGACAAAGCAATTTTACTTCCGAATTTGGTTTCAGAATGACAAACTCTATAAAAATCCTCAACAGTAATCGCTGCACAAATTTGCTGTCGTACAGTGTGATTGAGCATAATGTAAAAAAATATAAAATGTAAAATAGTTGCCGATGATAGTAGTACCTGGATCGATGGCGTGAGGGTTCTCCAGAAACTTGCGGGAGTCATTGTCGCGAAGATATCCCGCAGCGAGGTTTCTTCCAGCCACTATTAGCTCACCAACTTCACCTTGCGGGAGCAGCCGCATTTCCTTATCCACGATATAGACGATGCAATTATCTAGCGGCTTCCCTGTGATTAAATGCATTCAGGATTAAACCGAGACCATTTCATAACGCTTCATTTATTCAAGCATCCTGCCACTCGTAACTATCCCATCCACTAAGATTGCACGTTCTCCCTCGCTCGCGAAAATTAAACGAGAATGTCCTTTTCGAAAAGAATCAAGGAACTCTTCCTCTCGTCCCAGGAAAAATTGTTCAACTAAAAGGACAGTGTGCCTCTTCGAATTTAATTAAACAGAAAGGAAAGAATCATCTTGCAGAAAATAAGAGGTGAAGCTGGAGAATAAATATTCACGAGATTGGAAGTACCTATAGGAACTTTATCGAGCGATCGTAGGTGGTGCCGACTATCTAGAAGATGGTAGGTGATGTCACCCATGATTTCTGTGCTCCCGTAAAAATTTGCCAGGATCTTATCGCCATCACCGAATGTAGCGAAGAATTGATCGGCTAACGCAACCGGTAATGTTTCGCCGGAACACACCCAAAGTTTCAACGAGCGCAGCACATTCTCCTTGTCCTGAAAAAATGACATTGACCACATGATTCACATTCAGATTGCACAGGACGTTTCATTTGTCCCGTCCGCTTCGATTTCTTCGATAATTGCGATCACCTTGAAAAATGGAAAGGGAACGACCTTCCTGAAAAGTTTGATAAATTGTCGTTCGAAATATTTGCTGCATCATTGAATTTATATCCAATAAATTACTAAACGAATTCAATATTTTAATAAACCACTAAAAGTATCGTATAATAAGTGCCCACTCAAAATCATATAAAATCACTTTGTACAGATGTCGAAGATATTAACGCGTGGACAGAATAAAGGAAACACCCTGTATACCACAAACGCCACCAATAAATCTCTCCTCGTATAGATACGGTTAATTAAAATAACGGTGAAATCTTGTCGGACATTATTAGTTCACACTTCGCGTCCAATTAGAATATATATAGTGCATATATATTTATCTCTCCGGTAAAACGCTCTAATGAATTCTGTACACTTAAGTCCGTATAAAAACGGATAAAGGAATCATAAAATGTTGATCGTTCGGTTAACTTGCTCTTATTAATACTCATACATACGTGTATGTTATTATTACTCATATATATACATGTATATACGTAATTAATATTGGAGCTGTAATTTGCTCGGCATTTATTGGTGCATGTATTCACAACGAAATTTATTATGGAAATGTAAGGATAACATACGTACTCGCAGACCGAGGTACATGAGCATCGAGTGCAGCAGCGAGGGCACCAAAACAAGTCGTTGTATCTGAAATAATGAAAGCTCATTAGTAACTGCGGGTTTTATGCAATTAAGACACAAATAGATAGCACGCGTTTATAATATTCGATGTTTAATTATTCCCTAACCTTGTGCTTGTCCAATACTTGAACGAATCTCTCCGGGTCCTTAGTCACATTCTTAGAGACAACAACGAGAGTGCGACCTTGAAGAAGGGGACACCAGATCTCTGACAAGCTGTCAACGAAAGTCAAGGACGTTTTGAAGACGCAGTGGCTCTCGTCAGGTGCGTAAGGCAACTCTCGCCACTGCCATCGTAGTCGATTTAGCACTGTCGCGTGTGGCAGAAGCACTCCTGCAAATAGTCACCAGCAATCAATATTCTATATTCTCTTTCCGATTAACGGGAGACAAAAGTCCCAACAGTTTTTGCTAGAGGATTACTTTTTATCGAGTTGATTCACTTCGTGTGAGAAATTAGAAGTGAATAGAAAATTAGCGAGCTTGTTACTTATCTCGAATCGAAGTAACACTTGCTTCTTGTGAAGACTATAAAAAGTTGCTATCTTGCATAAAGATCGTGTAGTCCGACGCTTAAACTGCGGATGCTATGCATCTATGTCAAGAACGAATTGATAATAGCAATTTGTATCCTGAATAAAATCCAATTTGTATCTTCTGCAATTATCGATCAAGAAAATTTCAATTTTGCATATGGGATCTCTATACAAAATACAAATTTTCTTTCCTGTTTTAAATCACATTTACACATTTTCGTCGCAAACGCATAAAATCCGCTGTACAATGATAATGCTTGATATTCTGCCATACCTTTCGGCGTTCCCGTGCTACCAGAAGTGTAAAGGACTATGGCAAGCTGCTCAGGACTCTCCTGAAGATCCAAATCATCCTTCGGCTCGTGTAAAGCTCTCTCAGCCAGTTCCTCGTAGGTCATCACCATTGTTCCATCGTAGATAGATTGGTCTGCTGGAAAAGTTTAATTGAAACGTTTTATGAACGACATTGTTTCCGGCAGTATCAACGTTCACTTCCCGACCGTGGTGATTCATCGCCGGTTCCGATTAAAGAATCTTGAATTTTCATGCGTTTAACTTGTCAACTAACTGGGGCTAACGGGCCTCGTAAACGAGACGGGATAAACGACCAGGAAGCTATTCCTGAGACAGTCGACAGCTTGCGGACGTTCTAAGATTGACCTCAAATCGGTGCCATTCTTATGCTAGCCAAGGACGACGATAGCAGTCTTGATCTAATCAAGATTCTAACGGATACCTGCAAAACCAATTATTTGTGGTTTGATCATAATAATAACGAGCTGCTCTACCGGTTCGAAAGGTGTTCTTGGAAATTGTGGAACCTTCACTGTGTTGCAATAAATGCAATCGAACACTAAAATGCGCCGTTTCCAATTGCTGTACCTTTCTAAACAATTTTACTCATTTCTTCAACGATTATTAAAAATACAGTTCACTATGAACATGACAATTCGAGACACCGGAGTAATGATTTAGGAAGTTCTACAGTAGAATATGACATCGCCAGTCAGACAAGCGAAGGTCGTCCCATTTTACACGAGGTTGGTTATTTATTGAATGCAAAATTTTTTATTCTGAAAGATGCAGAGTAGAATGTGTCAGACTAGTCAGATAGAGAAGAAGTCTGACGTGTTGATATTTTCTGAGAGCGGAAGCACAGTCAAATTTATGCGTTGCCTTGATCGATTACGTCGCTCGTGATCGGTGGCAATCGTAAGATCAAGATCGATAATTCATAAATCTTGTCATTGGCGAAAGCTAGATATCACGTGGGTTATTAAATCATTGAATCAGTCGGACAAAAAGAAAAAGAGTGAGAAATGTATCGTTTTACCTCCTTTCTCTGTCAACACCATTAGCGGTCTCGCTTCCTGCAGAACGTGTTTGATCCTGCTCATTGGGAATTCCACGTCCAGAGGCAAGTACGCCATTCCAGCTTTGATGATGGCCAACAACACGACTGGCAGTCGATGCGAGGGCTTCATGCATACCGCTACCAATGACTGCGACGAGCACTCTGGTTTCTCGAATTTCCGAAGAACCCTGGCGATCGCGTTCGTAAGATCATTCAATTCGCTATAGGACGTCGTGTATTCCTTCCCATGGTCGTCTGAGGAATGAACAATTTATTGGTCAAAATAGGTCATTTATGAAAAGAGAAAAATTAGTCTGAACGCAGTGGAATCGCTTCAGCCCAAGGAAAATCAATTATTCGTAAAGACTTGGGAAACAGAAATATATTCGCGAATTTATAAAGATCGGTACGAGATAAAATTAATTCGTTAAGTCGCAGGCCACTAAGTAGTACTACCAGTGTACTAGAAAGAATGTAAATGCTATAAAAAATTGGAGTGGGAAATTATTATTGCTCCGATCCGAAAGAGCCTAATTGTAGAAACTGCTCGCAGTAGAATCGGACATCGCATGACAGCCGAGGATTGGAAAGACCGAGGAAAGGAGAAAAAATGAGAAATGCAACAGGGCTGGTATTATTAAAAGAGTGTGTGGCATGTAATTATTGTTAATTGATTTCTACGCGTTTCAACTTTTTTGTGCTAGGAATCCTTTAATTTTTTGCAGGTTGTTGATTTTTTACCCCTAATAACGCCAATGATAGTACCTTCGTGGTAGATCGCCAGCTGATTGCAATAATTTGCCGCCGCCTCTCTGAATAATTTATGAAGCAAATCCTTCTCCTTGAAGCTGTCGGTTTGCCGGCCTTTTAAGACCGACTGTTGTAGAATGCTGCCCATCTGTACAGAGAAAATTTTCAATCATCAGTGAAATCTGATCTCTCGTGCATCCTCTATCTCTACGCTGTATCTGTTTCCCTCGGTTTCTTAACCTGCTGTTACTGACACTCTATTTTCTACAACTGTTTACATGGAACTTTATATGGCTCCGACATAAATTTTTTAGTTACGAGCACCACGCTACTTAGCATTCTGCTAAGAATTTATGCGGGCAGAGTCGGATTCCGTGATTTACGACCGATTTCAAAAATCCCGATCGACTGCCGCCGGTAAATAACTTTTCGATGTTTCTCCAATTAACGGGTGATTGATGCCGGATTTTCCCGACGAACAAAAACCGCGGAATCCGATGCGTTCCGCGTAGTGATGTTCAGTATTTCTGTTATTTTCTGCCGCAAGGGAGCTGTGTCGACAGGATATCCATAAAGGACAATGGCGTCAAAGTTCTTCAAACGTGACTGTAGAAATCTATACAATTACGGCAATTATACAGGATAAACCACGAATAGTGATCTCAGTAGAGATTACTCTGTCATTAGCAGTCCGATCGAAAATCTTTCCATCAGTGTGACATGGTTTCGACAGAGCTTTTACGTGATTATAGCAAATTGTTTACCAACTCTTTGTTTCATGATTTTTCAAGGTCCCCTTCCATTTTTTGCAAATACACCTGTAGTTTCCTTTACACTTATATGTTAGAGGACTTCAATATTAAGTCAGTATGATAAAATTTTAAAAATTGCTTTTTCAATAATTTTTTATACAAAATAATTGCTCTAATCAAGTGAAAGTTCTCCTGAAACCATGCTGTACTCCGATAGAAACATGTTTCCCAGAATCCACGATTGTTCGTTCGCCCTGTACATGATTTCCACTGCTGGTTAGGGTAATTGTTAGGTGGTACGTCGGCAGGTGGACGCAACTTTCCGATTTCATAACGGATAAACAAAGCAAATTACCGAAGAATGTAATCGCGGTTGCAGCCGAAGCAGATGAATACGACCTTCGTCTGGCGGAAAAGAAAGAACGCTAAGGTGATCTGGTTTTCTACTGGCTGATGGAAAGCTAATCGTTCTTCACGGTCAATTTGATTAGGAACTGGCGGATTTCAATGAATTCGTGATCTGACTGTTCGCGATAAAGATTGCTATCGGCTTGTAATGAATGGCTATAAAGTTATCTGAGCGACGCGTGCCTAAACGAGCCGATCTCCAGGAATTAGGCGAAATTATCATGTATTCCGTGACGGAGTAATTGTTCCTACTAGATTTCACCTGAGATTATCCTCTCCCATCAACGAACATTGTATGCGAAGTGGCTTTGAACTGTGTAGATCACAAAGGAATTCTAAGCGAACCATTTTTATCTGCAAGATTTCTATCTGGTATGATTTATGCATGTTCTCTTTATGCTGAACAAATATATTGAATGCATCGTTATTCAATTATTATCAAAATTCCACAAAATTTACTAGGATTTTTTTTATTTCAGATCTACCACTGAAAATAAGATTTTATTTGTTCTCGCAAAAATTAAAAATTGCATGAACATCCGCAATCTACTAATGAGTTACCATCTGAATTAGTTTCAGTTCAGATTAGAGTATTCTTTGTCGTACTTACTCGATACTGAAAACTTTAATGCATTACTTATACACAACTTAGGACTACGAAGTAACCTGTGCAAAATTGTATCGGTCAGTACCGAATGCCTTTCAACAAATTCCGTTGCTGCAATCTCCGGTACCAGTACGTTCACTTGATCGTAAAAAACTTTAGTTTGCTAAAGTACAGTTATTTCATTTCAGCTCTTACGATTCATACAACACAAGTTTGAAATAGGGTTTCAATACCGCATTGCAATTTTGCCCATTGATACGTTACGCGTAACACTATAATAATCTATTAAAATACGTCTCATTGTAACGAAGGACAACAAGACTGTTAAAACTTCCTACACTCGCATAGGAATCGGTGTTTCTTTAAGAAATCTGTTGATGTTCAGTTTCCTATATGAACAATTTATACTGTAATCGAATATATTACCAGGTAATAATCAGCCAGTAACTAGTTCAACTTAATATATAGGCAAATAAACTAGATAAGAGCTGTAAAAGTGTATAAAATCACTGAGAACCTACTCAACATTTTTCCAAAAATTTAGCAGTGGTTCTAGCAGTGTTACCGCACTGTGATAATAATTATCTAATACTTTTCTCTGACGAAATAGAGAAGCAATGATTTATACAAAATATTCACTTCGATAAAATATGTAATCAGAATTGGCAATAAACGTTGAAAAGGAAATTCCTCTATCATTTTTCTGATCGCTGTTTAGTGAATTTTCGCAACACCATGGAGAACCGTGCAGTCATTGGCAAGGCAGAAGAAAAACCGGTGAAAAATCATGGAGAACGCGCCTTTCGACTCGGAACGGGGCCGTGCGCTCAAACGGAAATTGACAGTATGAAATACAAATGCGTGTGGTGCTTATATAACACCGTCCATTATGCAAGCATCACAAAGAAAAGTTCGCGTTCCGTTAGATGAAAGTCTCGAACAGTTGTCATGGGTGCTCGTGACTTTTGAGAAGCAGTTTAAAGCCGTAGGGAACATTAGCTTCGAGTTACAAACTCTAGTTCAATAAACAAGAGTAATTCATTTACCGTTTATTAGCCGAGGAACGCTTAATTCGAAACGTTATCTAATTAAAACCAACCTATTGAATTTTATTTTATGAAAATTCTCCTGTACCATTATTTCTATTTTCTAATTTGTTCATTTCCGATTATTGAGATTGTACAGTAACTTTATTTCTTTCGATATAAAATAGTCACTTCTAACGGTTTATAAATTAAAATTCATTGAATTCAATCAAGGTTCTATTAATTAATTGGCTAGCTGACGATTACGGTGAAAGGAACAAGTGTGCTGACGTCAGTTTCACTGTTCTATGATATTTCAATGATAATTCGAGGAGCAGTAATACGGGAAAAATTACCGCTGTACAGTACGGAACGAGATAAGGGATTTTTCTGAATACCAAGAGGGAAGTATAATCAATATCGACGGTGATCGATAGACTGCGTATTTTTATGCAGAATCAAAATCGCGCCTGTACTGCTGCAATACACACTTTTTCTTAATCATTTTAACACCCCAGAAATAATGCAACATCAGCAGTGCAACATTCTTGAATTTATTAAATCTGTTACTGTTTTCTATTTCACCCAACCAATTTTCCATAAATGCTTAAAATACTACTAGCATCGAACGTAAATTACTTCGTTCCGAAATGAACTGAATTATAGTGCAGGATGCAAACTTTATTATCAAGTAACTGATAATATTGATAATAACTCCGACCATTTATACAAATGGATTAAGCAAGACTTGTGTCAACTTGTTAGAAATCCCTATTGCAAAAGAGCAAAGTGCAACCGAATCCCGTTTCAAAAGTTGCATCGGTGCATTATGAATCAGTGCATAAATCACAATCGGAACAATGTCCCAATCAAACACCGAACACTTTCTAAATACCAGGAACACGATTCTACACGGAACCACGAATCGATTCGGTATTTACATCGTTGGCACATCGCCGGCGTTTCATCACCGGGACGCGACGCGATCGGTTCGAGACTGGTTCACTCACCTCTAAAGGTGATCCAATGGGTTCGGTCCGCTTATCTGAAGTGTACTGGCCCAAAGAATGGTTTCAGAAAGAATCGAATCCACCAAGTCTCGTGCACTCTCCTGGCCACCGTTCAATTCTGGATTAACTTTCACTCGTCCTCACGTGTTTCCCGCGAACGCACAAAGTCTTTTATCGTTGGGAATTCTCTCAGCCTTTCTCCTCAACCGGATGATAGTCGCACTCTGAACTGTTCTAGGTCCGAAAATATGTCGGAAGGATTTCCACTTCACAGCCCAAATCGCACTCGAGATACTGTAGTTTTTTAAATTCGACGGTACGGTGACTACGGAGGTTGTATTGGTATTTGAGCAAGATCAGAGTCCTGTGGGAAGACCTGGTTCTTCGGAAGTTTGTATAGATGTTGCGTATAGAAGTTGTAGAGGTAGCTTTTAAGCAGGCCCAGGTCCTGTTGGAAGACGCAGCCTGGTTCTCCGGGACGAAACTCGATGACCTTACCGGATGGTCATCACCGGCCCGTTAACTCGGTGAGAATGTCTCCTCCCGTTAACCGAGCATGTGCTTTTATATGGAACCGGTTACGAGGACCCTGAATTGTTCGTTGTCCCCCATCCTGCCACCACCATCTCTGCATCTTTTGTGCCGCTGTTGCTGCAACGCGTGGCCCCTTCGACAGGCACCGTCGACGTCAAACGCCGCGTCTTTCCTCTACCCAGTTATTCGTTTTTCTCGAATTTCCTTCTACCTCGTTGGACTCTTTCGCGTCACTGTTCGTACACTTTAATGCGAACACTACGTAGAGTTCACTAGTATCCAACTTATCGAAAAAATCACAAGAGAAATTCAAAACAAAAGTAAATACGTATATTAACCCTTTGCACTCGAGTAACACCGAGGAGCCATTTGAGCAATTGCCTTCTCGAGTGTCCGCCTTGTCTACTTAACGCTACATTAGAAAATGATCGGGCCGTTTACAGTGGATTGATTTAATAAATATCGCTCCTTGCGTAACGTCAATGCGAGATGATCCGACGATAGTCTGCAATCTTTCATTCCTTCGGATTCATTATTTCTTAATGTATACAATGTCGGTGCAACTCCGATGCGCACATCCTACAAGTTTATTCAGCGTAATCCTTGATTTTTATTCAAGATCGAGAAGATTAGATCTTCTCAATAAAACTAATTCGAAACTGTACACTTACTTGTAGAATGTTGCAGATGATACAAATATATGAGCTGAATGGTTGAGGATCGAGAAGACCTCTATATGCATCGTAGAAATGGTTATAACATGCTTAGAGATGAAACTGCTTCGAAACCGAATGCAACAAATTTTCGCAGAATGTTGCAGATCAAACAAGAATATGAACTAATGGGAAATCCTCTGACTTGAACTACATAATGATTGACAGACGCACTGACGCACTTCACAGTTTGCACGGGTCGACGAGGACCTACCACGAAGTTTCCTTATGAGCCACTCAAGTCACTGGAAAATTCATCGGAAGAATACAAACACGTGAAATCCAAGAGAGCAGTAATTTTGAGTAAACCCGGTATAGTTTTTCCTGCTTATGCAAGCTATTGCACGAACCACGTCATAGAAGAAGTTAATGTTGTACAGTTTTATGAATTTAAAGAAACATCTGCTTTACATAAAATTGTTCGGACAGCTCACAGTTATGAGGAAAAACGTGGTCCAGGTAATTCCCAGTCGTCGTTGTATTTCTAGAGCAGCATCACTACTGCAGGTCGCTTCTGAAATGACTATACGTCCAGTCGAGTTGCACCGGAAGTCATCATCCCGCCCGATAATGGTCAGAGTGATCCAGAATCCGCGGAATTCGTCCGGGGGATCACGATCTCTGACGGCTATCGAGGTGCTGTCGGTTGGTTCATGAAACTTTCATGACATATCACCTCTTCTAATTGTGTTGCCAGTTTTTCCGGCTAACCTACGAGCTCCACATTAATGCCTGTTATTTCCGAGGTGTTTTTCCAGTTTTTACATGTGTTTACATGACGTTTTCCCGCATGGTATGCCCATTCAGTCCGCCACCGTACGGTGTTACAAAAACTTTAAAAAATGGTGGCAGGCTGATTAGCACTTGTTAGCAGCTGATTTTTATCAGAATCTCTTCTGTATAGTTTGAACTTAATGCAAAAAAAATGTCGAGACTGTATTCGCCCGACTTCACTAGTTCTGCTCTGTTAAAGTCCATATAAAACTGGTACTTAAACGATGCCTAAAAGTTACCGTGAAAAACTTTGCTAACGAACTTTGTGAACATTAATGTAAATATTTACTTATATTAATATAGAAAATCGTGCACAGAAGCTTAAAGATTCTTATTTATTGCTGTGACACAATTTTCTTTGTAAATATAAACGTGCGATTTCGCTGCATTACGGTTCGAAGTTTCACGTATTGCTTTATATGCTTATATCGCTGTTAAATCAATTACCATGAGTATAATTGGGGGGGGGGTTATATCTAATTTCTGACAGGATTTTTTCCACCTAAAATTGCCATTCGTTCCACTATGGCGTCGGGATCAAATGAGAAAGCTGCGCTCGTCATTCCAGGCGTTCGGAACATGCGTCTGCGATCCAGAAACCGTGAACCAACCGGGGAAATACCTATCAAACAGTTTTCTATCTGCTTCACTTGCGTCTGATAACGAATAAGTAGCTGCAACAGAATCAAACGAATTACATTTCCCAATGATTTCGTCTTACTCCGAGTAAACCACAAATACATTACAACGATCTAATCAGCAAAAAACATCGCAAATTTTCAGAAATAAAGTCATTAACACAGCCATTGAGACGCATCGAGTTTTCCACTTCTGCTGACGACCTTGAGTGATAGGCCTTGAGGTTCTCTCATGGCGACAGATACTGAAAATCCCAGCTTCGTACATTTACGTTTGGATATTTCCTGGATTCTCGGAAAAAGTTCGAGGAAACGTTTTTTGACTCATTAAAAATAGAATGAAACATGATCGTGGAAAAACATTGTTGCGGTTAGATGCTCCTGTGGAAAAATGACGCGCGGCGGGGGATCTCACGGTCAAACGATCATCGTCATTCAAGGTCCTCTTGCAACGCACGATCGAGCTTTGCGACAATTAAGTCCGACTTGAAATTCTACGACAGATCGAAACAGCTAGAGGCTAGCAGTCCTGGAGATTTATGCAAACGATTATCGGCTGTTTAAACCTCTTTCGCCTAGCTGACGGTAGATAATTGGTTAATCGACGGCTGCGATCGCACGTTAATTGTCATCGCGAGACGGATGTTCTTGCTGTTAATAGAAGCCCAGACCATACAATACAGGTTTTGCGCTCCACATTCACCCTTTTGCAAATCAAGTATTTTTAAGTAAGATATACAAAGATGTACATTAAATACTTATTTAAAAGTAATTACCAATTCGGTAGATTTGTGTACTCGTTATAACCATTTTCTGATTAATCAATTTTTTAATCGAGCTTAGTTGCAACTTTTCAAAGACGCCAGGTACTTTTAATAATACAGAGGAATTAAATAATTGGTCGATTAAAATGTATAGACCTGTTCACCGAAGAAAATTCATAAAAACTTTCGTTTGAACAATGTTGCGAATGTTTTATAATTTAAAGAACTCAATAAGAAGGAGACTATTGCAAAGACTATGTAACATTGCAGCTACCCAAGGCGAACGATACAATCGATTCGCAAATGTAAGACCATCGGAATGAAATAATTGGTTACATAAAAACAGTTTCACTTGCACAGTGTTGCGAATGTGATTCGAAAAATTCGTTTAACATCCAGCTTCAGGAAAAATGATTGTAAGAATCATTCAGGACGTGGAATGATCACAGACACGTATTAATAATTCAACAACGTAACGGTTAAAAGAGTTTAAAAAAGTATGATACGTCCTGCACTATTGAAAGACAATGTACATCAACAGCGATGCAAATCTGCAACAATACATATACGCGTCTAATTACCGATTTCCTCGCAGCTAATTTGCCAGTTTTTCTCGTTAGCAGCATCGTCGTCGTTATCGCTGTAACGATACTAACGATCCAGACAACGACTGGCAGCGGGTGGTTGATTCCTCGATTCGATAACGAACTGAGCTAATCCTCCGCGAGGAAGAACGACGGATCTATCATTCATGCTCGTCCGAAATCCAAGATAATTCCTGACGTTTCCCGGGAAAAATGAAACCGCTTGTCCAATTCTGCGTTGCTTTAACGCAATTTCCATAAGCCGTTGCGTAGGTTATTAATTGCACACGACGACGCGTAATTTCCTTATCTAACGAAAGATCGGCATCTCTTTCTGAAACACCTGAATGCTTTATGAATATTTACCCGAGCAGTAACCAGCGGATTATCTAACCCGTATTTCTGCATCAATACTAATTTTGTTCATTTCAAAACATTTTTCTTCTTTCCTTTACTACCGATTCACGCATTTTAGAATGAAATGTCACAGTTCAAAGATCCCTCTTGACTTGGGGACTACGAAGCGCGGTATGTATGACGCGCTAAAGAAAGTGGGAACCCCGGCAATTGTTTTCCTCTTGCAGTCGCGTATTCTCCGTTGACGTCGCTCGTGTTCTTAGAATTTCAAAGGTCGTTGCCTGACCAGTGAACGAATGATTCAGTCGGTAGGCGGTGCTATACCGGCTGTTCTTCGAGAACTGGTGCAACGATTGGTCTAACGCAACTCGTCGACGGGCAGGTGGGCGAAAATCACCGTAACGATTCAGAGTTTCTTCTCTTTTCGTTTTATTATGTATTTTTGATTCATTTTTACTCTGTAGACCATTACGAATGCGTTTGTAATTCGTTTACCAATATAAAAATGAGTTTCATGCATTTTGTTTCCCCCTCGATTTTCCACTGAAATCTTACTTGCATATTCGAATGCACGCCATCGACCGTAGATTTTCGCACGCTATGCACTTCCAAAAGTGCAAACCGCCCTCGATGATGATCGTCGGACACGATCGAGTATTTTGCGTGTTACGTAACCTTGATTGAACGTCTGATTGGGTCAAGTGGTGAGAACAATAGTCGGTGTCTGGTCGCTGTGTGCATCACTCCTCGCTGTGTGCATCACTCCTCGCTGTGTGCATAACCCTATTTTACAATCTTAATTTATCACATCCGCGGCAACATCGCCCCGGCGCGGTTGTTGCACACGTTCTCGTTGCCGGAAGTGTCACTTGGACGTCTCATTTCGCGGCCGATAGTCTCGAAATTGAAAAGAAACCTCAAGGCCGATTCTATAAAACCATAAACTGCATCCTACTGCGCTGCGTCCACGCTTGTCACCCTTTATCCTCTTAATTCCGCCAAGTGCCATTTTGATTGACAACCCTCGCTTCTTTTGGATATTCAAGTATTATATATTCAGAGATTATGCCCAAAGATTATGTTCAGGATTGAAGGAAACGCGTAGACTATGTATCATAAGTAGACTGCGGATGTTTATGGAATTTTCAATTTTTCTACGCTATTGGTTTTATAGACCAAGCTTAAATAACCTGTAACACAGTTTCTTCTTTCAACCCCTTTAACGAGTCACGCTCGTCATGAGGATTTTTAACAAAGTCTAACAAATATGAATGTTACGTCTTTCTGTTTAAATGAAATAAAATCTGATTCGTTTGTAATCTGAAAATATAAATATGAATTTCAAGAAAGTGGATTAAACTAGAATCATATTTCCAAGGTAGTAGCCCCTCCACTAAATTCTGTCGATTTTTATATTCTACCCTTTACCGAAAATTTTCAGAAGTCATAAACGTATAAATATCTGCAGTCTAAATGAGTAACAGAAGTGAATGAAAAAGTGAGAAAGTGAATACTTCCATCGAGGAGGGATTATTTAATTGCTCGTGTGTAGTGAAAATTATGCCAGCTAGATTGCGCGCGCTGACAAATTACCACGAATTCGATCTGGTTTCCTGTTGGCGGTTCGTTCATCATCGATCACCGATTCTCGTGAAAGTCGTCGGACAGCTTGACAGTTGATTAAGCGCTATTACACGGGGATTCCAGTTCGTCTGTGGATTACCTTTATTGAATTTATTATTGATTAGCCGTTGTACATATGTATCCGTCGTATAACATGCTCATCGGTAGCTTGAAACAGTTAGCCTATGCAGGAACGTGTGCACACGAGACACACACGCGAACACAGGGGCCACGAACACGCCACAGAGAATGATCATTAATCAATGCCGTACAGTATATAACCTCTTTGCAAATATCCTATGAGATCGAACTTATCAATCCTTTAAGCAAATATCACTTGAAATGAACATTAATCTGTTGCACATGCACTTAGTCTTGATCCACTATGTTCTGCGATGATTAACAGTCACTTAAATGTTTATATTCCTAACTTAATCTTAATTAGACAAGTATTTTATTCGAGAAAATAGTGGATCAATTAAGGTTCAAAATATATACCTACATATGTACAGAATTGTTTTTTATTTTTACCACGTTTTTATCGATTGAACAGCAAAAATTGGCGTCCGTGAGTTCTTGTTATCTCTTGACTAGATTGTTGAGGAACTTTTAACTGGTTCCATCGGATAAAATAGTTGCACATTTCCTTTTTCTTTTTTTTTTGGTTTGTCTTTATTTCATTGTTTTTCGGAGTGGAAATTGTGGGAATATTTTTGATATTTTCTTTTTCTTTGCTATTTTCTTTTCTCATATTGTAAACCGAAAGGTATAACGAATAAGGAACCTATCGAAATTAATTTACCGAAGCCAACCAAATCGAATTGTTCAAGTTTGAGATGAGAAAGAATTGGTTCGAACCGAATCAAACAACTGCGTAAGTACCGCAGATTGAATCATGTCCAAAACATGGTTTCAAATCAAACCAGGTCAAACTGAATCGGTCAGAATCAAAAGCCTGTTCGAACCGACTAAAATCAAACAAAATGAAACAGAATCAAACCGAATCAAACAAAATCAATTTAAATTTAATCTCAACGTGGTATAGAAGCAAATCCGAGGCAAATAAAGCCTACCCAACCGTGCTCCACAGAGTTTATCACCTGGTTTGGACATGTTTGGAGTCGGTGGATCAGCTGGATTATTGAATCAGCAGTAGTCGAACAGAATCGAACCGATCAAGGCTCGACGATGCTTGGACGCGTATAGGACAGGTAAAGTATCGGTCGTCGGATTAGCCTGATTCGGTAAACTGTTCGACTAGCTGCGATCTCGGATGCTGTTCACGTCGCCGATTGCTTCAGACGCTCTTTTCGGATATGGTGCTCCTGATGCTTCGGTTGCTGTCCCTCCTCTGCAAAGTACGGGCGTGCCTCTGAGCTCGGACTGGTGGTTCCCTGTCACTGCCCACACGCCTTAGACTTGTGTCTCTCTCGATGCGAACGTTCTTCGGTACCGCCGGACCTCGGATGTTTGAGTAGACCACGTAAACGGCGAGAATGCCAACGACGAACATGGCGACACCGACACCACTCACCGTGCCAACCTGAAATTCATCCGAATTGTTAAAAATTATCGTAATACCTGTTCGAAATGGTGAAAAATTGCCTTTCATCTTCCCATGAGAAAACTTTCTGAACGACTTAAGGCGGCAGACTAGCTTCCAGAACTGTAAGGGTTCGAGTTGACCCTTCTCGGTAATGCAAAGCTGAGGTTTTTCAATAGTCAAAAGCGCTAGATAGGATCGCACCCTTGCGATCCTGGAAAACAAGACTACCCCTTAATAATATCAACTAACCATGGTCCACCATTCGCTGTTGTCGATCTCAGACACCAAAACCTGCGCAGCATCGTCGTCCTCTTCGTGGAGCATCTTGATCTCTTTGGCAGTTGTGGCGCAGCCAGTCTTCGTTCCCTTTTCTTTGGCGATCAGCTTCTTGAAGAGAGCAGGCATCACGTTGTCGTCATCATCGTCATCGTTGTCGTCGTCATCGTCATCGTCATCGTCATCTTTGGAATCGTCGTCTCCCCAGTGCAACGATGCCTTATTCTTATGCACCACTACGCTGCCGAGGCGCATCAGTTCGCTTGCCTTCTTTTTGATAGAGATGTCGAGGGTCATCGCTGCGTTCTGCGAGTCCTTCGTGTACTCTGCCAGGACATTCGACAGGACGTTGTTCCAGTCGACCGGGTTCACCTGGTTCTTGCATTTCTTCTTCTTGCTAGTATATCATGGAGAATGCGATCAGTAGACTGCGGATCTTTATGCAATTTTCAATTTTCCTAGGCAAATTCTAAGGGAATGGGAACAAATAAAACTTGATTTCCAGTGCTAGTACTAAATTTTGTGGAATTTTATATCATAGCATTTTGTGAACATTTTCGGAGGCTATGAATCTATAAAGATCCTCAGTCTAGTAACATTCTAAATATTGATAAATGTTAGCGACTCCAAGACAAATAATTTGATGCAGAAAAGACGATTTTACACGGGCAGGAACATGAAATGGAGTTTGCACGTTCGGCTAACGAGTTGTGACTTGTACAGTGCGATCGATGTGACTGTCGAACAGCCTGTCGAACGCTGACAATTTATTAGCATGTACATTCCCTAATCAACTTATAGCTCCTGTCAATTAGCCGCGATATTGTGAGAAAAATCTTCGGTTTTTCCCCCAGATTTTTTTTCACTGCCAAACCGGGCTGTAACTTTCTACAAGAACCGTTGATTAATGAATAATCAAATCAGCATGCTCACCACAGCGTGTCTAATGCTTTAGCGTAGACCTTTATCGCATCCTCGAGCCATCTAACTTCCCTGAGCTCCTCGGCGTCGTACTTTCCGGTGTCCTTGCTGGACCACCATTTTGACTTCTCGACTCTCGCCTCCAGCCCAACGAATTCGTTTCTGAGACACACCAAAATCATTGTATCAGTATGGAAATGATGTACAGGGTAAAATAAGAAAATATGATAGAGGAAAAAATAATAGCTATTATACGTCCTAACATTATATGTATGTATCCATTGGAAGATCTACCGAATGGATCTATCGAATGCACGGTGGGGGAAATGATCGGAGAGGTTCGAGATCGGTGATTCGCGGCAGGAGGGGGATTTTCAATTGCGACGATTTGTTAATAAGATAACAGGCGCGACAGGTATGTACCAATGAACTCGGTAATCGCGTGTACCGTTCACATAACCATCGATATTTCTATCACGATTAGTATTATACACAGAAGCTAATAATTACAAGATTAAACGGGTTCCATGAATAATAACGATACTGTTTAACATCCAGTTTGATTTAAAAATGTGTCGCTCAGACTCGACTCGTGCTGCGCACATTCACGTTTACATGCATGTGTGGACACTCAGTATTATTCCATAGAAAATATCCGATCAAACAAAAATTCAGAGTCGAACTTAAAAAGTTTACTGAAGATGCCTTCTAAGAAACAAGTAGGTAAATTTTAACAAAGTGCAATTAAATAAAATCTTGTTTTCAATGGTAGTAGCCTTTGTAGATCTGGAATACATCAAATTCGTATCAAATTCTATTGAATTTTACGTATCAGCATTTTTCGAAAATTTTCAGATCGCATAAATGCATAGAGATCCGCAATCTATTTATAAATTAAAGTAATCGGTGCCAACACTTCAATAGAAATTTTTTAAAAATATTCTAAATAGCAGATGTAGCACGTTTGTAACTATAAAGTAATAATGAATTCCAGAATTTATGAAATTCCGAGACAGCAATACCCGTTCCACGTTGCCTACATTTGCGGATCGTAAATGTCAAACCGACGCAGAGAATTACAGCGAGATGCAGCAATGACTGCCATTTCTTCGCACCGCAACGGAATCCGTTACACATAGGCAAATCTATCAATAAAATGACAACGTCTCCACCACACACGCGCTCGATAATTTATGGAATCATAAATTGAATTCATTAACCTAAAATTAAAATCCGTTTAGCTGTAATAATGAATGACGAAACTATTCAAAGATGTAGTATTAACTCGTCCGAATGCTCTAACCGTACTTGGCATTTATTGACACTCGTCCGTCAAAGTCGCCATCCTAAGATGTAGTAATAGACAACAAAATGGCGTATTCACAGACAATTCTGCTGCGCAGAGTATAATATATTTACTGGATTGACGTTGGCGTGCTAACATTAACAACTATCGGAGCACGGTGTTTACGATGATTATAGTTTGTTGTGTAATAATACGTTCCCGTTTTGCACCTGGTTTGGACCGAATACGTCGAACTTATCGGAACACGTATATCGATGTTGACAATGTTGGCAATCACAATTTTTGCATGGAGCTATTCACAACATGCTTATTCTCTGACAAAGATTTCGAAGTAGAAACAGAAAAAGTAAAATCGCATGTGCGAATGCATCGTGCGATACATTGTCTGCGCGTTGATCCAAATGCATAATAACGCTGCGAATGTTAGTGTCCGTTCCGAGTCACTTTTTTCAAATTAGCCCATTAGTTGGTTATTTCTGCACGATCGCACTTTAACCAACCGTGAACAATAGTAGCTCTCCCACTTGTAAATTACACGTAGATTTCTAAACATCATTAAAGCACGCCTGACGAATTCAATTAACGACAGCAAACTCCATAAAATGCAAAACGGAAGGCATTAATATTCAATATTTATTGGACAGGGTTCTCTGCAATCATCTATTCTCTTACTACTGTTTCTGCAAAAAATCTAATTTTTCTATAAAAATCTTCCCGAAACAACTTTTTCATAATTGTCTATTCTGCCCGATTAATAACGTCCACTGATATTAATATTCGAAAGTTCAATGTCAGCGTTAAGCTTTACACTACTCGATATATGAATACTTTTGCAAAGAGCACCGTTTCCAAGTAAGTAGAGTCCGTATGCATATCATTTGCTGTGAAATAAGTGTCGAGTGTAAACGCTGTTCCAGTTTTAGGTGTTACGTAGCGTGTCAGGTACAGTAATAAGTAATTGATTTACGGTTTTTGAACATTTTTATCCTGTTTTGTAGCGCGAGGTCGGCAACGAAACTTGCGATCCCGTGCTTTGTTGCAATGATAATGCTTTGTTCTTGTAAGTGTACACTGTGGAAGATTACAAACAAATGTGTTCGTTGAAAAATCCTGCAAAATTATTTTGATTTTCCCTTCAGTCATCGGATGAATGAATAGCAGAATGAAAAACGTTTAACCAATTTCCAATTTGTGTGCCAAGGAGAAATTAGTCCTGCTGTTTCTTTTTTCCAAAGATCAATGGAGCAATAAAAAGGAGATCGAATTTAATTGAAGGTTATCCGCGAATAAAATGTAATGGTAGAAGATTGTAGAATTTGAAACGATGGTGTAGAATTCGATCGTTACCATTACGTGTCAATTTTATTCGCAATTTTCCATGGTCATTAAAAAATTTGCGAAATCCATACACATTTCTCTGACTATATTCTTCATTTTACGAGGTGCTCGTTGTGATTGAACAATTTTGTGCCGTTACGCTCTCATTAATTCCTTTCAGAGCGAAGGACGAAAGTGTCCGTTGCATAATAAAATAAAATCGATCGCACGCTTTTCGGTCGTGAGAATTGGTCAGAATTTGCGTTCTGTTTTGAACAAAAACATTTAAAAACACATTAAGCGTTTTGTCGCTAAACGATGTTCCAACTTAAAAATCAATCTCTGCGATACTAAAAAATGTTTAAAAAGATCCTCTATAAGAACAACATTCGAACGACCAGAAAGATTGAAAACAATTAAAAATTCTGAACATTTCAATGCCACATTATATATCCCAGACCGTACAAGGAACTGGGTTTCCCTGTTTCGTAGAAATCGATCGGTAACAGCCTTGATCGAAATCGGTGTATGTATGTATACATGAAAAGAAACCAGCGATGTGTATGACAACTATCTTACAAATTTTCCAACCGTATCGCGCACTTTCGATTTTCATTCGATGGATCGATCGCGAACAGGAAATCAAACAATGAGTCATTGTTCGTGTTTTTGTTTTTACTATAGTGGATCCATCGATATAGTAGAAACATGTTTTCCTGCAGAAACCGAGTTCTGTTACGTGTCGAGATTTATAGTAGCAATTATTTATAAATAGCTGAGAAGTATTTCTGGTTTCATTCGCGACGAGTCATACCGTTAATTGAACATCGTCCGTTGTTGCGGGGAGGATCGTTTGTTGTTAACAGTTAGTTGTTACGTAACGATCGATCCGTCGATAGAGATGACTCGAACACGGCTACTGATCGTGTAACGAGCCAGTGATCGAATGATAAAACAGTCCTGATCAATTTAATCAACTTAAACGACAGCTGGAGGCATAGCAATGAATCTCAAGGGAATTTCAAGCACAATGATCGATCTCCGCTATTTTATTCGACGACGGAGTGACGGCCAAACCTTCTCGTTCATTGACCTTTCCGGTTTGCGAGAAAGAAAACATTTATAATAATTTTCAATATTTCTAATAACATGTTCCCTCCAACCTAATATTATTAAAATCGAGGGATCCCAATTTTTTCATTCATTAGACAGAGGTTCGTTCAGTTAATCGATACGATTGTTGAACGTGAAGTATAAATTCTAAATTGATCGAACACATTAATTAATCAAATGAACAACGTCAGTGTGACCACTTTGTAAGCTTCAAGTCGATCTACCCTGGATCGTGTCAGCAATATTTCATTTTCCCGTTGTTTCCTGTCGTTCCCGAAAGTTCCCCCGTGCCAACCATAATCGGGATCATAATGGACTTATCTGGGGGATGGTAGAGGCCGCATGGAACGCCTCCGAAGGATCATTTGACGAGAAGAATATAGGAAATCCGGGATTACCGAAACGATGAAGCGTCGCGCGTTGGTATACCGGAGCAATCGACCGGTCTCGACTTAAATTGAACGACGGGGCTCAGATGAGACGTCGGATGTCGCGACGTCGATCGAGGAGGACGAAACGTCGATTTTGATGCTGAATGCGGAGAAAATAAATTCGTTCGTCTCAACGATTATTAAAGACCCGAGCTGTACCCATTTATGCAATGCAAAATATGATAAAATGCAGATGAATAATTATGAAATTAATATTTTCCTCACGTTGAAACTTCTAAAAATATTTAGATACGATGGTGAAAGTGTTACCTGTCGTCTTCGACAAGGACAATAGTGTTCGTGGAGTTCACACGGTTCAGGTGATCATCGAGGTGTCCTTCGCTCAGTACGAGCACTGTAGCATTAACAGGTTTGCTGAAGAATCCGTCTTCGGGTTTTCCGACGTGTATGATGTGCGATGTCAAATCTGCATTCAAATTCAAACGATTAATAATACACACGCGCGCAGGTAGCGAAAATTATTTTGTAAGATTAAGAGAACCATTCAGTGTCGGAATGTATAATTAATGATTAGGGAGGCAGGGCAATACCGTCATCGTCGCCATCGTGGACCAGAACACAGAGACCCTTCTCAATGGCAGCCATTGTCAGCTTTTTGGCGATGTTTTGCGAGTCGTCCTCGCCATCGTCATCGGCGTTCACCACCAACGAGAACGACTTCCACTTGAGCGACTCCGCGACCTTCAGTGCTCCCTGGAACAGAAAATCCGGACGTGCCAGCGCAGCTAATTTCAAACGAGCGTTTGCAAGTTCTAGAAAGATGAACCGATAAAAAGGAAACGCGCGAGGATAAGAAGGAAATCCGTAATTAATAACGAACGGTTCTTGAAGAATATTAAAGGATATTAAAAATCATTCTTCTCGATGAAAAACATGAATGTCAGGAGAAGAGGATTCACAATTATTCCCTCAGACCCAGGATCATTTTATAATTGTACAATGGTCGATGATTAAGTCGATTCGCAATTAACTTGAATAACGGTCGAACATTAATGCTGGAACATTAATTCTCATATCTAAATTCAATTTAAAATGAAAATTTATTCTGTACTACTTTAAAGATCCTTATCTGTAATTAAATCTAAATTGATCCAGGATAACTGTGTAGAATAATTTTACTTTTTAGAATCGATTTTCATTTCCAATTGCATTTAGATTGATCCATTAGGATTGCTCTTAATGTTTACTGTTTTAACGAAGGAGTGTAAAAAACGTATGAGTCTTCTCTTTCTGTCATGGTGGATAGACGATATCGCGGATGGTTACCTGAACAATATAAGAATCGGATTCCTTGCTGAGATGATGAAGGAACGGAGAATTCGATTGCCGCCTCACGATATGCGGCACTTTTAGCACCGACGTTATCTTGTGTACGGCTTCCGCATTTGTCGCAGTGTCTGGCCCAATAATTCCTGCGGAACGAAGTCACCTCGATACAGGGCGAGCAGAAAACTCTCCGGATTTATTTTATATTGGGAACAAAACAGCGGAACAATCATGAAATGTTAATTAGTACCTAAAAAGTAAGGGGCTTGTAAGCAGTTCGTGTCCGCCCCAACGAGAGCTTTCATCCCCGCTTTCAAAGCACCTGCGATGCTGCCACACGTGTCCTGGACGGTCAATTCTATAAACAGGTGAAAATACAGTTCCCAATGATCCCTCGTACATTTTCAAATAATAGCGAAAGAGATGAAAGAAATTTTAAAAGGTGGTTTTTTAAATCACAACGATCTACATTTGCAGCAAGCCAATCTTGAATTGGTAATCATGAAAACTCTTCAACAACAACGGCACTGTCCACAAACGAAATCGTGTTACAAGTGTAATCGTATCACCGATTTTTCAGAATAACCGGAACCGGGAGCGGCAAGAATGTGAGAAATACCGATATCGTGTCCGGCAGACTTGTTGTTGTGAACTTCTGCGAGGAATTTCGCGGCTTCGTATAGCAGGACGCCTCTGGGCGACAGTTTCCTGCAGGATGGATCGTCGTGAACGCTGGTCAACAATGAAACCTGCGCGTGACTTCCGCATTCCGTGCGTCCTCCGCAGGTGCACGCGCAGATCATGCCGATAACGACAAGAAGGACTTTGTTGAGAGCCATTGTGCCAATTTTTTCGAACTCCGATCTTCAGAAAATCCCTTGTTCCCTGAACTTCTGGTTTTTCTGGGGACCCGTATATTTTTGCGAATTAGTTTTTTTGAAAATTGATGGCACTACATTCCGCTCGGACTAGCAGTTGTCGGTTCGGAGCAGCTACGGTGTCGCAACGTGTCCGTTGCCAGCGTAGAGACAAGAACGCTAATGACAGCACGCCGAGCGTGTAACGTGCGATTTTTCCCAGGCGGCGATTCCGCAATATTATTATTTCGTCTTCTCCTAATTTTCTTCTTCCTTTGAGATACGCCTGATTCACTGAACTTTCACTCTCGGCTCCCAGATGGGTTTTTCTTGAAATCGTTAAAGCGTAGAAGGACGTACGAGCACAAAAGGTAAGACCGCAGAGAGCACAAAACCCCCTTAATGTCGCGCTCGCGAACGGGGACGTTCTCGATGACGTTGGGGTAACACGCGATGGTAGCTGCCGGCGCTGGTTCTCTTTTCCACGAAGCTTCTTCCAGCACTGCGGACCTTGGTATTGAAAACTGGAAGCTTTATAAGGAAGCCAATGCGACATGTATTATGCGAATTTCTAGGGTTTTAGGCTTCATCGACCGGGGGCCCCTTCGCGTTCTCAAGGCGACCTTGTTGCGTATTTTTCCGCGTGATTTCTCACTCTTACAGTGGCCTCTTTGTTTTTTAGTCGTCGCTAAAGTGGATCGTCTTGGTTTCGGTTTATTAGCGGAGATTGATTAGGGGAATTTGATCTGGATCCTTGACTCTCACGCTGTTATGTTAGTTACGAGTAGACGGATCTTTATGCAAAATGACAATTTTCTACTCGATTTGCAATCAACTGGAGTGAAATAAAAATTTATTTTCTTTCTTTTTGTTGGTTTTTACTTATTTTTGTCATAAATGCGTCAAATCCGCTGTCCGGTTATAAGAGAAATAGACGACTTGTAAGCTAGAACTTAATTTTATTCCACCACGGTTGCTTTTATTTTATATGTATTTTACACTTCGAGATAGGTAATCAGCGTTCATTGATTATACATTAAGCTAAGCATCTATAATATCGCTAACATGCTCAACGGTGAACAACTCGTTCAACCCACTATAATTACATCGCCTACTCCATTCGATCGGTAAAATAGGTGTCACCATTGCATTTCACCAATCAGAAGCCACAGCGCAGATGTATACCCACGCATACTCGCGGTGGGGCGAGTAAATGCTATGTTATCCCTTGTACTCTCTTTTTCTTTTCTACAATCATTTCATTTCTCTTCTTCCCAGCCAAAAATTGCAATAATTCTTTTAATTGAAATTCAATTCAACAATAAAAATCAACTTAATATATAAAAAATTAATATATAAAATAGCTGATAGAAAATTTTGATCTTACCTGGTAATTCACAGTTCCATAATTATACAACGAGTTGTACGCATTAATGAAAAATACACGTGGGTGAAATTTAAATCAATCGGAAGATTTCCAACGGATTGAAACAGGTAACTTTTAATTGGCATAAAAATCTACAGTCTACAATTTACAAAAAGTAAAAACAGGATCCTCGAGGACACCGGTCCTCGAGGCTGAATTTTCGTAACGCGTGAGCCCCTCTTAATCGAGTGTAAGCTCGTTAGCATAGTATTGACTACGAGACTGTAAATCCTTGTTGCACAACCTCCACCCTTGCATAATCATCCGTTATGACTGATTAAAATGCATCGGAGGCGCGAAACGCGGCTCCGGTTAGAAAACTTCATTCCCCGATTACGGCAGCAACCGTGGTGCGTTTCGATTCTGCCTTTCCCGATCACAGGAATCATTCAGATCAGACTTGCAAAGGTGAGCGAGGAAACGGTAAATCTTCTGCGTGCCTTGGATCCATGGGCGGGACCGTTATGATGTGTACACGGATCGATGGATCGGAAAAAGCGCGTTTGACAATGCGTACGTCGATCATCTCTTGCAACTAATTGTAACAGTTTCATCAGATCTTGTAGAAACGATATTCATATTTACGAGAGGCAGATTTTTTTGCACTGTCTTTGCAACTTCCGTGTTTGCTTACCGATCTGCTAGAACTATATACACGATCGTCGTCTTTGAAACGACGAGAATGTCAGAAAATCCGGGAAATAATAATTTTTTAAAATAATTATCGATTCGTTCTGAGGCTCAAATTTGAGAATTAATTATCATGGACGTTGTTGAACGAATTAGATTATATTAGAGAGAAGAACGAGACTTATGAAAACTCAAAGAGGTTGTTAACTATTAGACAGCGGATTTGATGCATTATTCGAAAAAAGAAATATATGACGTGGACTACTTTGACAATTATGAGCGGAATCATTGTTTAAGTTTCCGGGAATGCGTGACATAATAGACTTGTTAAGTGTGATCGATGAGATCATGGCCCCAGGAAATGGTGAGTCCATGTTGTGAGCCGCAGATTAAGGGTCGTAACAACACACGGAGACGATGATTCCTCGTGTTTCACCTTGGATTTTGTTCACAGCCGCGTTCCATGTATATAATGCATGCTTACGGACTGTACTTCTTAAATGAAATCCCTCAGACAAAAGAGATTTATTTATTTACGTAAGTTCTGGCCGCAGCGTCGCGCTGTTTTGCGACTCCTTAAAGAAGGCAAACCTCGTACACCTTCGTTTACGTTTGCCAGACACAATTAGTCTAAGCGATCGTGGCAGTGATTATTTATTTGTACAGATTTGTCTGCATACGCTGCTGGGTACTATGCGAATTTGAAGTATTGGCACAGTACAATTTTAACAGTGTAAGCATTCGTAACTGTGACAAAAGTTGGACTGACTAGTAGAAACGTTATTTGTAACGTACGAAAGAAATTCTTGTTTCAAACAGCGAGGTATGTTTTTTTTCAGTGAAACAGATGGCAGTACAGATCAACTATACTACAAACTTAAGATCCCTACAGACATTGCAACACACGCGAGGAATAGAAGTAGACCAATACGGGGTTTCGTGTCTGACGATCTGAAATACCGACATCGTTAACAACAACTCGATTTCTTACGCCCTCTACGCCGAAGAACAATAAATGTTGGAACTAGATCCACGAGAGCGTTAGACAATATGAATCAGACTGAATAATAGATTTTGTTCTGAGGGATGGTGATATTGAAAAATATTATGGAATGTGGAATATGGATCTGTATTGAACATCTTTCAATACATTTGTTCTTAGATATATCAACACAAATTCAAAGAATATTAGCAGCTATTAGCTTGATATTATCCTCTATTCGTAAAATATTGAAGTTCTTACAAATAGAAGATAATACCGATTGCCCAGCCCAAGGTAGTTCAATGTAGGCCAGTGGAGACCAAGGTAGACCAGGGTAGATCAGAGTAGATCTGGATGATCCCTCGTGGACCTCCTCGTCAGTCTCCGGTCCTCCTGGTCCTCCTCAATGTCACCAGATCGAGGAAATCGAAGATAATACAATTTATCCTCTCTCTGATAACCAGATTAATACGTGAACAGTCTAAGGTCTTAGTGGAGGATGTTGGAGTATGCTCATGGTGCTGGAATGGGGTAGTGGAAAACGAAAAGGAAGAGAGGAAAAATCGACCAGTTTTGGTCGATTCTTGCGACATTGATCCTCCTGGTATCAGAACACGACCGCTACTGCCGGCCGCTCCGGCCCGACTGACTGGGCCCTTTCGCCGAGCTCAGGCAACACGTGCACAGCAATGCGAAACTCTCCCCACCTCATCTAATGTCTATATTAATTGCATAATTATTGATAAATTGATTATTTCGGGAATTGAATGTTTACAACTATTTCTTTTATCAACGATATCGACGAACACTCCCTTGACCATCTGACCACCTAATTTTTTAATAAAAATAGGCAATGGAACTCGACATACAGAATAATTTTCAAACCACGAACTTGCTTGAAAATCTAACTGTTATCTCAAACGAAATGGATTCGATCTTAAAGGGATACTTCGAGACAATTTCATAATGATTCAGAAAAAGTGATTATTTAACCCTTACAGTTCCAATGACCTAGAACGTCTTTGTAGTTCTTAATTTCGTCGATCAAGGAGTCTATGTGTTCACCAATGGCTGTACTTTTTACCTTTAACAAGAACAAAATGGCATGTTATTTCGATTGAAAGGAGATGAATAACACGCTGTGTAATACTGTGTAATTCTCGACGATACAGTATTAATCATGTCTGTATTGCGAAGCGTACTCGACGCAAGCCCGAATAATTCTATCAACAGTATCGGACTCGGTCCTGCCCCCGAGATGAATGGACAGGAAGGAGGAACCGAAGGGACGGCAAAAATGGCGATGGTTACAAGCACATGGTGGGGATGATGTATTTGCGTCGTGGCCGAGCATTACTTAGGTTGGCCCGGTACCAACAATAACAGCGAAACTTTTAAAAGCGAGACGCTAGTATTCCTCGAACCTCAAACATCTTCGCGGTGTTCACGAGGTGCGGACCGAACCCTGTCTGTTTATCCATACGTCTGTCTGACGCTCTGTAAATCCATCGGCGATCCCGGGACTACATATCCCACGGCTATATCATACTATATACATCGCGAGAATTTACGAGGATTCGCCGAATCGGTGCAATAACTGCACCCTGAAACACAACGGTGTTTTTCCTCGCTCGACCCCTCAGCGGGATCTTAATTTTTTTAATTGCGTTATAGGAGTCATCAGCGAGACACTCGATGACTAACCGCCGCGTTATGTTCGAGCATTCTTCATCTTTAAAACCCGAAAACTAATGGCAGATGATTAAAGACGCGTGCTTGCTCGTAGAGCTTCAATTCATTCACCACCTCAGATTTATCGTTAACACTCTACCTTCCACTGGTTATTTAATGGGCTCTTAAGAATGAGTAACTGGGGAATTTCCTAATAAATTTTTTAATAGCGACAGATATTATACCTGTGAGTTATCGACTAATTCGGGGCTGCAGAATCTAGTTTCGCCTTTTGATGTGCTCGATTGAAAAGGGAAAAGTGTTGAATATTGTTTCTCCAGGTCCTAATTTGTTCTAGAATTTTTTGGAAATGATGAAATAGAGAGAACGGAAACAGTTCCAAAGCCAACAAGAATTCGCAAGGTCGTCGAAGGTCAACTAGGAAGTTCCTTCGAGGTTCGGTAGACTCGCGAACTCGCGGAAAGTCAACGACGAGCCAGATTAGTTGCTCGACATCGGCTGAAGTATTCGTGGAAGTTGGCCAAACTCAACCACCCTCATTCTCGCATTCATTCACTGCCATTTCCATCGGGGAATTAATCACTGATAATTGCCAATAAAACACCGGCAACAGAATTTTCTCGCCAGCTAGATTTTTCCGGTTTCGAGGGAACCAACTTATTTACCAGGAAACAGCCGTCAGTTTCGATTTCGGAAGTTGATTGGTTCGGAACGAGCATAGTTTCGGCACGTAATCCGATGCAGGGCCAGCTCAATTATGGTCCGAGTAATCGAATACTTACGTATCTTCGTGAAATAGTTATACCGATCGTACCAATACACCGAGACAGAATCCCACCGACTCGTGATTGCTTTTTCGTCTGTGTATCTCTCTGTCGCTCGCCCCGGACGCGTCCGTGAAACTCCGAGCAACTTCATCCGCGAGTTTAAATTAAATACCCGGCCGGAACGGGTTGAAACAATTTGCTACGGCACTTTGGAATTCATAATATTTAACGGAGGAAAATCAAGTAACGACAATTGAAGCTAGAGAATGCGGACATTCCGATGATTCGAATATCTTCGGAATATCACTCCTAGAAAGCAACTAATTTTGTTAATTCAGGATTGAATTCTTATTTGTTCTTCGTTGAGAAATTGTCAATATTTAACCCTTTGCACTCGAAGCAATTTTAATTGAAGGATTAAACGTTTCTTCCGATCTAGAATATTTCCATTCCAGGAAAATGTTTACTAATTGATTCGATTTTTATAAACGTATTTCTAGCAATTTTTAGTAGCGCTTCTATTATAAACGATTCTTCGTCATAAAGTTTCATTTCTCACACCTAAGCAAATATTCGTTATTTTCAAGAATTCGATCGTCTCTCCGCGATATTCGTTTGCCAATGCGAGCAGACGGATTCTTTTAAAATCGACTAGGTAAATTGCTCGAAGTTTATTATTGCTCCTTGAAAAAAAAAAATCTTTCACGAATCGAGCATGATTGACATCGCTACCACGAGCATGGAGTTCATCGAGAAGCTTCTACGAAATTGCGATCATTTGTTTTCTTAGACGATTTGTCAGTTGCACGACGGAAAGAAAATAATATTCGCTTTGTTTCTGGGAAGCAGGAAAACTCGGTCCGATTGGGAATCGAGATAAATTATGAAGTTCGTGTTCTGTGAACTGCCCACCGTAAATCAAGTCGTCGCTTTTTTCAGGGACTCGAGCTAGGAAAACAGTGGCTAGAGTGATAGTCGTGGTTGTGGATTTTGACAGCGAACGGCAGGTCTGTGTCAGCCATGTGTCAGTGGGTCGTATATATTTCTCCTGGAAACGAGTATAATTAGCCTGTATTGGATCTTTGTAAAATGTGAGACTAATTGGGGACCTCGAACTGTTCCATTTTGTCCAGGGAATAACACATTCTGCATTATTTGTCGGCGGTTCTTTTGACGAACCAGCTTTTGTTCAGTGATTGGGAGTGTCAGTTCCAAGAGGATTATGGTTGAAAAATGAAGCGAACGTGCTTGCATCGTACACGGTGGGCTAAATTGAATGGCAGAACTGCGGTGGGGATGTGTGCAGCATCTAGTTTAATTTATCGCAGTTTTTCGGGCTCGACCGAAACTGTCTCTAACTGTTCCGCGGGCAAGGATTGGGGTCACCGGTTCTTATTCGGTTTTGCCCGACAAAATTTCTCGCGTTGCGTCACCGTACCTTCAATGCTCGTAGTGCAGGCTCAACTTGTCAGTCGGAGGAGTTCAAGCTGTCCAGCTAGACCTACCGCAGCCACGATGTCCTGTGTCTCCCCCGAACGTATCTGGTTAATTCAAGAGAATCGAGGAACGTCGTGTTACTCTTCAATTTTGGAATCTCGTGGAAGCTTCCTTGAAAATTCCATCTAATGAAAACCAGCTGAGATCTGTTCGTTTTATCTACATGGGTCGTTCAAGATTACAAAAAGTAAAATTCAATTAATGTTCTTGTCTTGGTGCGTCGTGGACATGGTTCTCTTATTTTTCTGCAGGGAATATGCCACCGGTTTGTAGATGTAGCCGAGACAGCCTGTATTAAAGGACTCCATATCCTTTTCGAGTCTGTCAACCGAGCAGTAGACGCCCTGACAGGATATTAAAAGGCGTGGGTGGCGTTCCTTGGGCGGACATTATTCTTACCTCATTTTTCAGTGGATTTGTGTGGTAGGATTGATAGGTACTTAGAATGATCCTTTCGATTTCTTACTTCCTTTTGTCTACGAGAAGTCAGAACCCTTCAGTAATCGGATTTGGGTTCACTTTTACTTGAAATGAGACACTGTGCACGGAAGGATCCGCCTTATTAATAAATACCGCCGTATAATAATGACTATTTCGTCTCCCCAAAGAAGAACAAAATTCCTGTTCTCAAATAATTGCGTTACCAGCGATACAGAAGGGGACTGAACGAAGTCAATCAATTTTCCACGGCCAATTTGTGCGACTTTTAGCTGGAAGCTCTGCTGTATCGAGAAACTCTCACCTCGCATCTAAATTTCTCCCGGGGATTCGTAACTGTGACCTGTCGTTCAACCCAGTTAGCAACAATTTGCCAACGACACATTTTCCCTCGGAGACGTATCGGCAAACAATTTTATGGAGCAAACCACTCAGGGCACGCGAGAATTTGTCGTGAGTCTACGCGAACTTTCGCGCAACCAAGATCTACTTTGTGCATGCACGATACGTGCTGCATCGCTTTGTCTTTGTCCACGCGAATTTATTTCGGCGTTCAAGCTGGCCCTGCTGTTTTCGAATAATATTTCGATTGACCCAGTTCCCTTCTTCTGTTCAGTGAAAAATCTTGAATATCCGTTCTATTAGATGGGCGTGTCGGACAGTAGGCGTGTCGGACAGTGGGCGGGTCCAGCAAGCTGTTAGCTAATGAAACGATCACTGCATCGTGCCTACTGCTCTCTGACAACGTAACTGTACGAAAGAAGCACTCTTAAATCGATTGCATCCAATTGCTCGTAAGGAACAGCGAATTGTTTCTCACAGGAAATAAATTCTACCCAGCATCCTCTATAAACGAACTCGATGATCCCCCATAAAATTGCAAACGACGCGCAACGGTGCATTCACCACAAACATCCCCTTTATTGTAATTCGGTGCTAAATTTAACCCCCGAAGCGGATCTCTCGCATCCACAGACCCACATATCGAATCCAGTGGATGCACCGTGCAACGATCGCGGTAAGACGCAAGAGTAGAGTAAACTTTACCCGAACGTTATTCATTTCCGTTTCGAGAGTCGTAAAACCGGATCTAAGACCGCCATCGATAGCGGTGCTAGTAAACGCGGCTTTCCAGGAATACAGTTCGATCATTCGGAGATCAAAGTGTTGATCAGCGAGGCAATGTCCTTACGATCGGCAATCCCGATTTCCGAAATGGTGCACGGTCGAATTTATGATAGAGCGACGCTATTTCGGTGGTATTTTCAGCTTTTGTTAAGAACATACGGCAGGCAGGCCTGTAAATGTTGATTTAGCGCTGTGTCCTGGATTTCAAGTTGCTGGAGATTGAGTCGGATACTTCAAGTCGTTTCTATTCATGTATCGAATTCTCTACATTTAGTTGTATCAATTGGTTACAATTTTTATCGTCGACGACCAGAGCGCGGATTTTTAAGGAAGATACAGTTAGATACGCATAGTTCGAAGATACTATTTTTTTGTACTTCAAAGACCGAGCTGAACCGTTCACGCGTACCTAAATAGATAATAGTTAATTTTTATATTTTTAATGGGTTAAATTGACTTCTAAAAGGGTGAATTTCATTTTTCATCGGGAAACAAAAATGAGTAACTGGCTTTGGGACACTCGGTAACGTTCTATTGAATTTTCATAAAGACCGCGGTACTTATATGGCTAATTATCACAAATGGCGAAAATACAGACGTAAAATGATGGCCACGGCAGGCGATTATGCGAAGGAACGTTGCCAAACGTCGCTCCCGGTGTGCTGGCACGAATCCTGTCGGTTGAGAGCCGCAGTTTCAACGACATTAGCCGGCATATTCATGCCCGTGCTGTTGACAGAGTCATTTATATCCGGTGGACGGAATGAATCGAAGCCTCGGTGAATACGAATTATCGGCGCAGGAATCCGGGATCACAGACGAACCAAAGATCACGTCGATCGCTGTAGCAAGACACGCATAACCGGGCCCTGCTCCTCAAAGGGCTCACAGGAAAGTGCTATTCGGCGTGCGCATTATCGAAGGAACATATCGAGTCGGCGTCAGTCAAACGTAATTGAATAACGCACTTCAGACCGGGAGAGATTATATATTTGCGAGCGTCGGTTGTATAGTGCTAACGAAGCCGATTCCCGTATTAAAAGTTCATTAGAGGACCGTTCTTATTTTTCGTTTTTTTTTTCTTTTTTGTTGTATATCGCCCGGAACCGGACTACGGAATCGACGATGAAATTAATGGAAATGAGTTTCACGGTTTCCTTTCCGATTTTTTCCCGTCGTTCCTCGGTAACCCTTTAATTATGTAACGCTGTTTAATAATGTTCGTTATCCTGTGGCGAGATGACGGCTATGAAATATTGAACTGACCTACTTCAGAAGTAAAGACGAGAATCGGCGTCAGGATGATTCTGCTTTTAGTTTTGCCACTCGGCGGTGTGCTTGGTAGCGTACAGTCTCTGTCGATAGTTCGTATAGTGAATTCACACACTCCTGCACTTAATCGTTGTAAGGAGTAGAAAATCGATGGAAATGTGATCGTTCAATAATTTCGAAAAATCGAAGATATTTCGTAATCCACCTACTCGGTTTCGCCATAAATGCTCAAGCACCATAGTCCACTCAAAATGAATTTTTTCCAGCGCAAGACCCATTGTCTGCTACCGGGATTAGACCGTACTATAGCGCAATATGTACCATCCGGGGAAAATTGATCCGAGAGAAAATATTTCGCGAAGAAAGACTGTAAAAGAAACACAAGCTTATACGTCCTCCCTTATCACGAAAAAAATCCAAGACTCGTCTAATGACATTGTTGCGGGCGAATCCTCGTGTCCGGCGGACATGAAACTCCGGTTGTAAAGTTCCGCAGTAAAAGCGCGCCTCGCGCTAACGGAATTTAATTTCACGGTACGCATCACGATAACGCCGTTTATTTTCTGTCGTGTTGCGCCGGTTTCACTTTCCTTATACGATGCTTTTTATTAAGTGACTGGTCCCATTTCGGGAAAGAGCGAAAGGCGAGGATATACAATTTTATCAAGAGCCTCGCTTTCTATCGGTCCTCAACACTTTTCGCGGTCCACCGTGCAAATAAGAACATATTATAAACGTACTCTACGCGTTCTTCCGCCTTAAAAGACCGCAAACAATTGCAATTTCCAATTTTTCCAACAATTGAAACGATTCTCTCCTCGTTGTCCATGTACAGGGTGTTTCCGTAGATAGTTTAACATTGAATCCAATGGTCACAGGTAGTGGTTTTCGATCTCATGCTATAGCACTCATCGCGACGAACAAAATGCTGAAAGGAATTATTCGGTCCATTTTTGTAACAGATGTCCACCGATCCAGCGATGCAGTATACGCTACAGTGTTCACGACATATAGTTTTGCAACACCCTGTACAAGTGCCTCTATCACGTTCCCAATTCACAAAAGAAGGGGGCACGCGTTAAACGGAATCCCATATTAGGAATCCAAGCGCATTCCATTCGGATCGCACAATCTTCTCTATTCAGCCGATCGGCGCGAAACGTATTGTCAGTTTCGTCGAATCGAGACCTCTTTACGTTTCTCCTCTCGAATACGCCGATGCTTATTCCCTCGCTATTTTCAGTCCATTTCCAAAATTACACTGTCCTATTATCCTCTGCTTTATTCGGTCGAAACGGAAACATTCTCCACTCTGCGTTTTTAATCCGAGAACGGTTTCTCCATTTTAAAGTGGAAGTCATACGTTCCCGATTCCAACGACTTTATCTCCCGCTCCATAGCGCTCGCAACATTTTCAATATACTCCACTCGACCCATCTTTCGCCGGATAACGTTCCAAGTTTCAAATTTTTAATTTCCCAGAGCTGGAAGAACCCAGTAAAGGAACGAGAAAACGAGAATACACAGAACTCTCTTCGCGGAAGATTCTCGTTTCTCTTTGAACCGCAGAGTTTGGTCATAATGGAGCTCGTCCATTGTCCACGCACATCCACCGTAATCGGACTTTATCGGAGAACGGTACTTGCTAAATGTCCCAGACGTCGGTTCCGACGCCGCAGACTCGTAAAATCTTTTGCTTCGAGAATTTCGGTTGCAAAACCGAGAGACGTGATTTTTAGAAATGTTCTTCGCTTTTGCAACATACAATGTGGTAAGATCAAGTCACAAGAAATATAATTCTAACCTGAACTGAAATCAACTAACGCGAACAATAACGTGAAATCAACTTTTCCACGAAGCAGTTTACGCGTTCAAATTGCGGTCCAATACGGTCGAGAAACCATAACCGCACAGGATACGCGTAAGGTTCCAAGAGTCCCGGAAGTGTTCCGGGAATTTCTTCGATTACTTCAATGTCCATTTAAGCAACTTACGAACTGGAAATTTCCCATCCGGACCTCCGGATAGAGAAGAATCGGATTCTCCAACGATTCAGTTTCCACTGCTTCAGCGATTCACAAAGAATGTTTCTATATTCCGGAGCGGGCGAGATAGAATAGGGGAATTTTATAGACGATGTTTATATGCGTGGATTGACGTCCGTGTCGTCAACAATGGAAAAAGTTTCGCAGAATTATACCGAAATGGCGGAAAAAATTGGAAGCGTACGGAACTTTTCTGCTGTTCTAATAAATCTCTCCCAAGGTCTTTTCTGAATAGGCGAAGAATCGAATTTGTTTTAAATTTCGTTTCCAATCATCCTTATCTCTTTGAAAAGTATAACTCCGGGCTGTGTAGCTTTGTTCTTATTTAATTTTGTATAAATTGTATTCAGAGAATTTTATTCGAAAGCCCTATTATTAAGCTGTTGGATTTTGTTATTTGGTTAAATGCATGATACAGGCTGAAACAGGTTAGTCTTGAACTTGTACATCTTTCTCGCTCCAACATGATTATTTTTATTCAATAATTTTCCCTCTATCATGTTATGGTAAAATTAATAATTGACGACCTACCGCATGGACATTTTATAAAATATAATTTAAATTGATGCCTGATTTTACGTTCGCCATTTTCGATTAGATTTTGCCGATAGAATTAAAGACAATCGAGATCAAGCGGGGAGGTAAGAAAAACGGAAGGAGTCGCATAAGTAGAGTTTCTTCAATTAGTATCACAAATGGCCTATCTGATGTGGGCTAGCGAAATTGAAAATGTTATCAGAACGCGCGTGTGGGAGGATAAAGGAGCACGCATGCGCGTTACAGGAACGAGGATCGTGGCGGGCCGAGCGATCTTCATTCAGTTCACCGGCACTATTTGATCGCCACGGTTGTCGTTCTTCCAGAAACCTGGTTGGTTCGCGCAGTGCTCCATCACGTGTCTCGTAATTGTCACTCCCGCCTGTCATTCCTTCAAACTTCTCTAACATACGAACGCGACTACCGATTTCACGAGATAGTGTTCGTGCGAACAGTGAAACTGTCAAGTGTCACTCAATTCTTCCCATTCGAATTTATTTATTAGACTTACCACAAAGTTTGTACCGTCACAGTGTGAACGATCGTGATTGTGAAGTTTCGTTTGACAGTGACAGCTCCGAATTGACCGTGAAAAATTACGTCTCCTCCCGACGCGGTTATGCGAGCAAACCGGTGTGAAATTTCCAATGTTATTTTGTGAAACTATGAATGAGGTAACGAATGGTATTTGTTTGATATTGTCTCGGTAAAAGTTTATGGATACGGTAGTTGAATGGCGAACGATAGCGATATGAAGTTCGCCGTACGATGCTTAAACATGAAAATAATTTGTTACAAAACAACTGGTTTAGATTAGATATAATTTATGAAGCACGAACAGGGGTTATAGATAGCGCGATGATTGTTCTCCGAGGGAAAGTGGCAGGGTATTGTGTAACATAATTAATCATTCCACTATAATTAACGAGGAGGTAAGCGTTTCGTTAATATTACCCAGCGAATCGGAAGCGTGGGCTACAAGTGGCATTTAATAAACACCGATACCAAACAATGAGCCGGATACCGAAATGGATTAGAATGTCAGGGTTTCGTCAGCGCACGGTCAATTAATTTCTGCGTTATTACGGTACGCGAAATTTAGTTATCGAAAAAGAAGCGATTTCGCTGTTTCCCCCTCCCCCCACACTAGTTATCGTATCGATACGTACATATGCATACATGTGCGAGAGAGTAATTACTGTGTGCGTCAAACGTTGTTGAAAGTGGAAGTCAAACACAACGTACAGTTTCTCGAAAAAGTTTAACGATTGCCGGATTAGACTGCGGATGTTCATGCAATGTTCAATTTTTGTAGGCAAATTCCAAGAAAGTGGAACCCTGTGAAATCTCATTTCCAGTGGTGGTAGACTTTGTATTTCTGAAATGAATAAAAATCGTACTGAATCCTGTGGAATTTGATTGGAAACATTAAAATCGACCAATATCGACGTTAACTTCTAAATTCGAAATTTAGAGTTTGAAGCATAAAAAAGAAGTACGATTCTAGCAAATTTCTATTTTGCATGAAAGTAGTCATTTTATTTAATAAAAGTTTATTTGCGTTGGAGACGTATGAAGTTCCATGCGATCGGTTATGTAGAAAATGGTGTGCGAGTAACTTGAATGGAATGATTGAAAAAGAGAAGAAAAATTGTTTTTTTATAGAAGGATTGTTAGAAGAAAGTGTACGAATATGTTTTCCAGGCGAAAATAGTCGATCGAAGTTGAGGCAGGTCGTTTCAGAGGGCACAATTCGTCATTAGTCGAGGCGTGACGATCGACTGGAACGAGGCGGAATTAGGTTCCGAATAGATTTCGATAAGACATCGGTTAATTGGTGTTAACCGACTGTGCCAAGGTAAATACTTGAGGTGCTGCGACCCACATACGGCGTTTATGAGTGATAGACGGAATGGCCGTACAAAGGAGGCAGGATAAAAATATTTATCTTCAGCACCTACCACCGTAACAAGAACCGATTCGCCGTGAATTGAAAGCGCGGTTGCTATTTTTACCGTTTTATATGGGTTATGTTTCAATTCTCATTCGCTCGTTATCCCTTCGTAAAACAACGTTTCGGACGTGTCCGAAAAAGATATTCCACAACGCCGAACATTCACGATAAATTCACTGTCGATATTGTTGATGAACTCTCCAAGCGAAGAAATACAATTCGATCATTTTAAAATCGTTCAATAAATGTTGCTCGATGTTCGAAATTACTGCAATACCATCTGTATCAATGAACTATAAAGGGGTTATCTCTTTTTCAGTATACGGTGAAAGAGCATTGTCTTTTATTGACTGCAATGCGAACAGAGAGGTCATTCAATTAACGATTTGAATACGATTGTACGACAATTGAAAAATACGAATATTGGCATTTCGATGACCCTGGATCAGCACTTCTCTACGTAGGTTAATAAAATTGATCGATTAGTTTAATTAAAAAAATGGAGTTGTGTTAAAGTATAAATCGCAATTGCACCTGGCGGGTATATCGGTGCATCCGCATAAAAAGTAAGGTGATAAAAAGTTGCTATCATTTTTTTCTATTTTTATTAAAAAAGAGACACTTATCCCAGTTCCTAGAATCACCCTGTACATGAAACTGTAAAGCATATAGATTTTTATACAAATCACACCACGTTCAAGCAATCTCCCACTCGCAACTCTTACCTTCTCGTGAAACGTCAGAATCAACCATAAACCACTGGCAGAAAATTCTGTTCCATCTGAAAGACTATTGTTCACAATACCCTTAACAAGCCGGCAACCGCAAGCAAAAGGCGGCTGGCTCGTCCAGTAGCCTAGGATAACGAACCTATTATATTTAGCGTGGCCGGTGCGCCTCTAGGGGGTTAAACTGATTAAGTCCAAGATGGCTGTCCGAAAAGATTGACTGAGAGAGCGCGGGTCGAAGACGGGACCCGTGGTTCGTGGGTGGAACGGTTGATTACCGGTTACGGATATAGCCTAACACCCTCGTAGGAACCCCGAGGAAGTCGAACCGGTTCGAGTGGAAGCAGTTTATAATGTCACTTAATACCATCGCGTTAAGTATACCCAACTATGCCAAGAAGTCGAAGGACATCGTATCCGGTCCCAGTTCGCGACTCTCGATGGATGTTCCTCGTGTTCGCGAACGTTGTAGCTTCCACGAGTCATTCTCGCGAGTCAACGTGAAACTGCCGACGTAAATTGGCCAGGATCAATTTTCCGAACTCCAGAAGAATTTGGCACGCGTCTCGTAAACATGTGAATCGAGAAACCAGCCACGGTGTACGATAGTGGGAGAGACGCTAGCCTACTCGAGTGGAATTTGAATGACAAGATGGACTATTGATAAGGAGGATAGAGGATCGACTGTGCTGGATAGAAGATCTTACGGTCCCGGCTGAAAAATGTTGTCCACGGTGTCCAGTGTCCCGCTCGAATCGAATTCTTCCTACTACGCGACCGTCATTGGAAACGATGCCAACAATGATCTACCCGGTATGACGATGCCTCGATTTATTTGCGGGCGGGTCGCGAATCGATCCGACACATAATCGTGGTAACCGTTACCGCGTGGTAGAGTTTCCTGTATTCCTGTGACAAAGCCTGATCGAATTTGTGAATCATTTTTATTTGACTAGTAGTAGCTAACGCGATTCGTCGATGAGCACATCGTAACAGGATTGTAAAATGATTCGTAACGTAGAAATTGAATTTACCATGAATCTAAAGTTTAATTCTTCTTGCTGCTTTGCAAATTTTGATGAACGTCCATAAAAAAGTTGTAAAATAATCCGTAATGTAGAAATTGAACTTACTATGAATTTCAATTTCGATTCTTCGTGCTGCTTTGCAAATTTTAACGAATGTCCATGGAGGTCCGTGCTGCGGCCTTCAGGGCAATTAATTTGATTAAATTACATAGATTGAGTTAATGGGTTCCGTATAATGTCACCGCAACGCGTGCCCACGCATGATCCATCGATAATACGCTTCCCTTTCCGGTTCTTTTTATTTATTATGCGCAGTACGTGTTAATACCAGCCAATAATTTTCGTGAATTTCTCGATTTTCCATCGGCTATGTAAATGTATGTCGAGGGCCCTTGTTCCCGCTAAACAATGCGTTTTGTCAAAAAATAACGTTTCACCCACGCAAATTCGGTATCGGATTTTATTGAAACGATGTTTTCGAAAGTTTCGCATACATTCGACGCAATATATTCGTTCGCAAAAAAAGTTTCGGTCGTTCCGCAAGTTTGTTTTATTGGGAGCAAATATGTTTTGTTGAACGTGATAGGATTAATTGCAGGGAACTTTGTTTCAGTGATCGAGTCCGAAAATGCGACCACTTACATGTTGCCTGCGTATATTCGCACCACTTCCATGATAGTTTGCATCGTTGTGATGGTCCTTGGAATCATAGGAAATCTTATGGTGAGTTCTTCTTTATTGTTCTTCCAATGGTTTGAAAAATTGAACGACTTGAACAACTCTGTTTTTCACGTTTTCCAGGTGCCGCTAGTCGTGTTCCGTGGCAAGGACATGAGAAACAGCACGAACATCTTCTTGGTGAATCTGAGCGTGGCTGATCTCTTCGTTCTTCTGATTTGCACCCCCACAGTTCTCGTCGAGGTCAACTCCGGACCGCAAGTATGGCCGCTCGGGGAACATATGTGTGAGTCATTGTTTCACGTCACAATGCATGTTTCCGTATAGGGTGTTCTTGCAAAACCTACAACTACAGCCTCTGTAAAAATTACAGTTCTAAAATGCCAATTTAATTAAATTTAATAAACGCCACTTTAATAAAACGCAAATAACAATGTCAATTTTGCCGGCCGTAGAGCTCAGTCCAACAAATACAACCCCTCGCCTCGGAAAAATTGCGTCTCGAAGAAATTTTTGCGTCAATCCCGTTCGCTTTAACAAATTTAACAGCTTGCTTTAAAAAGGAAGGTTTCTCGGAGAGATTAATCGTTGGAGTTAATCGTTATGCGAGCTTGGAGGCTATTCATCACGTTCTTTTCTTACACAAATGTCTCTCTGCTTATAACAGCGTTCCTCCATGTAGTTCATATACTTTTTCCAAGCGAATGATAAATGGTAGTCAGCGAAATTGAATAAGGAACGTCAAATTTTGCAGTGTGACTTTTGTTTAAATTTTCCTCTGATTTATCGACGAGAACATCTCCATTGACTTTTAAAACAGAACATACCTTTCCAAGACGATTCAGGACACCGTGTATACAACGTGGGTCACGTTGTTTACACGCGTTCTTCTTGCACGCTGCCAGAGATGCATAGGAGGGGAGCTTTGAGTTTTGATTGCTAAATTGCAGCGACACGTCTTCAATTGCCAATAGGAAGTCGCAGACCGGCTAGGGTATGAATCAGACGTATAGTGCGTTTCTCTCATTGCATCTTCTAATTCAATAATTCGCTGGTTATGCGAGGGAGATGTCAGAGAGAGGAAGCGGAATTTGTGATCGATAGTATCTTCTAATTGGTACCCTAAGCTCCTCGAGGAGCACTATCAAATTTCCTGATAGAATATTTAATGAACCCTGTACACCCACGAAAAATCCCAAAGTTTCCTCGTCCTTCCAGAATTAGCAAAGTGCTGCTCTCTATTCGCAAGAGCTCCTCCTTGTTCGCAATTTTCCAGCGCAAAGATAAGAAGCTTGGATGACACTAGGTCCCTCCCTATAGTTTTTGGCATGGCACGAGGTCACCGGTGTTTTTCCTCGAACGGTAAAACGCTTTTGAACGGTTACGGTTTCTTGGATAGGATCCAGCCAACGAAACGACGGCACACCGAGTGGAAACGTCGCCGCGAGACCGTGCCCCGGTCCGATTGAAATTAAAACCGGCGTAGATTCTCTTATCCACTCGAACGGAATGAACAACGGACGGAGGCAGCTATAGTCGGAGTAAATCAATCGACCAGCCGAAACACAGACTCCTCTAATCGTCGCCGACGGTTTCCGACGGGATTTCATCGTTACGTGCTCCACCGTCGATCCGCGAACTGCTGAACTCGTGCTCACTAGCGCTTCGAGCCTCGCAGCACGTTACAAATCGTAAATATTAAATATCAACACTTTACCCACTGGAAGTTTATTAATAGGATTTTCAAGAATCGTGCTATCGAGATTCTCGTAAGTTCGAAATCGTGGAACTATCATGGATGCGTAGAAATCCGCAGCGCACTGGCTGCACCGCAGAGAAATTGATTAAACTAGCGCAAAATAAAAGCAACAATTTTTACTGACCGTTTTATGTCGGTAATCGAAGGAAATTGAAGTAGCTTCAACAATGTTATCCATTTACGTTCGCATCTTCCATTCGCCCACGTCGTAAAGTTACCGTATGTTTCGAAGTAAAAATGCGTTCTCTCGAACGTCAAAGAACACCGTGCAGGTTTTCACCCGAGTACAGAAATTCTTACTCGTTAAGGGCAGCACCCGTTAATGAATTAACACGCGTGATTAAGCGAAGAGGAGGAGGAGTAGGTGAAGCGCGCAGCCACAATGGGGATTTTTCAAAGTTGTGAGCGTTCTCTCCTGTCCACGATGGTAGTCGTAATTAATTACGCCGCCTACGACACGCCGATTCTTCCTCATCTCCATGAGAATTTCTGTTCCCGTTGCCCGCTGCATCACCCGTTAAACTTTTAAAGCCTCCGCGAGAGCTGCTGCGCGAACATCGGAGGATTTATAAGAGCTGCGAGACTCGGCGACCACTGTCTCGGGGAACGTACTAGAGTGGATCAGCAAGCTATAGAATCTTCAACAAAATAATCAACAATTCTTCTCTGACTTTCTTTAGGAATAAATTTCCTCTTTCTTTCGGGAAAATAAGGCATGAAAACGAATCGATGCATCTCTTTGGATAATAGTTTTCGAAGAACGAGAGTAAACAAACGAGAGAAACGCTGACGAAAGGAACAATAAGGTCTAAGAATACTTTAACGCTCACTTGAACGGGTTCAACTCCTTAAGAGAAGAAATACAATTCTGTTTCGCACCTGTCTCCATAAGTCACTCGAACAAAGCGCGATTCTACGTAAAGTTCTGCAGTTTATTTACGACTCCACCAAATTGTGTCGGAAGATCTCTGTGACTTTATCGTTGTTTAACAATAAATCTCCAGCAGGAGGAATTTGTACATGTATGCTTTTATCGCTCGATTCAATGGCCATTCGACCCAGACAAATTTTTACGACCGAGAATTCGGAGAATACACGTATCGCCGAAAACACGAGCATCAAGGCGAATCTTCGTGGAAAATGAAGATTGCTTGCAACGTGATCAAAATTTCATTCTGTGTTTTATAATTTTAACGAGTTACATTTCTGATGGCGACAATCGACACCCGGAAAATTTGCGTGTACGCAGATTATTGACAATAGTTCGATGTGACCGATTAAACACTTTATGCCAGCTGGCGTGCGACGTCATTTGTATCGATGCGAAACACGTATTACTGTTCATCAAGAGCTCCGAGTGATCGAGTTACCCGAGTTTGGCATGAGCAACCCGACAGAATCGCATAAAATCTCGTTGAAAATATCCCGCGTTGCGCAACGTATTAGAAATTGCCTTTTCACACGACATACACTCCGGATTGCTGTGACGGAGGCCACGAGATGGAGCAGAAAACTGGAACACATTCTACTGATCGTAACATCGAAGGGGCTGTTTTAAGAACATTGCATGATTCAACGCGAACGAATCTTGCGGGTCTCGACTTTGCTACATTGTTCCCTGACCAGATGCCTTTCGGTCTTCCATTTCCGACACATGATAAATCATTGTTCCCTTCTAAATCATATTTGTGCGCGTTAGTTCTTCAAACTTCTTCTTCTTGATCCTAATCTTTGCTTCGTCAAATCTTGAAAATGTTTCCTGAGGAATTTTGATGATCGACGTAACACGAAAAATGGCGTCGTATCGGGGAGAATGTTCGAAGCACAAGGAGATCATGAAATTCGCATATATGCTGAGGACTGCATCAGATTGCCAGTGGAACGTTCCTTGCACGCTCGAATCTCCTTAAGACCATCGTCGCTCTCCGGAGAGACGTTACACGGCGTCGAAGTCTTGTCTTTCATCGACGAGCATACTCTCCCGACATGTGGAATTTATGGTCGTCTAATATGACGGGGTTTGCGAACGCCTGCTTAAGAGTATGGAATTCTATCGCGAAGAACTCGCCGCTGGATCGATGCAGAGAGCGCTGTGAAACCAGAGACACCAGAAGGGTTTCGAAATCCGCGGAAACTTCGCAAACTCGTGGCACCTGATAGCGCGATAATAAAACACAGGAAGGTGTGGTGATCTTTTGCTAAAAATTTCGTTGATTTCCCAAAACCAATGCCAGGAAATGGACGAATAATTTTGTGACTATTTCTAGAATTATCGTTTGCATTAACTGCACGCCATTCGTATAAAGAAATGTAATGTCTGTCTCGCATAACGGTCCTCTTCCACCGGAGAGCGAAATTTAATCAGTCGCAAAGCAGCAGTCCCATAATCGCACCATTTACAACCTGAAAACTTGAGCCTCGTCTACATTACTCGGACCATAATCGAGCACATTAAGGATCCACGAACATTTTCATACATTCTTGGAAATAAAAGGGTAAAGTTCTACTTGCGAAACTTTGAAGACTTACGAAGGTTCGCGAATTCTCAGAGAAATTTAACCGGCACACTGTGTGCGCTTTCTCGTCGCAGGTACTTCTCGTTTTTCCAATTTTTCATTCACTTCGCGAGGATTTTTCGGAGCAAGTTTGATAAATATACACGCCACCAGTCTCGTATATATCAACGATTTAGTTTCTTTTCTTTTCTTTGTTTCTTATCCGCTTGTTCCTCGCCCAGTTTCGCCAACTTTTCACTGTGTTTCGGAAACTATACGAAACCTCATCCCTGGGAGAATCGGATATTTTGCAACAGAATGAAAGTATTGTTCGAAGTGGAATTACTCGGCGACTCGTGCGCCGTTCTTTCTATCTCTCTAACGATGAATCTCTTTCTCTCTGTCTCTTTTCGTGGCTTATAACCGTCTTCTTCTATCTTGGAGGTTATAACTGGGTCTCGAGAAGTTTCCGCGAATTAAGTGATGGTCGAGGATCTCCTTTTTGCTTTGAAACAATTGGCTGAACGAGGGAAACGAAATTCACTCTTTGAGTTACGTTAATCTTCAGTCTACTCGAGTATCTTCTTTGTAACTCTACTTTCCGCGAATGTTTTCATTGTAAGTCTATTTCATGAACATTATGGACACGTCGGTATCGTTTTCTTTTAACCCTCGTTTGGCCTTCGTGTCAATTTCACACAGTTTTCCCCAATAAGTTCTGCTGTTTGTACCTAGGTCAATTTACCCAAAACTTCGTGACTAATTTCTCAAAAAATTTCTTTCTAACTAGAATAATTCCATCCAATATGATTTTTTTTCATTTTGTATACGAATTGGACATAATAGTTGATATAGTACTTTATACAAATTCGGTTCGTGAAATGAGGGACGGATAAGGGTGAAGACGTTCCCAAATGCAGAAGAATAAAAACATTCGGTGCGTCCCTCGTTAATTATCCAGGGTTAATGGAAAATATTCGAATACAGACGACTTGATTAACGAAACGTTCCCTTGAAGCAGGTCCGACGATGAGAGTCGAGAGGAACGCGAGGAATGTAAGGGAAATAGTGGTTGGCATAGGGCGAGAACGTCAAGTTAAGGCGAGCAGTCCGCGCCTCATAAAACCCAGACACCTAAACGCTATTCCCATCGCACCCCCATCTATTCCACCCCCGTATACACACCATGGAACCTCTCCTATCCTCGCAGCGATCTTCACCGTTCTCCGCATGATCCAGTCACCCTCTGCATTCGTTCGATCGTTCCGTTGTTCTCGGTGTACACTACTCGACGGCGATGAGAAACTATGACTCGTCGATGACGAAAAAAGAGGAGTATAATACCGTGTTTCGTCACGGGATCGATCATGGCGTTGGTAATATCGATGCAATGCTGCACGCGGTGCACGGGGAAAAACATTGTCTATGGGGAAACACAGTTCCCTGCTAGTAATGGCTTTTAGAAATGAATCAGAGAAATCATCATGGTGTTTTGTTTGACGTAGTCTTTAAGGAATTCACTTTTATATTTTGTTAATCATCGGTAGACGATTGAAGTTGCCGATTCAATTACCATTGACGATTCAGCGGAACTCGGATCGACAAGGCGATTTGATCTTGTTAACACGGCCATTGGCTAACGAACGCCGATTAAATCGCCGTTAAACAGCACCGTTGCGACACGGTACAACCGCGATTATCGACGCGACGTCGTAAAATTTCGATTTTATCGCTGGCGCACTCGCGGGCCGCTCCCTTTCCAACAGTCTGCCGTGATCGGACGTCACGATCGACAACGCGAATTACCATTAACAATGCACCGAGCACTTTCCTCCGTGAAACCTTCACGCGAATCGAGCGAGTTTGATCTTATTCGGCGGTTCCAGCTGGGGACGCCACTGCAATTTCTACCGACTGTTTCGCATGTGAATGAAAAGGATTCGTGTACAATTCAGTGGAAAATGTTTCACAATTCTATACGAAGAGAGCGGTTCTGAAAAATGTACGTTCTAGAATCGTGGGCGAGGGTCACCGGGCTTATCGTCGGTGAAAATGTTGAATTTCTGATTTTTGCATGGGGGCAACTGGACGGGGAAAATTTAAAGGTTATAATTGGACTGCTGATCTTTATGCAAAATGAAAATATTCTACCTGTGACTGATGTAATAAAACCACTATTCAACGAAATTGTAGACTTTGCAGTTTTATGCAGAGGAAGCTGTCCAATGGAATTGCGGATTCAGTGATTCACAGCGGAAACAATGGAATAGTATCGTAGATTCTGTAATTCACTGGAGAGACAACAATTTAATGAAATTGTAGCTTCAATAATTCACTACGGGGGCAAGTGTTCAATGAAACTGTAGTTTCAATATTTTACTGTAGAGACGATTGTTCAATGAAATTGCAGTTACAATAATTTCCTGCGAGAGACAACTGTTCAATGAAATTATAGTTTCAGTACTTTACCGCAGAGACAACACTTTAATTGTAGTTCCAATAATTTATTGCTGGGACAGCTATGCGGTGAAATTGTAGTTGCGATAATTTACTGCAGAGTCAACTGTCTAAGGGAATTCTATTAAGTTGTGCATATTAAAAGATGCGATGAAATAAATGTTTTATTCGGTGCACCGAATTTTTCCATTTTATTTGCGAATCTTCGGATCGAAATAGGTGCGATGGATCATAGGACTGGGATGCTCCTACGCTCGACCCGCAAAATGACATTTCAGCTGAAATCTCGTACGGAAGATACATCGTTCGATCGTCCATCTTCGCATTAAAATTTTCACGACTTCGAAACGGCTTTTTTCAGCCACGGCAGTAAAACTAGCCCGAGTTCTTCATCCAGTTTCATTGCAACCCTAAATCACTCGAGCGACGAAAATATATGGTTTCGTCGGACAGGCAATGTTCGCGTCCGCGAACAATAAATTCAGACGAGCAGCTCGGCTGTGCCCGTCGATCGAACCTCTATGATTTACTCCTCTGCGAAACATTGTCTCGCCTAACTGCATCAAGATGCTCTTAAGTATGATAAAATTCTCCAGCCTTTGTTCGGTAATCGACGTCCGATCGACCCTGCACATTGCCTTGGAAATTCTGTCGACCGATTCAATGAAGTGCAGATATCGGCTGACTGCACTCTGATGCAATATTGCCTTTTAAGATTTTCCGAGAGATAAAAACCGTCGCTAACGTATTTATCTAACAATAATTAAACTGTGGATTTTCTGCAGTTACGAGAGAAATAATACTAGTAGGAAAAATTTTTATTTCTTTAAAATTCTTCAGTTCCAAAGACGAAATGAAAAATTTCATTTAACAAGCTGTGTATTTAATAAACAACGTGGAGGATTGGCTTAAAAATGCCGGAGAACTTTGTTTTAAAATCGCTCTATGTACGCCGGGGGCGATTATGCAGATTCCAGGCTTTATACATAAATGCAGAGAGCTCGCAGCAACATAGGACTTTATTTGTTTTAGTGTTTCGGTGAGCGAAAAATTTGATCGAAGTTTACGATCCTCTCTTTCGTTGTTTTTCGATGGAATTTTATAAGCCTGCAGGAGGAACTAAATTGAATTTTAATTTAAATATACATGCCCATTGTAGTTAGAAGAAGTTGCGGTTGTTCACTGTTAAAAAGCACGACGCAACGCGTCGAATCGGTACCGAAGCCCAGATCACACGAAGCCCTTAATGAAATGAAGCATCTTCGAAGTTCTCGCTGGAACTCGGGCATTAAACATCAGCGTCCTGGCAGCCAAGAACTTGGTATCTGATTAGAAAACCTTTCTCCCGAACACAGATCCTGGATCAGATCGTCCCACTCGAATGGAAACCCGTCCCCACGCGACCACCAACTTCTACGTGGTCGTCTGTCTCGATTTAGCGGTCGGGAAACTCGACTTTTCATGTGGTGGCGGCTGCGTTCCGCTTGAAAGTCGTAAAAGCTGCGCGATCCCCCGGGGACCGTATTTTATTTTCATTTTCGAAACTGGTTTAACCAACCATTTGCGCGACTATGTCAAACGACCTCGCGACTGAGACTCTCCGCGTGTGTATTTTAAATAGGCCAGCACTCTTCAGAAACCAATTTTGATCACTTTACGAGGATCAGAGTTTAGTTGGAAACATGTGTGAATGTATCTATTCGGATGGCATGAAAGTAATTTCGGTGTTTTAAGGTGAAATAGACAGTCCAATTTTGTCTTCAAGCAATGAACTTTAATGATAAGATGTGTTCCCTTTTGTTCGATGATCTTTTGCCAAAAAGAATAAATAAGATATTTTGTTGATTAAAGCTCATCGAAATCACTTCCTCGCCAATCCAATATTTAATGTTTGATCGAATCGTAATTTGTTGAAGGATACGATTGGAGTGGGTTTCTTTTATAATTGAAAAATACAATCTAGTGGAATGGATAACTTTAAAGTAACCTTTATTGAAAATATACTGTATGTAGAGACGCATACTATACATTACATTGCATTAGCAGATACGACACTGCAACAAATCCTGGATTTTCAGTTCTTTCCAGTACTGTTTTATTTAAACATGATTGAATGCAATTTTATATCCCGATTTAAGACCAGTCGTATTTTTAAAAATAAAAACCTCGATCGTCTTCCTCCGTTACCGTTTTATACGAGAATACGGTCAGTCATTACGGTCTCGTTTATTTATCCCGAGGACATCTCGCGTCTTGTTAGCGGCATCTGCTGTTTGTTTCCTTTACGAGGAGCACCGCTAACGACCGGGATCGCGATTACAACGTCGGGCTGCTTGCTTTCCGTCCGTCGAAGAAGAAAAGTCGCCCTGGGAACAACAGCTGCGAACCCCACGATCGAAAGCGTCATCGAGGGTCGCTCACGCCGAAACCTTTTCTCCAACCCTCCTACAATTTAATATATATGCTACTAAAAGTATTTGATCTCGCTAAAGTTCACTCAAATTGCACGAATTTCATTGATTTTTGTCTTCAGAATTTTTGTAGACTCTTTAACGTGCAAATTCTTGTGCATGTCGATTTTAATAATACTAGGAACAGGTTCAAAAAAAGATGGAACAAAATGAAGTGCAAGCAGCGTTAAATTTTTATAAACTACAGAGATTTGTATGGTTATTAATTGTGTATGATCCAATCTAGAGAGATTGCAGTCCAATTAGTTGACCCTGTTAAAACCCAATTTCAAACAAAAACTGTGTCAAGTTTTTTCAAATAAAAAACTCCATTCTCCACCGATTAGACCCATATACAGAAATGGATGCATTTGTTTGTTCGATTTCTGAAGCTTCCGATAAGACAGCACAATTTTAATTGATTTTTAATTGATTCGCAGAGATCGGGATTCAATTAGATCATCCTATTAGTTCCAATTTCCAATAAAAGCTTCACGAGACTTTTAAAATAAAAGGTTCTACCGTGGTAAAAGTGGAATGAAAATCGCATTAAACTTTAGTTCCAAGCAATACATATATCGCCACATTTTTATAGGTGCCGTAAGTGTGGATGTATGCTGATAGTTTTTATTAAAATAAACGTGTAATATTTTCTATATTTTACTTTTTTTTGTTTGATTTTTACAAATTGGTAGTATTATTTTCGATCATCGGTGGCTCGTGATTTTGCGGGCTTTGAAAATTGGTTTTCCAAATTGCTTTTTTAAATTGCTGTCTTTTCATCTTGAAAATGTGATTGCTTGTTTATTCCGGGACAGTTAAAAAAATAAGGGTCGAAGAGGTCGGAAAAAGAGAGTTAGAGCTACGTCGACAGATTTATTGCCTCGGAAGGAAAGTTTGTTGTGGAGTAGGGAAAATTTTGCGTGAAAAATGTGGTCAGTAACGAGAGATCAGAGTACCGCATGAAATCTTTGTTGCCCTTTAAAAACATACCGGTCTACGGGAGTCATAGCTTTGGACTAGCAAATTGTGGTCTTACGTAAGAAAATGAAGCACCTCCTCGCGACTGCGAGCGGGCAGATAAGGCTGGAAGAGAACTGGAAAGAAAGTTACCAGATTGCCGACATTTTTCATCGGTTATGTCTACCATATCGACCAGCTTCAGTGGAATATGTCAGATCCCCGGCAAGACTGGTCGGTCCAATGGTTAACACCTACAGGGTGTCCCATCTGAAAAAGAATCTTTCACCCTTTTCACTCAGAGCTATTTTCACTCGAAAATCGAACATTTCTGCTAACCTAGAAAGAGTTTAATAATAATTGATTGGTAAATTGCGGATAATTATGCAAAATAAAAATTGTCTATATCGATCGTATGAAATAGAAACTAATGATTTTAATAGAGAAGAAATCATGTATTGACATCTTCACTTTTTAGAATTTTCAACTATTTTGAATTTAATCTTCTCAATAATGTTCTTAAGAATGTGAACAATATTTTGAATAATGGTACAGCAATCTTTGGCTCGGATTAACATAAAAGATGCTGAACAGACTCGAACTTTGGACCGTCCTGTACCGATCAGATCGCTTAACGAGCATCCTGGATCGCCGCAACCATACTCGGTAGCCGTCATTAATTTGATTAGCGATGTTGCCGTAATATTTTAATGAGTCCTTTCGACAGCAATTACCGGTCGTTCCGTTATTTACATTCCATTTTCCTTCGGCGATCGTCCCACGGGGACAACAATAGTTACCAGCTCATAATAGGGGCTTTCCTCTTTGGTCCCGAATTTCGACAAGCATTTCAACGACGTGTCCCGCCGCCAGTTCGCAAACAAACCTTCCGACTGGCTCTGAACGCGAGAAAAGAAAACGTGGCTACTCCGCCGCTCTGTTTGCACCGCAAACAACTCCTTGCACTTTGCCGTCAACGATTTAACTTCAACTCTTCGTTGCTGTCGTCTTGATAGATCGTCGTTCCGTTTCCTAATGCCTTCACATTATACTCCTGTCCTTTTTAAACCGAATTAATCGGCCTGGATGCAGGTAACCCGGCCGCAGTAACGTTAACGAGCAAAGTGATCGACGTGCTACTAAGAAAATATTTGCATAATAATAAGTCGATTTGCGTGTAGTAATAGTTCATTGCGAGACTCTCATTTATCCCGACGATGCCCATAGAAGTCGCATAATATCAAGAATCGATCAATGCTTATGGTGGCAACAATATTTCTGACTTTTTCACACCATGTAAATCTTAATGAAATTTGGTTTACTCAGAGTTGTGATAATTTAAATATATTGTAATTTAATTACATTGTATAATACATACGCAGAATTTGAATTGCATTGTAAATGAATTGAATAAAAGCCCAGAATTACAAATTATATTGTAATTTAATTCAATGAAGCGACCGAATTTCGAATTACGAAATAATTAAATATAATGTAACTGAATTACTATGTAATTATAATTTGACGGTACGAACGCGGCGCTTTCGAAAACGAGAGACCAGTGTCTGACCAAACGAAACTTATTCCACTTGCGCAAGTTGCAGACGCAGGTCTCTTACAAATTTTATTTAACACGAACAATTCGAATAATAGATCCTCGTTCTGCGACCTACCTTTCTATTCCAGCGTTCTCGTCGTTATCTACGATATCAATATTAATATCAAAGATACTGTGGTATTAAATTGGATTCCCAGCTAACCGAAGATGGAAGCTACATTCCCTTTACGAAACCGCTATTAATCCAGCTTAAAGTCAACGACGCAACTTCTAATTCCGAGCTTAGGTTCAATGACGCAAGTTCGCATTCCCTGCTTAGCCAATGGCCATGCAGATTCCCATTTTCTGGAGCTGGGACATTCGCGTCTACGTCTACTATCCTCTGGCCACGCCTATGTTCCACTGACCAAATCGTGTGTTTTACAAAAATCAGTATCGAAGAAACGTTTTCCTCGCTTAAAGGGATAACTACTTAACCATTCTGGGACGACTTCATTGTAACGATCAAACTAGTAGACACGATACATTTTCGTGCTGTATCATTTATTTTCTAGAATTTAAAGATGCTTATGGAAAGTATCAAAGAGTCTGAATCGCCAACAAGATTACAGCAACATCCTTAATCCAATTTCCTTCGTAGACAAAGGGTTAATTAACGGTAAATTAGCTGAGAATGCTCAAGATGATAACTTAATTAATACTTAATAGGTAAAACCGTTCTGTGTAAAGGCAAAATACGGTTCGTTTCAGCGGCCAAAGGGTCCACGGAGTTAAGAATAAAGAGAACACTGGGAATCCTTGCAGGGTCGAAGCAGATTTCATTCGTGGGGGAGCGTACGTCTACGTCACACCATCCTGAACAAGTCAACCCCTCCGCGCATCGATCGTAAATTTCCTTTAACTTTTACCAGCGAAGCCGCACACGCCCGTATCTGTGCCTTGGCGGAAGGATTGAAATTCCGGAAGGGTATCTCGCCTCGTCATAGATACCCGGATGCTTCGATATGGGGTGGGATGAAAAATTAGATGGATCCCCGCGGAATACCCCCTGAGAAACCTGCGGATCGGTTACCGTGTTTCCTTTCTTTACGAGATTCTTTTCCGCAGAATCTCGATATTGTTAACCCCTAACCCCGATGGAAAATCCGTTGCACAATTTTGTCCACGGTGGAGCCAACGAAAAGGATGTCGCCACAGAAATATGATAGTCTTCACAACACTAGGTCTACGAAGCGCTAAAAGCCTCTATTTTACTTTACGTCATAAAAAAGACAGAAATGTATTTAATCTGATTAAAAAAAAATAATGTTTGTCCTCCAAGTACCCGTACATGAGTCTGCAAAATCTGAATGCAACAAGTTTAACAGTTCTCGTGAAAAATTCTAAGAAATTGACGTTTTTAGAGCGACCGATGTTAAAGATTTAGGGTTCGGCGATTGTCCCAGAAAAAACACCCGGGGTCACTGGTCAACGTGATCTATGGATCATCCTGTTTCTTCTTCACACTATACACTCGTAATATTTCGTGCTACATCAGTCAGCATATTCATTTTTTCCACTTTTATGCGCTTTTCGGGCCAGCGGTTATTCGTTGCTTTAAAACGGGTGATTTCACTCGTTGCGATTCAGTGAACGATTATTCAATTATTTATTTGATGTACTGGGAATCATTTAATCCCGAAGAGATTTGTTTTTATAAACTTTAGGCGACATTAACAGAAACGTTTTCCCAGACGATCTAAAACATTTTATTCGTTTTTTTATTTACGATTGATAAGGGAGCAGACCAGCCGAATCTAGGGTAGACAAAAATCTTCCAGCTCGCATGACTGGCGTTTTACAACCGGGAAAATGGACGATGTCACCCGGATGATCTCTCGGTTGTTTATCTAGTCACGTATATGCTGAAGCGTCGCGACAACCAGCAATTTTTAGAGGATACTGTTACTGGGCATATGCAAAAATAGCCGGCTCGACAGCATCGCTTCTCCCCGGCTGTTTTCTGGAAAAATAACACGTGTCAATCGTTCGGAAACACTGATTCGATAAACACTCGTCGATAAACGACACGGTGAAATATTTTCTGATCGGCAGAACAGTAATCATGTTCCCTGCAAAAATGCATGAAACATAAAACACGAAATTTTATCGAGTAACGTCTACTAATGAACTTCTCTTTCGAATGGAGTCTTCTGAACTCATCTTGAAAATTGTAATTTGCATATAAATCCACCACTTTATTAATTAACATTCTTTGTACGAGCACGTTGTACGTAGTTCTAGTTTAATCAGACTGAAATTCGTAAAATTCGAAAGAGGAAACCCGCCATTCTTCTTTAATTAATTTCACATAATCACACGTTTCATTGTCCGAGCCGCAACTTCAAAAACATTTGATATTCTTTTTTCGTAACTCTGTAGTTGAATTATACGCGGTAACGTCATGTATTGCTTATTCATTTTGGGAAACGTTTACACATTGTGTCTCATATTTCTGACAACTTCTGCCGAAACGTTTTTGATCTTTCGCTTTCAGTCTTCAAAGAAGAAAAAGAAACAAACTGTAACCACAGTACACTGTTTATCACGGCTGCTCCAGGGTTCTCCCGCAGTCATAATATCGTGTACCTCGCGAACGAGCTGCTGAATTTGTCATTTAAATCGCCAGTTTAATTTACTTTCAATTAACACAGCAGTCTTGATAGCGATTTAAACATATCCATAAAATTAAATGAATTTGTTAATCAAATACTTAATGCCGCTTCGAACCAATTAGCTTGAGGGTGGTGCAATTTACGCTTCGCACAAAACTACGCGAAGATCTTTCCAATCGATAATTGATATGTCGGCAGTAAATTTCATTAAATTGCTGTTGAAAATAAATATTTGTTGTATGTGTCTGTTATATAATTTGAAGCCTGTGCAGTCGGAATTATTTTAACTGGGTAATTAAGCATTTCTTCCAACCTGGAAAACAATTCCGCTCTATATAATTTCCTTCATTTTATAAAATACTTAAATGTTTAGCATTGATATATTAATATTCTGTAAGTGAGTTCCTTCTTCTAGATGTCAAGAATTAGTTCAATAAAATAAAAAATAATAATTATTGAAAACTTCCAACGAAATAGTTATTAATTTCCGTTAAACGATTGGGCAATCCTTCGCAATCTTCTTTTTACAATTGACCGGTTAGATGAAACGAGAACTAGAATGATCAGCGACAACAGAGACGATCACGGTTCCCCGATAAATAATGCATTTTCAATTTCGCAAAGCTCTCCGCTCGGAAAAGCTTGTCGATACGCGATGCGTGCGTACGCGTCGCATTATCGTTGCACCGACAAACGATAAATGCATAACGTGTCATTCGATTGATTTGTTATCGATACCATCCTCGTCACGATCATCCTAGAAAAAGAAACAAGTGTCATCCGCAAGCTAGTATTGTGCGATATTACAAATCGTTGTAATTACATTCCAGAATAGAGAGATGTGTAATGGCATTCCTGTCAGACGCGTGCGCGCGCGCGGAATGCGAAACTGCTTTCGCCTAACTCTCGAATAATCGAGAAATGAAAATTCAACTCCACCTTCGGGGATAGAGTCTTCCTTCAAATGGGTTCAGTCTCGCTTTGCAATTTTCGAATATTAAGTTCGCCTGCGACAGCCCTTTCATCTCGCATTATTCTTTTGCAACCGAGGGAATCATGCTCGGAATCGCGAACAATGGTCCCGTTTTTGTGGAACAGATTGCGAGTTTGCGCTAAGTGTATCGCAAAAGGACAGGATGGATAAAATAGGCGAACAGTTCGGTTGAATGTGCGTCTCAAAATTTCCAGGCTACCAAATCGTTTCTAGGGGTGGGTCTCCGAACAATAAAAATTTTCGGGTTCCCAAATCCCCGGGAACCCGCTCACCCCTAATAATTCCCATTTGCTGGGACTGATGGGATTCGGTCGTTCTGCAACTAGCGTTCAATTGCTGGAGCAAGTTTCCCGAGCGAGTAGAGGTATTCCGTTGCAAACTGGTCGGAAGGGTACGCGACTTATCGAGGCTGACGAACTATCGATTCCCGAAAACTTGGCCAATTCAAGTCCACCACGGTACACAGAAACTTTCGCGAGCAGTTTCCCTAGTTAGACGCTGTCACAATGGGCTAATTCATCTCGCCGTGCTGCTGAAAGGGGGACACAACTGATCTCTTCAGTTCCGGAGAACGCCGTAGCAATGGCGAAGGGATGGTAGTTGCAAATCAGACTTCCATTGACGACCGTCCCTGTTTTCATTGATAACACCGTTTTATTGCTTCCTAGAGGGGTGATCCTGTCCAAACCTACCCCCTTCTTTATTGAAGGCCATGAGTTTCCTTGAACCCTTCCCTCGACACATATTTGGCAAGTCCTCTGTGCCAGAAACCCTCTAATGGGTTTAGTCAGCTGAGAGATGCTGCGACATTAGAAAATTTGTCTAGTGACTGAATCCACTTCAGATTTGAAGATCGCATTTTTGTATTTGTTTCACTACGTACTGTTTGAATGCGATTTCTGCTTTTGGCTTATGGCTGCCAGTATACGAACTTCTCTAACCTAAGCAGCTTTAACCGCCAAAGGAAACAAACCGGAGCGTTCCAGGATAAACATAGAGGATATTGCTTATTGCGCAATGCGATATCTATATCCGATGAATCGATAACTCTGCCTGCTTACGCAAAACGATCCTCGAGCTTTAATCTTATCCTGCCGCGTGGCACAGTGACTATTGGGACTGTGTTGGGTTCGTTCTGTGCTGTCAGACGCGAGCATGTTCTTTCGATCGACACTGCAAGATCTAAGTTTAATTAACGAGACCGGGATCGCAGTGATTACACAAGACTATTTGAAACCTTTGATTCGTAATAAAATTTGATACACCCATCCTTATTCAGTCTGATCGAATGATGGTTTCTTTGGTACAGAGTCGCTTTCTATGACATAATTTTCAACGGAATCTTTTCCAAGAGTCTTCACGATTGTAGTCACGCCGAGTGAAAGCGACTCAGGGAAATCTGCATAAAGAGGGCTTACAAGGATTTACGTTCCCACCGAACTAGCCTAAATAGATAATGGATAAACCAAGCGGGCTCTATCGCGGCTTCTTGCTTCACAGTGCCCCTGCAACCCCCCGGCGCGTTCGATAGCAAGCTGAATCTCATGAAAATTATGCAATCGGTGTACGCAGAACTCGTTTTCGAACCACCGCCACTTGTCCCGTTATCAACACAGCGAGCCGTGGCTTTAGTGCTGCGAAAATAGCCTCGATTGATAAATAAATTGCTCGTTTCGACATCAAAGCGGCTTTACGATCCGCCGCTTCGGGAAATCGTAATCCCCCTTTATTTTTCCAGGAGGAAGAACCACGTCTATCAAGCACGTTGCCATTTACACCAATTTTTTCAGGCTGTCCTCGTAACGCGCGATAAAAAGAACATTTGTGATAATTGTGGATTTTCAACATCCATAAAAGCTGTTCTCGATTTCTTTTTAACAAACGTTATCGATATTGCTCGTTCCGAAAACAAAACCTACTTTCGTTTAACGTTGGTCTTTGTGGAACGGATTCTACAGTGCGTCCTAAGCAAGCGTGCTACAAAAATGGCTCCGCGTTCAAAGATTACACAACAACTGCGCCAAGAACGGCGCCATTTCTCAAGACGCGTATAAGAACAGCCCAAGAAAAGTTGCCTGTTAGCAACGCGGGGAATTCGGCGCAACTTCCGTGGCTTTCGGCGCAAGCATGAGTTAGCCCGCATGAACGCAATGCGGCCGCGTGTAATTTACTTTGCGGAAACTCGATAGCGGCCGGAACCGTCGAAAGATATCGAGCATCGATGTGCCCTATACCTGTCGGGCCTTGTTTACCATATTTATGGTCGCGGTAGTCGTTGAATATATTAAGATAATCAGAGGACTGGATAGAGAAAAGTTCCGGGACGGGTTCTTGGTCGTCCGAGGCATGGCTCGCGGCCAAAATGAACTTTCCGTAATTGAACCAGCATTCACCCGCGGTTTTTCTCTCCGTGAATCCTCTTAGATCCTCTTAGAGACTGCGTAACGAGACGTTGTTGCATCGAATTATACAGCCGTGTGCTCACTGAAAAGGGGATCTCGAAAAGAAGAGTGTTCTTATCGGGCTTTCAACGTGATTACAATCTTGCTGGATAACATGGAACACGCTCGGCTAATTAAGAGAAACGATTTCGATTCGTTTTATTTTATCGTTATTTTAAAGCAGTCGAACGTTTTCGGGTCAGTTTTTTCGTGGACGAGCAACCGACCCCCTACTTCATACTGTCTGCATTGTTTATTCGACAGGCGGAAAGTGTTTGTCCTCTTTGCTTCTGCTGGAAGTGCCCGTCGAGTAACCCATTTTTCATGGAACTTGGTCGCGGATGCTGTTTCACCGGTATTTTTCGCTCGTCCTACAAATCTAATGGCCATTCTGTGTACCAAATCTGATAGGTGCACCAGTAAAGGCTCAAATTCTAATAGATGCACGGATGGCTACACTGTTAGATGCTCTAAATCTTGTGGATTAACAATATCATGTTTCTAGACCAACTGTCTAGACTATCAAACCTTCTGAAACATTTTTATGTTGTACAAAGTTCTGCATTCGGGAAATAATTTCGTTATCTATTAAAGTTATTAAGAGAGGAAATAACATTCTATTTGGTTTTTATTTCTCGCAATCGATTCAGACAATTTTTCTTTTATAACAACGTAATAATTCATACAACTTAATTTTGTGCTAATAAAGAATAGATTAGCAACGAGGTTCAAAATGTCGAAATCTAATTACCCAAATAAGAAATTGACTTAATACATTTTCTACTACAGCTTCGTTAAAAATTCGTCGCGCTTTCCAGCTTTGCGAAGTCCGAGGATCGAGATCATTCGATTTCCTGTACGTCTTTCTATTTCTAAAGCCGAACAACAAGATAGCATTAGCTCGCAGCAACTCGACTTCACAGATATCACCTAATTCACGGCGCTAAGCGTTTAATCCGCCACGTTTCCGGTGGTAGACGCCCGCCTTCCATTTCACTTGGCAATTTACGATCGACTAGCCGATTGCAGCTCGTATATATTTCGATCATGTTCATTCGATTTCGCGTATCGACGGCTGCGGTCGAGTGCCACGAAATATCGTCCCGGTAACAGCCAGCATAGGGTCGATGCACGAATTTACGGGCAGAAGCAGGCTTTAGGTTCGCGACAAACTAACCGCGATACGTTACACGCTTGTCGCGGCTAGCGAATCTTTTCTCGCTCAAAACCTCGTACACGCGATAAATACTAATCGCCGATATCCTGTCGAAACGATAGCGAGCCTGATCGAGATTTATAGGACCGAGGATTTGCCAGGAAATCATGATTAAGGCTCGTCAAGATTCTCGGACATGTTCGTCCGGAAATTCAGTTTTTGCTCGGAGATTTTGATTTCTTCCTTTTACTCTCCTCTTTAACTAAGAACATGATTTCACTTCTCTACTTTCAATACAAAAATTACAGAAAATTTCTTTTTATATAAAATGGGGGCGTCCTCGATTTTTTAAATGTTACTATATATTTTTGACTTTGCAATATTATAGCTAGTGTTGGAACGAATTCAACGATCTAGTATACTATAACTAGACTGCTTTATGCAAAATAAAAAGTTTCTACCTGATTCTACAGGATCTTTATGTAAAATTAAAAATTCCTAACTGAATTGCAACAAGCTGGGGTGAAACATTTAATTTTTGCTGAAAATGTTTAATAGGTTGAAAATGATATAGTTGTACATTTAAATCCTTCAAATTCTTGTACTATTAAAAGTTAGACCTATAAATTTTTATGGTAAACGGAGCATTGAATGTTGGAAAAAAGGAAGAGACCTACGGGAAGAACCCTCGCCGCTCCACGAGACCACCATTTGCATGCAAAGCGCAAAGCAGAAGTGACATTTCGTTGGGAAGGGAGGAAGCTTCGTAGATAATTGTTTTCCATGTCAGCCGGCACAAATACAATTTGTTACAGCTTCCATTCCGCGTTCCGGATATTTATGAGCGGCTCGTTTGAAATCCAGTCGCGACGATGTCGTTTGTCTTCATCGCTCATCGAAAGTGATCGAGCAGGATCGTGCTAAACAATCTATTTAGCCTTCTTCGAGCGATTGTCCTCGGAAATTCAAGATTGTAAAGACAATATCAAAAAATTCACGTTCTCCGCTAGTCTTGGTGAAATTAATTATAATATAAATATATTAAATTAATAATGTCCCACGTATTAATTAATAAACTTTGATGCACACGCTTCTAGTTTCTCTCTTTGTCTTACAGGCGCGATATAATAGAAAGTTTTAACGAGTGCCGGCAGCACAGGAAACGCGGTTAACTCGCACTCGCGAGTGGAAAATTATAAAATCACGATCATAAAATTACATTCGTTGGAATGAAATGTCGAACGCAGCTTTATCAGAGTGCTCGTTACGCAATCGAGTAAAGAGCATCAAATTAATTTTATGCATTTTGTTAGATGACCTTTCTTATTCGAATTGAGTACCGTATAATCGAGGGGTTTCGGATTTAATTAAATATCGTATCGACAAAGCACCGGCGAAATATAATTACTATGCGTTTTCATCGATCTGTATAATCAAATTTACTTTTTCCTTTCCGGAGGAAGGAACTTTTTTTCTGGAAACTTTTTGCTGGAAGAATAATTGAAAGTGGTTTAGAATGCCTGTAGGAAAGGCTACCGTGGGTGGTTCGTATGTGGGAGGATTAATTAAAAAGTTTCGAGCTTCTCTAGCTAAAAGTGAAAATTTTGTGATTCTAAGAGGAAGTTATATCATTGTACGAAGAAAATTGAAGCGTGAATGAAAAATGCAGTTTACAAGGGCGGTTGTAAATCTACAATAGTAACACGATGAAAATCAGTCAGTGATTGTTATCAGAGTGGATTGGGAAAGCGAAAGCGAGAAGTACGACCGGAAACGAACATGTTTGTCCCGCGCAAACACGTACATCTCCTATCAGAGCATTTTACTTGTTCACGTAGACGATGTATCTACGATTCACGCACGCTATTTCCGCCTGTCCTCGCAGATAGAGAAGAAAGTTTGAAATAAAATACGACGGGGCAAGTGCGCGGAACGGATAAATAATAGACTTAGATAATGATAATAAATGATCGCCGTGATACACGGAACTGCGGAGAGAATTGATGGGCCTCCGGCGAAATAATCGATGGACCGGATACAACCAGTGTGCGAACAAAAATGTTGCTACGGGGAAATGAAGTTTACAAACGAAAATTAGTTTCGTGCACGGTCGTGTGAACGGTCGCAATGCGGATTTTTATGCGAAATCAAAATTCTCTGTATTCGTTCCGAGCGTCAGGCGTTACGTAAAAATGTATTTCTCTCTTTCTAACAATTGACTGCGGATTTTATACAGTTCTGACAAAAATCGATTGATGTAATTGGTTAAATTCTTATATCAAAGATAAGAATCTATCTTGTAAGCCAAAGCAAACTTTACCAAACGTTTAAAGTTCGGTTCGAGCATGACGGAACAAGTAGAGAGGCACTTCAGTGACACCATCGCTCGCGTACACAAGCCGTGAGGCAGTCTTCCAATTTCCTAGGATTTCTCCGAAAAATCCTAACAATCTTTCCCATCCCGAACTGAATTGGCTCGGAAATGGTTTGACAATCGTGTACGAGTCCTCTTTCGATTCGATAGGGTGCAATAACGACTGGTGGAAATCGTTCCGCGAAAGGATCAGAATATTCTCCAAGCCGTGTTCCTGTTGCCTGCAGTTTCGAGCGTTTCATTACGAGGAGGAAACGACGAAGCTAAGTGAATCCCGCCGCGATAGACGGAATAGGTACGAGGAACCATATTCATTTTATGCTTTGGCAGACCCTTCCTCCTTTGTACAGTGCCTTGCGATCGAAGGTTTCCCGCAGAACTGGTTCCTTTGTTTTTGCTCGTTTTTGTTCATTCAATTTCTCGAAGCCACTATGAATTTTGGAAGTTTCTAACAAGATTTCAGGGCATACTAGGAAATTTTTGAAGCCGATCTGGTAATGCGTCGAACGAGTCTCGGTTGGATTGCAATTCGGTAGAAAATCGAACTCAGATCGCTTTTGTTTTTCTTTTCGTTCATTTCCACTTTGCTTTCTGGTCGCAATATAGCAGAGCGATTGCACGGACGCTCTTGCATCTATAATATTCGGAGATTTGATTCCGATCGCGCTCTTAACAGATCAAACAAATTTTTTATTTAGCTTTTCAGGAGTAGGATCCATAAAAATACGCGCATTTGCATAGACATCGCCGATAGACGTACGGACCGTGCGCTTTTTCCCACGGAAATAGAGAATGCGGCGAAAGAACCGCGAAAGCTATAGACACGGTGAAATATTAAAAAAGTCACAATCAGTTTTCCAATCACCGGCGACCGATCGTTCTTTTTATTTTTGTTCTCTTTGTTCGCCTGTCGGAATTTCCTTCGACGATTCGCGGTTTCGCGGAATTTATATGCAAATCGAGAACGTCGTCGCTTATTTTCCGCTGTGTACCCCTGTGGTCGGATATTTTCTGGTCCTTTGTGGCGTCACGAACAACGCTGGACCCAGTGGCGGCTCTAATTCTGGTCGTAGATGGGGAACGTTTTTTACACGTTTGATAGAATCTTGTGCCGGAAAATTTTAACTCTAACGACGGCTGTACTCGAATTGCTTTACGCTTCGCGGTTGAACTACGTCATTTTTTCCTGCAACCCTTTCCTTTTGCAACGAACGCAAAATGCATTCTACTCGAGAATATTTGCATCCGGGTCGATAACGTTTGCATCTACGTTCGTGTCCTTGTTGCGAGAACAACGGGATCAAGCTTGCGGCTTCGTTTGGCATTATCTCTTTCACCACTCTCTGCACCCTTTGTTAACTTATCCACCTGCGCTTGTTCCCTGCACCAGCACGGTTAACCGCATTTACATAACAAAACGTTCTGCGTCGTCGCTACTACTCATTTTGCATTAATCCTTGAATCAGGTCCGGTTGATCGGTTCTTCGGTCTGCACTTTCTTGGAACGTAGGAAAAATCCAGTCCTAGGAACACTAAAAGCCAACCTACCTAATCCACTCCGCCGTCATCTCAATCCTCCATAGCTGAATCCCCAAAATAAACACCTTGAGATAGCTACTCTCTAGAACGAGTCTCGCCTAGCCACTTGCCTAGCAAAGGGACGATCAATCATACCGTGTGGTGTCACGTTCAACAAGGTCCGCCGAGGAACGGTGTCAAGATCGCCGTGGTATCTGTCCAGGTTCCTGGAACCTCTATCGCTGGTGAGGGTCGGGCACAAAGAGAATCCTTGCGGAGTCGCGGCGCCTTTTCCATTGTATTTCCTGCGACGGAGGTTAAAGAGAATTGGATGGAAGCCGGCAGGACAAGAAGGCGTTACGACGGGCGTAGCATTAAATGCTCTAGCCTTCTAAGAGCTACGGTAATTCGTAGCGGGTGGTCGAAGTTCAGCCACTCGTTCCAGCCCCCATCAACCTTGTCCGAGTCGGCAACCACCTTGGTTGGCTCGTGTACGTACCCTTCCTTCTGCACCACCTTGCCCTAGCCTTGCGCCAGAGATTTCTCAAGGACTCCGAAAGGATAAAAGGCTCCGCCGGCCTGGACAACGGTATTTATTTAATTAGGAGTCATCCTTTTCCGTGGGCCACTCGGGTCTTCGAATGACGCTGCCTATACCGGGTCACCTGCGACCCCTTTCGTCTAGATTCTTTCATTAGCTTGAAATTATTTGTCTCTCCGCTGTCAAGTTCAAAGTTCCCATCACAAGAACTGGACACATTTCACTCCAGACAGGCTATAGCTGTGGTGGGAGGAAAAACGCCGCATGTCACAATTTCCAAAAATCGGAAGGCTCGGAAAATAATGGAATTTAGCCAATGTCCAATGTCAAAGAATTATAGATCAAAACTGCTATATCTGGAAAGTGAAAGTACGCGACATGCGGCTTTCTTTCTTTGCGGCTGCGAAACTCCACGAGATTTTCCGTGGAAAACGGGTCTACCCTACAGCTTCCGCAATGAAGTTCTTATCAATTCTCGTTAACGAGAAGAACGCTATTAGTTCTGTCGTAGAACTTGCAGCCCTTGCACGATAAGACGCAGCTTAGGAGAATCCCCGTATTTTTCACTATCACTATCCTCATCACTGTTTGACAGTCAGGTTGTTTGTCGGGAAGATCCTCCGTTGGTTTTATCAGGATAGTTGGCGACGATGCGCAGGAATGGGACATAAATAAATTAGAACACTCTGTTTTTCTGGTTTCTCTCTTCTTGTATCGTTTTATTTCCAGCATAAGAAAAGTTGAGGATCTAAAATCATACTGATACGCACCAGATCAATTCTAATCAGCATTTAATGAACGTTTACATTATACAGAACATTCGGAAGTTCGGCAATGCATTTCCACGAGAGTTTCACTGATACGAAGCTAATTCCTCAAGTTTGCGGCAGTATGAAATGAACTGTCAAGCTAACGGTATCGCGTGTTTCCAAACTTTCCAGCGAATTCCAGAGAGCGCGCGAGATTTTGGTAACCGCGTAACGATAAATTATGCACCCCACCGGGTACGAGTGTGGAGACCCATCGATTTCCACGAAAATTTTCCTGATTTTAACTTGGCTCTCCAGTTTCCATCGTAATTAATTAGTAGCGACACATTTCTAGCAAATCCGCTCAACTAGAAAATAGCGCTCTCGAATAAAAACCTCCGCTATAACTCGCGAGCTTTGACGGTGCCAACTTCGCCGAATGCAGAAACGTTAAAACCCTTCGGGTTGCTAAACGTTCTATTTCGTAACAATTATTTTTATAACGTAACAATTATTTTACATTACTGAGAGAGTAACGAATTAACACACCCAATGTTTCCGTCGAAGATTACAATTAGCCTGAACATTTCGACAAATTGTACGAACCATAACTCGGTTCGCTAAATCTGGCTCATTGAGTCCGAAGGAATGCAATATTGCACTAGGTACGCTATTTCATATCAACGAAGAGGAAAGACTCTTTTTGCCATCCAATATTGTGTGATATTCACGGAACATACTGCTACGATAGCGGTTAGAGTCGAGTTGAAGTATGATTTCCGGTTCACGGGGCTCCCATAAAAAATTGTGCGCGGCCCGTGTTTCATTGATAAAGTCCGCGAGAGGTCAGGAGATAATACATATAGGTATATACAGAATCGCGAGAACTGTTGCGGCTGATAGTCGATAGCGAACATAATCTTCCGGATGAGTGGGCAGCCGGATGCATAATTCCTTCAGATCCAATTTATTCATTTCTACTCAACTTTTATTCTTCATATTCTATTTTCTATTATTTATTCTTCAAATAATTTTAATTTCGTCCATTTTCAAATGTCTATCTTTTTAAAAGGCAGTCTGTGAAGGAGACACTTGGGGCTATATCCCCATTTTATCAATTTTTTAAAAAGTGGCCGATTTTAAAAACATGGCATTTTTTACAAACAATTGTAAAATAAATGATGAAAAAACATTCATTTCAAATAACAACATAAATGGATTCATATCGTAAATTACAACATTTGATGATTCACCTTTAGCTAAAATTTTATATTTCTCATCAGAACATCTGACCATCGACTTAGAGCAACATCGAGTGATTGGAACCATTTATACCGAACATGACCCGCAATACTAATCGAACAGGATCCATTTGTCTCTCAACGGTCATCGTTCCAATAAAAGTTTCCCTTTTTTGGAAGTGCACATAATTCGTAGGAACTCGACCAGTAGTTCCGGATTATCGTTATCACCAGCTTCCTTTACGACGCAGGTTTTACTGTCGCACTGATTTGTTTCTTCGGGAAAGTGGTGTTTCTGAAACGTCGCCTCTCCCCCTTTTATATTGCCCTGCGTCACTCGAGTACACCCACAACCTTTTACATAATTTTACTATATCGACAATCCTACGGTGTGAAGAGCGAGGGGTCGATCTCGCGCGATTTCATCCCCTACTCACATTCTCCAGGTCTGAAATTCTTCCTCCTCAGCTGCTGTTCTCATCTCGACACACGAAATTTTCCTCCTCTACAAGAAAGCACGATGTGATTCAGAATTTTAGAGCGAAGCCGCTCGTTTTTTCCAAGGGTTGCAAATTCGCAATTTTCCAAAAAGCCGATATCAAATATGTCTGCAGGTCTTGAACAGTTTGCTTGATGCGCATATCAAGTAAACTGAACTCGAACAGAGTTCGCGAGCATGCCAATAGGTCGTTCCCGCCTCGCGAAAATTTTCTGCCAACGTCCTCGCTCGAGCGGCAGTCGTCCAACCCCGAAGGAACGTTTCCTGTTGCGCGGGTCCCGCGGAAACTATGCTGGACGCATTATTGTTATTGCTGCGTTCCCTCGAGAGTGGCTCTAACGAAACAGAAAGGGGGAGAGCGAGATATAGTAGTGAAATAATGAAAGAAAGGAACGATACAAGCCCGACTAGAAACAGTCGGCTAGTGGACGCGGTTTCTGGCAGCCACGTAAAACAATTCTGTCGACTTGTCGAAAACCCAAACCACGTTTCAAGGAAAGGAGAGAAACGGCATTCTTTTTGGTTGATCGCGCGACACGTGGTCCGCCAAGGACTAGTTAAGTAGCCGTCGCGCACTGAATGCCTAATCCAAATCCTATCAACGATTGCAGCGAATTAACTATGCTCGATGGAATGCCTTCTCGTTTCAAAGGATGTCACCGTACACGTATACCGGGTGTGATCATTATTTCATCTATTAACACAGCCAAACTAATAATCTGTTAAAAAGCTACTATGCAATGGCACAATGATGCAGTTCAAATTCCCCATTCCCTAAGTCAACGTCTGCGTTAAAAATAACTTGGAACCGCATTCTGAATGAAGCTCACCAGAGAAACGTCTCGACAAATCGTAGACGGACTAGCCACAGTGCTCCCGTTGTATTTTTAAATCCTATTCACCAATCCAGGGAAAGACACTCATCATTCCACGCGGAATTAAAGTAGAACTCCCAGCGTCTGTTTACAACTTCCTCGGAAATCCAAGGAACATATGTTCCGAGCACGTAGAGGATTAATACTTCGTGTAATGCCTAATAATTCTTCCAGAGTTGTGCTCGGGAGGAAGGAATTCTCTAGAATATTTCGTGGAACTATTATTAGAAGATTCCTTCTAATTCTTGGGAGTAAGCTGTTGCGAGAACACTATATTGGGTTCCAGAAGAAAATATACCTTTTTAATCCAGCTTTCCACACTTTCCCATAACATCAGGCTGATTTCAAATTAATTTTTGAACGGTCCTGTGCAAAAAGTCAGTCTGCAATCGTTCCACTGGAGATCATTGAATTTTTTGATCGGTAAATACCCGGTTACAAGCTATACATTAAGAGCAGCCAATGAATTCTTGCACAGTTTAAATAGCTATTTGTCGCGTCGTAAGAACAAACACGATATGGCGGAAATACGCTCCCGGCGAATATATAATAGTATTGATCGTGATATTCATTATTTCGAAAGACTTTTACCAACGAGATAGGTAATTAATTATTCGTTATATACGTTTGCGTTTGATTGATTATTCTCGTCCTTTTTATGTTTCAGGCAAAGCGGTACCGTTCGTAGAGTTGACAGTGGCCCACGCCTCGGTGCTGACAATCCTGGCGATCAGTTTCGAGCGGTATTACGCGATTTGCGAGCCCTTGAGAGCAGGGTAAGCATTTCGAACAAGAAAACAGTTACCGAACTAGACAACATTCCGCCCGAATATTACATTCGCGGAAAGGAAGGCGAGCAACGTTAATTATAGCGATCTCTCGGTTCGTTAATGCGGTCAGTCTACATTGAAATAGTCTTCAAAGGATCCGACGCATCACCGCACCGTCCGAAATCCTTTGCACGTTATTATAAGAGCAATTAACAGCCGGCTGTTTTAACGCATTAACCGCCGAGCTGATATCTACAAAGCATTCACAAGAAGTAAATTATTCGTTCTATTATTCACGAAATTACATTGCGGACCGAGATTCACCGGCGACTGTCTCTTAATCCTCTCGAATCTCGCACCACATACATTTATATTTCATGTCCCGGCGCTGCTGTCGTTAGTGTTTCTGTTGATTGTGTAATGTAATTTATTTGTAAATGAGCTGTGGGAAACACATCTGAGCTCGGGGAACGTGTCCGAGTACTTTATTTAATACAATGACAAGGAAATCAACTCTGTGGATACGTTCTGTCGTTTATGTTTAATCATAACTTGATTAGAACTTTAGGACCGAGAGAAACAATGTTTTATCTTCGTCAAGCCTTGGCTGGAAAGAACGCTAGAGCGTTGTCTCGATTCTCAATCGTTTACCGCTTTCCCGATTCGATTGGTATTAGAGCGGTGTGTCACTGACGACGATCGCGGATGACAGTCACGATTCGCGAAACGGTACGCGATTCTTCTGTCGATTTCTACACTTTTTTTTCCTCCGGTTTCTTTCCGCAGGTACGTGTGCACGAAGGCCAGGGCGACGTTCCTCTGTCTGTTGGCGTGGGTGGCAGCGGCGCTTTGCACCAGGTGAGAATTCGCAAAATAGCAAAAACCAGAAGCGCGACATTTCACGGCTTTCTTTCAAGCTTCCCATTTGTTTCGCGTTTTCCCCATTTATCCAACCGCTCACATTTTTCCTGGCTCGTGTTCTCGGTCCTCGTCACTTCCGGCTGGCCGAAAAACAAAAAATCACGCTTCTCCCAAGGAAGAAAGGATACGTTCATTTGTTTCCCACTCCGCCACCCACGAACCCAGGAAACTTCAAATACGAGAAAACTCGCGATCTCCCTTTCTCGTTTTCTCGTGCGCTTCCTTCTTCTCTTTTTTGCTTTCGCATGACCCATTTGCAATGTATTAGGTTGTTGAATGTGAAATGTCCGAATTTAGATTGCTTAGAAAACTATTCGATAAATCTTTGACGTACAAAGCTGATCGTACACTAAAAGTACCACAACTTAATTAATTAAATTATAAAGATGCCTTCATTAGAAATGATTTTAATAAATATCTTTATTAGAGCTCGTATTATAATAAGATCCGCGCAAAGTGAGAAACATGAAATTTGCGTATAGATTGCATTGGGTAGAAAATTGTGTTTCTTTAATGTCACTGCTAATAATTGGACATTTCATATACAACAGCCTAATAATTATTGCGTTTGCTTTTGCTTGAGAACGAGAACGAAACGCTTCGGGTGTGCGACATTTGCAAGTTTTCCTAGCAAATTTGCTTTCGCTGTTGACGTAAATACTAAACAATGCCTACTAGTTCCGTGCTGAATAGAACACATCGGTGAAATATGTTTGATTAGGTCTCTCCGAGTCCCACCTGAATTTATTCTATGGCACGATTGTCTCGAACTATAAAATTAACTTTCGCGGCATGCGAACGGCACAATGAGATCGCTCTGTTGTTATAATTGGCGAATTATGTTAGCGTAGTTTGTAGTTTTAATAATTCAGGAACAGTGGACTCTCGTCTGTGAGCGTTCGTAGTCGACGATTCTGAATAAGGTGGGCGATAAGAGGACCGTGTACGTTCACAAGTCATGACCTGAATTTTTGCAATGCTGTTTTCGGAATCTACCTAATTAAATATCCCATCTGGACAGTATTAAACCCGACTGACGGTGGATGTAAACATAGGCTGCAAAATGCGATACACAGAGCTGTGAAACTGCAAGATTGCAGCGAATTGGTGCCGTGAACGCGCGCAATAACGTTTGTCCCGTTAAACTGCACTCGCTAGTCCACATTTTTAGCGGATTTTATGCTCGGTTATTGTTTCTACGCCGACACGCTCGTCGCAGTGGCAATGTACCAGGTGGACTTCGAAGAATACAGTTGTAAAATTGCAATAAAACTGCACTGGCCTGTGAACACACGGTTATATTATCATTTCCGTACGAAACATTGTTTCGGCATCGTCTTTCGTTCGTTTTACATAATCTAATACAATTGTGAACCATGTTTTTTATTTTCTGCAACGGTGCAATATATGCAACAAAGTCATTTTCCAATAAAACAGTACATTCATTCACTGGTTCAATCACAGAACGAATATAGACAGGGTGTTGCACCTAAATATTATGTAGGATTTATTTGTGATTTGCTAATTTTATGTTCTAGCATTTTTTGAAAATTTTAACAATATATGTTTCTTCTCCTTGCATATCAAAATGTAAAGGAGATATTTAGGTAGTTACATTTAGACGGACCACCCTGTACATCGTTTATAAACCGTGCACGATTGCTTCGAATTGATTTAACAATATACATTCACTTCGCCGGAAACGCAGGAACACATGAGGCGAAAATATAATCAAATAATCGGAAATTAACTGAATATTTGATCCAATTGTCGGTAAAAGGGTCGTTGAAAGTCCTTCTGTTCCACGGTACCCGGTATACAGGGCGAGATGTGTAATTTTTGTTTGCATGGAACTGCATTCGAATGTGAAAATTGTATACCTTGGAATAACTGTTCATGCACGGCGCATAATTTCATTGTAACCTACATCTGCGGGTTATATCTGGAGTACATTAATTTCTAATTTTAATACAATAAAACTGAAACAGTTAAATACATTTAGCCAACGTTTTGAAAAGACCACGATGATAATTTTTTTTAAATAAGTACGCTAATGAAGAAAAGGGCTAGAGACTCCCTTCAACCACGTAGGACAGGAATCAAGGGAGTGAAAGGCAGCTGTTCCTCGCGAGGGTTTTCGTCGTCTTCGCAAGACGCTCGTAATCTCCTCGCCATGTGTCGCCATCGACTCTCGGTGAACGTTCAGCGAATTCCTCCCTCGACGACAATCGCGAAGAAATCCGTCGCGGAAAAAATCGATACACAGGCCCTCGGCGATGATAGGGGGATCATGGTAACTCGCGATACATGATAGTCTGCGAGAGATTATTCGAGAATTTCGCTGAGAAAACGCGAAATACGATCGGGACTACGTATACAAGCCGGATAAAAGCTACAGCTTGTAAAACCGCTCGAAACGGTTTTACGATTGTCGGGACACTGTACACGTGCGCTCGTTGCACTGCGGATTCAGCGAACTTTCCTATAAGTGCATAAACTGGATCGTCACGCGCTCGAACTTCGCCCTCAACGGGATATCGAAGTGATTTTTGACTTCGCGAACGCATTCAGCTTCGTATTCCTTATTTTAAGATCCTCGATCAGCTGCAGACAAGTTTTAGAACATAATTTAACAAAACTAATTGTTCCGTATGTCATGAGCAAATCGATGAATGAAAGGTTCAGATAGAATTGTATTGGTTAGGTTTATGTAAACCAAATGCAATTTATTAGCCGTGAGGCTGAAATGAAGTATATATTGTTATGTAATAAAATTAATACGCGCGTTATCGACACTGTGGATTGATCTTGATAAGCACGAAAACGTCACTCGTTAAGAGGCGATTACTGATCGAAGAATGGACCGAATAAAACGTGCTCTTCCGGGATTACATCAGTATTCCCATGAATAAGCCAGATGCAACGATCTCTTCTGCCACATTAAATAGAAACGCCGTGGACGAGCACTTTGTGTAATTAAACGTATCGACAAGGAAAGAAAGAAACCGAAGGGAAAACAAGAAGTCTCGCAGAACGCGGTGCTCGTTGCTTTAACAATGGCTCCACTTAGGATTCGCGTGCAGTTGCATTTCTAAAGAGATTGCTGCACCGATAAAAAAATTGAGATCATAAGAAAATGATCCTCCGCACACAACACTTTTAAGTAACTCCATTGAAATCTGTGTCCATCGTTCTCCTTCTCGATCCTTTCGCTTAATCGACCGCTATTTTTAGCTCTTATTTCCATTAAGAATAGGATTTCATTTTATGCCACTTTCTTCAAATTTCTCTATAGAAATTGTAAATCGCGTAAACATCCCCAGTCTAATTCTAACATGCTTGATGTTGAGAGTTTATATTAGAGTTTTAGACTAAGCGATTTGCGAGATTCGTTTTTAATCCAACCATCGACAAATCTTCGATATTGTATATCACCGAAGTGAGCCCCGTAAGAGATCTTCGATAACAGGATCTCTGATAAATCTTCATCTCCAAGATCTCGACCGATCTGCTCGAGACCAACCATAAATCCGGCAGGTCCACAATCTTTTGAACTTGATGCCGATGTTCGACTACAAGACGTGTAACCAACGACAAAGCTTTTTCCCAAGAAGTGGTTTACGGGTAATATTCCCTTTACGACGTGATCGCACCCCAAACCAACCCTAACGCGGTGTATACACATATGTCTACATGTGCATGTATGGAGACACGCACACGCAGCCGAAAGTCGAGGTAGAATGGAGGACCGCTCGCCGCGTGGACTTTACGGCCTAAAAATCGAATCATTTCGTCCTTTTGCCGAGTCCTTCGAATTTCTGGTGATCCTTGGGCTTGGACCAATGAACATTTTTTGGGAATCGCCCCTTTATACGTAGAATTTCGGTTTTTCATTCTCGACGATTCGATTCTGTCCATTTCATTTCGATCTTCACTAAATTCATTTTTACTTCAGCTATTTATTTTCCACCATTTTATTCCGTCAGTTCCATTACGATTTACAACTTTTTATTTTCGACGATTTCGTTCCTTCGGTAACATTTCGGTTTGCAGTAATTGCATTTTCTCATTGCATCCAGACTCGATGGAACTTCTGTTTCTCGTCGTTACGCAAACTTTTAAGAACAGGGAAGCACTACCTTTCGAAACAAGTTCGCTCGCTGTCCCACGAAATTCAAAAGTTTATACTTCTTCGATATATGTTCCTAGAAACTGTCAGTCCTCCGGAAATCTCGGATCGTCGACGGAGCTTTATCTGCAGGATCAAATCACGTAATCCGTGTTCCACGGATTAAGAGATCACGGAAAAATCCACGGAGAAATTTTGGCGCCGTCTAGCCATGCGACAAAAACACGCTCATAAATTTCTTATTTCTTAATCGAAGGGGAACAGAAATTCTTTCTCTTCAAAATCTTCTCAAATTAAATGGCACAATTTTTCCGAGGAATGTTTTAGTTCACTTTACACTTGCTGCTCTGTTCAACACGTTCAAATTGACACAGTGGCAACAGATCGATGAAAAATCTTGAGTTTTTCGCTGCACCGTAACATTTTTTTTAATAAGTATATTTTTTGCAATCATTTTCTAATTAATTTTTAAAATTTTGTTGTTTTAAAATAAAATTAAAAATTATTAATTTGGAACGCAAACTTGTGCGTCCAGAGGCACATCACAGCGCTTCGATGAATGTAGTATGGATAACAAAACGCTGCGTCCAGACATGCAAAGTAGATTCTACCGTAATCAGGTCCTCCAAACGTGGTTTGTGTAAATGATTGCAATATCCGTTCACGGAAGAAGGTTTCATCAAAATGAAATTCTCTTTGGCAACGCTTTTAAGAGAGTCTTGAATTCCTCGAGGATCACCCTTTGTCCGAGATCTTTGAAGACATTATTTATACTTCAGAAAAGGAAGCGTATATATATATTCCGTTTCTTCGTAGCCGTGATAGCTGTGCAGGATACAAAGATGCCTGTTGTTGGTCGTCCGGTTGATTGATCACCGGAATTTCCACTTGAAGTTTACTCTGCTGTAAAGGTAACAAGATATGATAGCCACGTTCCAATTCGAACACAGTTCACGACGGTGAACCTTCAACTCTCTGTGGACCAATTTTCACAGCTGCAATGAAATCGTCTGATTATCGGGTCCTGTCATAAATCATGTTCATTTCGGTTTATTTTATTCATCGACACAACGAACACCAATTATGTATACCGTTATGAATTATACCTATGTATATTCGCCGATACAATTTATTCTCCCAAAATAATTTATGTCTCGACCCTTTTAAACAAATAATAAAATGTCTCTGGATAAAGCATCTACAGGAGACAATTTAAATAACGCATGAAATAATTGAACTGAGACAATGAAGAATGAAATTGATTTCCCTGGCTGCGATACTGTTTCTTCAGCAAACAAAACTCTGATAAAAGAAGAGGCACTACTGCCACGAGAGTTCGTAAAAGTCTTGCAAAATGAGGAAACAATCCAATTTTTGTTCCCTAACAAAATCTGCTCGGCTCGAACCATCCAGAAAGTAGCGGGGGTTCGTGCGAACGAGTCCGAAATACAATCAAACAAGTACGAGAACAACTTCGGCTTTATTTAAATTCTAAGAAAGTATCCAAACTCTGTTCGGCAAGAAGTGTTTTCAAAGAATCTTCATTTTCTCCGACTAGAAACGATAGGCTCCCGCAAGGTTCGTAAGATTCGGCCTCTCGATTTGATCGAACTTTGAAGTACGAGAAGATGCAAAGTATTTTTCCTGTCTATGAATAAATCGTCTGTCAGTGGCGGAGTGAAAAACGCGAGAAACTTTCCGTGCGGTAATAAAACTTGCGGCAAACAGGAAAATCGGCCGAAATCGAACTGCGGGAGGAACGCAACTGTTGCTTCCGCGTGGGAGGCGAATGGCTGTGCTGTTTATTAGCCACGAAGGAAGATAAATGTGCAGTGAAATCTCGTCGAAAAATAGTTCGGGGATCTCGAGGCAGAGGATCCACAATTGATGGATAGCTCGTTCGACTCGGCTCGCGTTTGATGTACGAGCTAATTTCCCTGCTGCCGCTGACACAATGACGTGTGGCCTCTTCTAACTTCAGGGAACCTCTTCCGGAACAACTTGATCCATCGGCGAATCCGTTCTCTTAATTAATCATCTCGCAGCTTATAATTCCGGCAAACTGCTTGTCCGTGAAAAATATTTTTAATCAATACGGCTGGAAAGAGGTGTTTGAGAGATTCACGACGATGTTCGGACTGAATTGTGTGCTGCAGACGTTCGGACACTTTTTCAGCTTTCGTTGGATTTATTCATTCATATTTTAGTTTTTTGTTGAGCTTCCTTTTTTCGAAGAAATTATAAACGACAAAGAGGTTTTAATTACTGAGGAACTTTATGTTATCGATAATTTGCAACCGCCTAAAACAGTTGCTTCAAATAACGTTTTCACTAAAAAGAACTATGAGAGCCAAAGTTTGCTGATTGGTAAGATAAGTAGTAGATCAAAGTTCGTTAATTTGGAAGTTCGGCGCTGTGTTACGTGAGCACCGAATCGTGGAACGAAAGAATTTCAAAGCGATTTTCCTCCGGCATCTTCCACGGGGAGTATCCGTTTTCCAGTCTCGAAACAAAAGGAATCGGCCAGGCGCAATTACCGAAAATTGCACTCTCCTGTATGTCCAGGGAAACTCAATATCATGGTGTCGTTTTCCACGCGAACTTTGGATCCATGCCAAAACGAGAAAAGAAGCAACAGGGGATATTCTGTTTCACCGTGTGGGAGAGCTATCATCCTTGAGCAATCTGCCTTTCCCTAAAGCGAGCGCGAAAAAAGACAAAATAATGGAGACGATTCCTTCCCTCGGAGAGCTGCGCGCCAGTGATTCATAGTAATTACTTCGCATTTCCAACTGAGACGGAGAGATATACGGGATTCATTCTTTTCGAGAATTTTCACTTTGGAGGGCGACTCGAGAAGACTGTCTGTGCAACGCTGGCGCTTTGTACTTAAATTAGAGTTTCGACTGTTTGCGATAGCTGTGGTCCATCTTCCGGAGATTTCGCTCGGTATCGTACCCGTATCTTGCTTAGATTTAATATTACTAATAAGTACGTTCTATACAATACTACTAGAATTAAGAAGATCAAAGGAAATTACGAATTTTCTACTTTCCTAAGTAGAAAACGTCAACCAATGGTCAGACCACTTATCCACTTCACTCCGCGCCGTCGACTCCGGGATATCGTTTGCAAAAAATGTGTATGTTGAATACTAACAAAGTGAATGTTTCCATTCTCTATAATTTTTTCAATTTGGTGGAATATAATACCTGATACAATACCAACATAATTAATAATGTGAACAATAGTTTGGATAATGGTACAACAATTTTTAAGGATTAAACCGTACATTCGACTGATGATCTCCTGCGGGACAACTGTCCTTTAACCGAAATTGCGTTTTCTAGTGTTCGAGAGACCCGTATTCGAGAATAGCGTGGCAGTCGATCACCCGTCGACCGAATAACCGCTAACAACTTGTTCTCCGCTTCACTAAACCCACTATCGTGGAATTCTCCGACGATCGCAGGTGCATCACGGAGTCGTTTCTATCTTTGTTCGACTGACAAAAAGTAGCTGATGCGAGACACTATACGAATCGCGAGCTTCGTGCTTACGGAAAGCGTTCCGGTTGTGTTGATTGGTTGAAGGGCTACGAACGGCTTTCATGTTACTGTGTTCTCCCGTTGCCTGTCTCTCCTGTCACAGTATGGGGTTCAACTTCACCGTTCTGTATGAAAACCTCTTCAATCTTCATCAGCTATTCTTGAGCATCTCATTCGAGTAGAATGAAACGAAAAACATAGAAAAATTTATTTGGGTTGTTCCATGTCAAATCGATCACTTTTTTCTAACAGTCTGCTTCGGATAGATCGGATCCCGGATGCCCGACATTAATTTTCACTGCTTCCAGTCCCATAATCTGGGTCTCCCAGTACCGGGAGATGCGTCTGAAGGAGAGCAAGACCGACCAGGACAAGAACATTATCCCAGTCTGTTTGACCATGGCCGACACCACCGCCACCGTTGTCTTCTTCTTGCTCCTGGTCCTCTTGTTCTACCTCGTGCCGTTGCTGATCCTCTTGATCCTGTACGCGGTGATCATCAAGAATCTGATGCCGGATCGTTCGTCAGCCAGCAACACCAGCGACTCTTACCACGCCCGTGCGAAAAGACACGTGATCACTATGCTGATGTCAGTAGTCGGGAGCTTCTTCCTCTGCCTGACACCATACCGGATATTTATCCTGTTCATTATCGTCGCACCGGCGGAACAGATCGCTGCCATTGATCAAGATGCGTTCTTTACATTGCTAAATTTTAGCAGGATCATGTGCTACATACATAGCGCTGTGGATCCTGTATTGTATAATCTGATGAGCAGCAAATTTAGAAAAGGATTTGTTGGACTCTTCAGATCTGCTACTTGCAGGGGAGAGAAGTTTAAGAATGTTTTCGGTTGGACTAGGAGGACTGACACCACGGAACAGGAGGAGAACTTTGTCTGAATCGTTATGGATCTGAATCTATCGATGCTTAAACCCTTCGCTACTTGGGACTATCTTTGACACACGAATCGAATGTAGCGACGTTACGGCCTCTGTTACAATAAGAAGTGTCCTTCCTCAGGGAAGCGTGTTTACAAACTTAATAATCGCAAATTAAGAAGATTAGAACCCGTAATTTTGACGGGCCCCGTAAGCCTAGTGTAATATTTCCGATTCGGTTTGACTTTGTAAAAAGCAAGCGTTAGTCCGCTTTAGTTTAAGTTATTTTAATTATTTCGCGCTGATAGACCAGGTCAAAGATACGATTAGAGCAGCATCTAACTTGACGAAGTGTAGTGTTCCCGAATGCTTTGTTCGCAGCCCTATCTTGCTGATGGTAAACTACGAGGTGGACGAGGACATAGACGGCACGTACATCCCGACGTGCAACACCGTAGCCAACAACAACTGGACGATCGCGTTCTTCTTGACAACGATTATCATCTTCTTCGTGATCCCCTTGTTGATACTGGTGGTCCTGTACACGGTGATCGCGTTGCACTTGATGGCGAATCCAACGATCAGTCGGGGATCGTCGAACAACTTGCTCAAGTATCGCAAACAGGTGATGGTGATGCTGGCGACAGTGGTGATGTGCTTCTTTCTGTGTCTGTTGCCGTTCAGAGCATTGACCTTGTGGATCCTGGTGGTCTCCGCGCAGACGATCATCGATCTAGGCATAGAGAAATACTTCTGTCTGTTGTACTTCTGTCGAGTAATGCTGTACTTAAACTCGGCGATCAACCCAATCCTCTACAACCTGATGTCCACGAAATTCAGAGAGGGTTTCCTCAGGTTGTGCGGCTTGGGACCCAACAGGAGGAAAAAGAAGAAAACATCGGACAGAACTGGGACTTACACGACAGGATCCACGAATTGTAGCAGCAACCAGTCGGACTTCTGGAGGAGACACAGCAGCAACAAAAGCTGCAGCGTAAAGGTACCGTGCAACCACGTGGCCAACGACAAACAGATTAAGCTTCAGACGACTATAGTTAGCGGAAACGCCGCTGGTAGAAAGAACCGGGAGAGTTACGTGTGAATGATTTAGGCAGTTGACACGTGTTTGATGACTGTGATCGTTACCATTCCGTAGCACCGGTGTCGTTCGTTCGGTAATCGGGTCGGTGAGATTGTACTGTTGCTCTGCTACGTTCTGATCCTGCATAGGTAGTAACACTTTGCGAGGGAAGACTGTAATTTAAGACAGTAAAGATATTGGAATTTAAGCATGCTAATTTTGATAATGCAAAACTGGAAGGATCGATCTGATCTTGTCTTACTCCTGCTTAAACGATCGATCACGAATCACTCCTTGGACTCTTCTCCAACGACAAATAAAATCTTGAAGCGCAAGAATCAAACATTGATCCACAACCACTTGTTGCAGAATCTGCCAGTACTTTCTCACAGACCAGCTCTTCAATTACGAGTTTGGTAGACTCCCATTACCTAAACTGGTACATAAACATTTAATTCTCTCTTCATTCAACTTTACAGAGTCCTTTATCGAGGATACTTTCCTTAAACGATCTCTTCTAACCGAGTTCTAAATGATTTCGAGTACGAGTACAAAGTGCGAAACCCGTGAACGACAGACTGCTTAGAAATGTTTTGCAAACTGTGATTAATTAAGCAACCGTGTAAGTATTAGAACAGTTCATCTCCTCGTTGACGGAGGAACTGTGTCCATGGACGAGTATACTTCTAGTTCGTAGAAAATCTTGGAGGAACCGAACGTTGCGGTCGATAGAGCTTTAATTATCCGAGTGCTTATAAATGTAAGCATAATTGCCTGTTACGCCGTAAAGAACAGTATACAGAAACAAAAAAAGAAATACGAAGAATCGTTACAAGTTTTACGAAAGAGTTGTGGAAGAGTAACCGTGTAGATCAGAGTATTACCTGCGGGTATGGTATGTAGCACAGGCATGGGCATAGAGAGTTCAAAACTGTATTCTTCTCTTTTTATATAGACCTCCCTTGTGGGCGTGGTCTTGTGGCACCTGGAGTTCCTCCCCTTCTCACGTAAACCCCTGTTTCTAGTCTAAGAGACTATCAAACATGCCAATTCAAAGCTAAATGGCTATCTCTGCCCAGTCTCTCGCTCTTGCTACACAAAGTGCCCGGAGTGGGCGTGGTCTAGTCGCTCCCAGAGCCCTACAGCCGTGCCCGTGCCTGCCATAGGCCACCAAACGTGTCCTGAAATCCTATACCGCTTGTCGACGTATTAAATCTCTGCGCCCCTCGATTAATATTAATTAACCGAGACTTTTCTGTTACTGTATTTTAGGGGTCAGAGATTCGTTATTCTTCTGCCGGGGTCGCCGATAATTTGGACCGACAGAAGCAACAAGGTAGTAAGAGGAGAGATTTCAATTCGTGACAGCCAATGTCCTTCAACTGAACCGATGATGACAGAATATTATCAGCCACGTTCGACAATATCCGTTCATAATGAAAACGAACGACCGTACAGCAACCCTTTGCGGGCCAGAGTATCATCTTGGGTTTACTTTTCGAATCATCGTCGGTCATCGCAATCACACCATCATCCCTCTAGCGTGCTAATAGCAATCGACTGTGTAGCATCATTCGATTCAAACGAACACACACACGCGGGAAGAGCAACCGCAACCACGATCATCCAACACTCGACAGAACCGCAACCGCAGTTGTGCCGAGAGAAACGTGAACAGTAAGTATACTTGCGCTAGCAGAATCGAATCCGCGAAGTCTGTATCTAAAGTCCCAACCACAACCACTGAACAAGTGCACACTCAACCGCACACTCAACCGCACTATGTTCGAATCGATTTTGCTTCATGAAGAAATCACACATTGATGATTAGTAGACTGCGGATGTTCAGGCAATTTTCAATTTTTGTAGACAAATTTTAAGAATCTTAACAATATCTTGTGTTAAATAAAAATCGTAGTAAATTCTGTGGGATTTTATATAAAACGGGAGGAATTCGAAAAAATTCAAGAATCCTGTAACGTTGTTTTTAATGTAACAAAGTCGTTAAGGGATGAAATCAAGTTTTATTTTACTCCTGCTTCCCACAATCAATGCAAAACATTTTGATTTTGCATAAAGTTCCGCAGCCTATTGATGATAGTCCATTTTATTCTTGGACCGCAAAGGGTTAACTATAAATCGAAAGCATTCGAGAACAATCGACACGAACGAACGCTATTACTATTAAACTTTTATTACTATTTTTGTATAATACAAGGCACTGCGTCGGTCGCGCACATTAATACTGTAACAACGTCGAGGGTGTGCGTTAACAATTCTCTCGCGAATGAGACAATGAACGCTCCGAAACAGAAGGAAAATATATACTAACAATCAACAATTGAACGCTCTCCTCGCTCCCAATAACGATTGCTGTTACAATAAGTCATTGTGTCGCATAATCATGTTCGATGTCCCTTTCCTACGACTGATGGCCGCCCATTTGCCAAATCGATTGAGAAAATTGATCAAATGGCTATACATTGATTTTGAAAACTTCTTTTTCTGTTCAATTATCAAGAAAATTCTAAAATCTTAACCAAATTTTAACATAGTTAATCTATTTGTCCAATGAGTGGCTGACATGGTGAACGCAGATGGCTAGTCCGAAAGCTTTAATCCTCTGCACTCGGAGCTATTCTAATTCGGATACCGAATTTTTCTTCCTACCTGAAATATTTCTATTTTATATGATTTTATTACCTCATACGATACTTTCAGTAGTTTACTAAAATATTAAATTCGTTTAGTGATTTATTGGACATGAATTTAATAATAATATAATAAGTATTACTATTAATGGCGCCTCCGAGTGCAAAGAGCTAAGTATGTTACGCATTTATCGACAACGACGGAGCGCAAAAGAATATTTTTGTTATCGCCAGGCTGCGGATTTCTGTGCGCTAGGTAATGTCTAAAATACAAGAAAATGTGTATATTCGAAGAATTCATTATTTTTACCACCAGGAATCGTTCCAGCCAATGAAAGGATCGTTCCTCGCGTTGTACACGTTTTCTAATCGAAACTCGCATAAAGATTCGCAGTCATCGTTGTCGAATCAATTCGAAATTTATTGCTCATCAGGGTGGCAATAAGTAGCGGGTCGCTTTAATTGTACATTGAATCATTCCAGTAGTTTGTAACGAGTGTACAGTAAACGATGTTCCTCCCTTGTTCGGGAATTAAGCGAACGCGGATGATCGAGTAATCGAATCGATGGGGAACACGCCTCGAGAGAGAGAATCGTAACGAATCGCATGGATTAGTGGCTCCATTCGTTTTCCTAATTATTTTTGCGATATATATTTATTTTCGTTGAGACGCGTTACACCGACACGGAGTCCTATGGAGTACCTACAGAGAGACACTTTATTTTGTTATGCGAAATGTATGTTCCTTGTAAATATTTTGTAAAATAAAATTATTACTATTAAATAATCGCGATCATTGTTGACCCGCCACGCCGCAAATTTGTGCGAAGTCTGATCAGACTGGAACTGCAAAGTTCAATCGTGGACAAAAGAATCTCTTACGGGTTCTGTAAATCTTGGTTTACACACAAATTGTTCTATAGAGTTTGTTATATCACTTGTAACGAACGTGGCAGTTAACATAAATTGATACGGTAGACTAGCAACTATAGGAATGACTGTGCAAAAACGCAGACTAGGAACTAACAAATAAATAATTTCTTTAACTAACTAAGAGATCACTCTAACGGAACAGTATCCTATAAATTGTATTTCACGAATATTATATCGTGAGCTAATTTATCAGCTCTCACGACGAACGAGTGGACGTTGTAGCCTTTCGACTCCATGAAATTGATCAGATCACGTTTGCCATTTTCGACGTGCGAGAACTCCACCGAGAGAGTCTGTAATGTTACAATAACGCGTTAACAATATTCTAGAATTTCCACAATATACCTGGCTTTGTGTTGCCACCACAAAATAAGAAATTGATCGAAATGGCAAGAGGAAGTCAGATGCGACTTTGAAGTCTTACGTAGGTGTGCAAATTCAAAATTTAATTCCAAATATATCTTGAATAAAAAACGATTAACAATCAGTAGAAAGCCTGAAAGCTCACCTCGATATTAATCTTGTCGAACGGAATCGTTTTCAACACCTGAAGCTCGTTGCCTTCGATGTCAAGGCTAAAATAATTCACAGTGCTGACATTTAGCGCCGCCATGAGGTCAATGAAAGGAATGCACTGCACCGAAACGTGCACACCACTGTGAGCCACGTCTGCCGAGTTTGGCAGATGACTATCTGTCGCGTTAGGCTCGTGAAGACGTCCCACGTTCTTCGCCATTAGGAACGAGTTCTGCAAATTGAACGAACATGAAGAATGAACAATAAAGATTCTATTAAACGATGTGTTAATGTATTTTTGTAAGTAGCATAGCAGCTTGCGACAAACTACGAACTTTCGTACCACCGAGGGATGCGGCTGTATCGCGAGACAGGTAGGCGTCAGGTAAGCTTTCCTGTTCTTCAGCAACATCTTGCTAAAGTTCAGGGGATCCGCTTCTACCAATAAGCCTGTCCAACCGAGGAATCGTTCCAGGACCAAGGTGTTGCTTCGTGTTTCACCGTCGTAGGCTCCGCACTCCACGAAGAAGCCATTACTCTGTACAGAAAGAAGAAAATACAGGCACAAGCATCTTACTTATTATTAGGTAACCCGGGAATCTATTTAAGGCATACAACAAAACCCTGAAGACCTTAAAATCCTCTTAGCGACTCCGCCAGCTTTTACAGAACCCGTGGTCCTTCCGGTAATCTTGAAATCCTTTTACTCGTTCTAGAACCTCTTAGCCTGACATGAGCTTCTAACTACTGTAAGTCCCATTAACATCGGAGTATACGATATAAACTTTTTTGGGAAGCTAGAACAATTAGTTTACTGCAGAATGAGTAAGGGATTCTTGAAAATATTGCAATTGGTCGAAATTTTTCTAAACAATTTTGGTCACGTGGCGTAGCGAACCAATTGTTCCAACTACCCAAATAATTTCAGATCGTATGGTCCAATATTTAAAAAACTGTGGTCTTCTTAATAGTGTGCGAATATTAGCGGAAGTCACTGTATCTCGTTTAAAATGTTTATATTGGCCCGTGAAATACGAAACATTACCTTGTCTTTGAAAATATCCCGAACGACTTGCGCCTGCCCCATCGACTGGTCCTCCACTTCCGGTTCCTCGAGGTTATAAGACTTGTTCGAGTCATACTTCCACAATATCCAATCTCTTCGGATATCTGTCAAGTATCGATCCCATTCCGGTGAATTTGGGGATAATTTCTTCCCATTGTACCACGGAATGCCTACAATCAAATCACAAACGCATGCCTCGGTAGTTACCCATGAACTCGTCATGCTCTTAATTGCTATCATAGGCGGCGTGATCTAGCAAGCAGGGTAAAACGGGCCACGTCACGTGGCACAATTGAATTAGACTCCTCGGGTTATTGGTTCATTCCAAATAGCTTCTTGACACTAGAACTATCAGATAGGTCAAAATCTGGTTATGGAAGTTTACACTCCTTTCGAAATGAAGTTTCAGGCTCGAATAAAATATTAGCGACAATGTTTTAGATCTGTTTAAAATTCCGTACTGGAATACAACTCCGTTAATCCTCGATAATAACTCCAGCAGATAATCTCACATATTGGTATTCGTGACGTGGCATCTGCATGTGCATATTCAATTTCATACGAACATGCAACAGGTACGCTATTGGAATTGCAGACAACGTTCGTTATTAGCGGTCGTTCGTGGCAACGAATATCGATATTTGCACGAACCACTAAAAGTTCTATTCGTTTTACACGATAAATCAAATTTCTGTCTTCCATATCTTGATGGAATTGAAATATCCTATAAATCTCGACATTCTGAACAACTTGACTTGAATGACCTTCTGTTTCCCGATAACAAACATCAATCGCACGTGACGCTGTGATCGAACGACAAGCATAAAAATGATCGATCGTCTGAACTCACCGGTAGTAAAGTTGTACCACGTGCTCAAAACTGCAACAGCAGTAAAAACATGATGTTATCGATAGCAATCGAAATTGGCAAATAAGTCTGTCAAACATCGTCAATATTATTACTAAACTGCGGATGTTTATGCAATTCTCCATTTTTTTAGACAAATTTTAAGAAATTGTATAAAAATGTTTATAATTGCATAAAAATCCTCAGTCTAATTAAATTATTACACTCTCGGTGATTGAAAGTTCAATTGCTATTTGTTTTCATGAATATTTCACAATCTTTTCGAATAATTTAAAAGTCCAGTACACGATAATATCACCGATGCAATTACCAGTAATAACATTGTGAAAGTAGGCTAGTCATTGTGTGTACATAATGCAACTCCCTCGCGTTCGCTTGTAACATTAAGTTAATTCACATGAAATTGTCGTTTATTCCATTGGGAAATACCGCGGCAGAAAAAAAACATTTTCATGCTTGTCGCATATGCTTTTTATCGTTCCCTTATTTCCAAATAATTTCTTAGGTTCTGTACAAATAATATAACAGTTCTGAATCACTATTTGCTCTTTTGCGTCATGCCATGTCAGATAACGAAACTGCGCCGGTACCATTCACTAAAACCTGTTTTTCGATTACTTTTTACGAGGTATAATGTGTCAGTCGTAAAGTTTCATGTTTCTTCTCGGTATGTTAACCGTATCGAATGAAATTAGCCATGCATTTTAAATTGACTTTCTGAGCCACCGAATGCATCCTCGACAACCTCGTGTGCATCAACTGCAGTTAACCATGCATTTTCTGGACTTCTCTTTCTCTTGTACGAAATAACACTGTCCAACAAATTGAAACTTTTGTCATGTTCACTTGGGTGGATCTGACAGGGTCTGTTTATATTTTTTTTATACTTTTAGTATAGTTTTTTTATATTTTTACGAACGATCACTTGTTAGTGCGCCGTATCCCGTATCGTACGCCTTTTAAAAATGAATAACTTTCTTAAAATTGGATCCGACAGCTTGGAGGTTTTTCAGATGGTAAAAGGATCAGTTAACTAGCTAATATGTCAATAATTTTCTTCTTAAATAATCAAAAATAAAGATGACGATTTTCACATTTTTTATCTGTGCCTGTAACAAAACTTTCAAACGTGTATTTTGTAAATCTAAATTGTTCAAGGTTGTTATGAAATATAATTGATCGAAAATCTTTTAAGTCTGTTTCTGTTGGGTCCAATTTTGAAAAAGTTGTTCCTCTTCAATAAAGGTGTACGAATACTTTCTACACCTGTTATATGTCAAGTACTGAATGTACATACCATTTTCATACACCTGTAGCTGCACATTATCCATATACGTGTCACGAGACGAGATTTCTTCCGTCTCGTGTATCGACATTCGCAGTACCAAAACAATGCACGTTGCTATAATTATCAGACTGATTATCGCGCACCATTTCCGCCTCAAAAATTGCCTGACTTGATAGACGCAGGCGCGTTCCGTACTGGACGTGCACATTTTTCACGTGTTACAAGGTAGCAACAGGTTGCCGCTACCTGACACGTGGCAGCAAACTAAAGGAGTGAGAGAGGCAGCAGTCCCTGGACTAGTCACATGTTTCTATCAGTCCGGAAAGTTTATTCACATTACCAGTTCGACTGCTCATTTCCTTAAGACCTACGTCAGAGAACAGATTTTTCGTCTATGATATCATCCGAAAAACATAGATGAAGAGGAGCTACGTGCTCCAAATATCAACGTGGGAAACGTTCGATTTATACACAGTGGATTTTATGCATTTATGGTGTAATTTAAAACAGTGAAAACATTAAAATTTAGAAATTCTGTTACATTATTTCCAACCAATCAATCATATTAAGAACAATTCAAGTACATTTTTATCTTGCACGCAGATCCGCTGTCTAATCATGAATTTTACTAGACAGCGGGTCTTTATTCGAAATAAAATTTTCTACGTAACTTGCAACAAACTGGAGACAAATAGAAATTGATTTTCTATCTTACTATGTTGAATAGATCGAAAATAATATAACAGTATTTTTTGAACAACCAGAATATTTCCATCCACTATGACATTTTTAAATTTTATGGGTATGAAATTGGTATAATACTGCATACAATACCTAAATGTTTAGTAATCGATTAGACATCGACACGTTTCATCATGTAAACCATGTTTTGAATAACCGCGCCTCAGAGACACATGCTACACCTGCCCATTTTTGTCGTAAATACATAAAATTCGCTGTCTAATAATGACTTTGGGAATCAGTTTAAGATTCGTTTAATCGTTATGTTATTCTATTCGAATGCATTTATACATGAACATTGACACACGGGAAACAACAGAGCTTGATCGACCGGAACAATGTGACAAACCGATTCGCTGACAACACCGATACTTTCAGCGTAAACAACTTTGCCGGTTCGAGGCGTTGTAATGTTACAGCGAATACTTATGTAACGGTACACGTAGCACCGGTTAATTGTAGAAATATAATTACCAGAGAACGAGGACGAATGAAATGTGAAACACAGTTCCTCTAGATCGGAGGATAATATTACACCCAACACTGCAGCATGTGCTTCTCCGAGATCTACTTAGCAGGCAAGAATGTAAATATAGGTCGAAATAGTATCGCGACCTACTGGACGATGCTGGATTAGTCGCTCACGTTTACACCTGTGATCATCCACGTGGGAATAATCATCAGGTAGATGGAAAACGAGAAACTTTTCAGAGAACAACTATCGACACGGAGGGATTGACTGTGTGCTGTTCATTTGACGATGTTTCGATAACTAGCGACGGTCTTGGCTGGCCAGGCTCGATGCGGTGTTCTCTTTTCGTGGTATTGGTTCTCCGATTACGCAAAGCCCATTAATGTATGCGAACAGACCGTAAATATGAGTATGCTAGTTTATTGATTCGAGGAATATGAATGTTTCAAGTGATTGAGCCGTGACTCGCATATATATGGATACGTTTTATGTATATAATGAAATTAAAGCATTTCGGGGCGTCATTAATTATTAAAAATAGTTTTCAGTTCTGTATTACCGACAACGGATTATATAGATTTCTGTAGATCTATCTTATCGCTGCAGGTAAAACAGTTTTGTTACGGTTCCTAGTTTACTGATAGTGCATCAATTATTTGTTTGTCGACTACGCAGACTCCGAATTTTTGAATATTTGAATGCTTAAGTTGAAAATAAAGGATAAGACCTCGTGAAAAACATTTCTTATCAGTTTTTACCTAACCGATTAAAATCATAAGAGATTTATTTTCGTGCAAAGATTCAACTCAATCTGATTTTATCGATTTTTGGAAGTTTATCAGCACTTTGAAAAAATGCATTGAATGCAATGTTTGTATGTGTGAATCGTACGATAATTGATTGATAAGTTTATTCACAGACCAGATATATATAATCTCGCCTGTGGTTGATTATCTTTCGGTGTTAAATTGTATTAATTCTTTTGCGAAAAACGTCATAAGTTTTACTTCATAATCTCATTTCTTGTACTATTGAACTCGAGATATATAAAACAATATATAGACCATTAATCAATTTGTCATATCAATACGTCGAAAAAGTTGTATTAATAATAAGCCCTTTTATAAAAGCAGTAATTACTGCTGTTATTGTGAAGTATGCTCACTAGACTGCGGATTTGATATATTATAGGAAAACTGAGTGAGCCAGACATAAAATAAAAGGAACATACCGAACGCAATAATCCTGGCACATTATTTACAACATATACAAATTATTAAGAAAAGAAATTTTCTCTTATTATAGGGCTTTTTATAAAAGTTGCTTACAGCCAACGAGATACTGTCTTTTGTTTATTAACACGCCTTGTCTTGAACGTCTTGGCAACAATTGTAGATTATATAAACTATAAACTGTTACATTAAGTTGATGCAGACAGTTTTACAATCTCTGTCTAACAATGATAGATCTTTACGCGAAACAATGTATGAAACGCACTCACAACTCTACAATCAGAAAATCGATACGATTTATGATGACAATCGTGGACTTTGCCAATGCATTGTACGAAAGAGCGTAAGATGTTTAACAATTCCGTAAATCATTTTTAATCGAACTGCTTCATTGTACTCTCGATAAAATACGTGAGATTTTTTAAACAATTTCTCGATGATAACACAATATAAGTACCTCCTGCTGATTCAATCTTATGATTGCATGAGTACATATAGTAATATGTCATTTGTTTGGATCTTATCCTATTCAATTCTATTTATATGTTTTACACTGAAAATTTGTCGATAAACTGATCACAGAAAGAGCCAATGAAACTGTCACGTGATCGCATCATCGATCATCTGAGACTAAAGATCTTGATTGTTTTAAAATATTTTACATCGAACGGGATACGGTTTACTCGCACGCGTAGTAATTATATCGATGTCGCACAAGATTTCACCTAACTTCACCACCTGATGGAGTACATAATTGAATCTTTCTTATCTCAGTCATTAAATGGTTATTGATTATGATATAGTCAGCGTTCGAGAAAGTAGCAATAGCCGATAGGATGATAACGACGCGAGCGCTGATAACGCATCTATATTATACATAAGCACTTTCAACAATCCGATACACTGTCCAGCCGGAGTCAGCGGATGCTACAACTCTTGGGTAAGTGATTACGAAAATTTCAAAACGAAAAGTTCAATCTTCCTTTGCGCGCTTAGCAAAATCAGTTAATTAGTTAGCATTTTGTTCTTATTCGAATAGCTGTTCTTATTAGAACCACAATGAATGTACAAAGTATTCGTATAACTTTTAAAATTGTATCCAACTGAGCTTGCGTTTTTATGAGACGTTACAAAAATTAGTTTGCTAGATAATTTAATGTTATGTAATTATTTTTTTTTAATTGTTATATGGATGCAAATGCGAAGAAAAAAGAAAAGTTCACGATTTTTTAATTTTTCAGAAGAGAGTGGGAATTACAGTTTATTAATTTTGCTCGCAGATTTTTCTACAGCTAATTAATAATGCGTCGGATTTTGAGCTGCTTGGGAGTTGTGCTGGCTCTCGTGCACCTGTCACAACAAGTATGTTACGAATACTTCGAGAATGAGAAATCGAACAGAAACCTAACGATTAAGATTTGCAGGTGCCAGAGAAAGATAAAAAGGACCATTACATCGCAGCCGTGGTGGAGTTCACGCCGGAAGTAGTATGGAACAGCGAGGAAACTCTAGTGGAAAATGCAAAACTGTACGCGGAGTTTATCAAAAACGCGACATTGCAGGTAAGCTTTCTTTATTTGATCGACTTGTCATGTTTTCTGGGACATATCCAGTTTTTTATTTCATATTTCACAGGGAGCTGACATCATAGTGTTCCCGGAGGACGGTTTAACGTCGTTCTACTTCCCTGAACCATCGAAAGTGGATTCCTGGACGACATTCGTACCTACTGTCGAGGAAAGATACACCCCATGCACTCAAAATCGTGCAGGTGTCAGCAAAGTAAGTTAACATCACCTTTTTCGAAATTTACACTAAAATTTTAACCCCCACCATTCATGGAATCTCAACTGGCAACAGTCAGAGGGGATGAGCATCGGTGAGACTCGCACTAATGCAAGCTAAGCAAAACATTGCAACTTTCCGAATTCTATGACTTTTTTACGAAACTTTTATCATCGTATTCGTCTCATTCTACTAATTAAAATGGCATAGAACACGATATAGAAGGAAATTTAAGGGGTAGTTCCCATTACAATACAGAATGATCCATCTAAATATCTTCTTCATTTGCGATAATTAGACTGCAGATCTTTATGCATTTATTCAATTTGAATTTATACATTTATGATCTCTACTTCTTGCAATCGATGCAGACAATGTTTATTTTGTATAAATATCCGCAGTCTAATGAACTTTTCTGCTGATTTTCGCAGGCGATGAAGATGCTATCGTGCGCGGCAAGAGAGAACAAGATTTACGTCGTGGTGAACCTTGTCGAGAAAGTTGTAGGCGCTGATAAGGTACACTATTACAATACCAACGTGGTTTATGATCGAAACGGACTGATAGTTGCCAGGTAAGTTTATTTGTTGTTGTAGTAAGTTGATCTGCTGCTGCAGATCATTCACGTGTCAGTATCAGAAAAATTCTTGAATATGGTGTTCACAGATATCGTAAAATAAACCTCATAGAAACCGAAAAAAATTTCTTTGATGTTGACAAAGTACCAGAAATCGTTTCTTTCGACACCGATTTCGGCGTTCGTTTTGGCACGTCCGTCTGCTTCGATATATTCTTCGAGAATCCCGGTATAAAGATGACGAGGGATCTAGGCATCACGGATTTCGTATACACCACAGCTTGGTTTTCCGAAGTACCGTTCTTGACTGGTAATTTCCCTTATCGACCAATCACTAGACAGCAGATTTTGTGCATTTATCAGCTTATTAAACATACTAAGAAAGAAAATAAGAAATAGAAATTCTTTATTCTGCATTAAGATCTGCTGTCTACTACTCACGTTATTTTAGAGGACCATAATTGCAGTTCGGTCATTTTTTCAGCCGTTCAAATACAGTTCGGATGGTCGTTTACTGAGGATGTGAACTTTTTGGTCTCTGGATACAACAATCCCTCAGGATCAAACACGGGAAGCGGTATTTACTTAGGTGCGTATAAACGCTGCATTTGTTAATCATTTTACTCTAGTGAACAGATAAAAGTCAATGGTCAAAAAATACTCTTTTTCTGAACATTTAGCTACCTTTTTCTTCTTTCAGGTCGCGATGGAATAGCCAATGCAACGCTTTCCTACACAAACGGCAGGAAAATGATGGTCTCTCGGGTGCCAAAGAAGGCTCCGAGACAAGAGAGCAATGAACAAAGGAGGCAAGGTTCCTCGGAGGACAGGGGCGAGTGCTACAAGACGGATCTATGGACAGCACCGGTTCATGGAGTTCTGCTCAAGCTTGATATATTAGACGCATACGAATCCGCTGTTGTGAATGGGCCACTGTTCAAACAAACCCTTTGCCACGCAGGCTTCTGTTGCAACTTCGAAGTGGACAGCACGCTCAGCCAGTCGCCATCCAACCACTACCGTGTGTTGGCTTATAAAGGATGTCGTCATTATGCTGGCACAAGTTCCGCAAACGGGATTCGAGTATGCGCGTTAACACAGTGTTCCAACAGCTCTCTTTCTTCTTGCGGTATTGTTCGAGAAGATGATGTTAGGTTCAATAGCGTGAAAATCACCGCAACGTATAACGACGATTTATCGAACAGTCACTTGATGCCGAGTATTCTGAACACGAAGCTGCTCCCATTTGATGACTTTACCTATGTTGAAGAAAAGACCGGGAAAACAACGCGTTTGACTCTCGCCGTAGATACGCCTAAGGACGATCTGGCTGTTTTTGCAATCTACACGAGAGATTATTGGTACGATCATATCGTTTAAAATGCACGCAAACCTTTAGCATAAGTAACAAATATATTTCATACATAGACTCCAGATGTTTATGCAAAATAAAAAGTTTGCGCATCAATTGCAAGACGCAAAAGCTAAATATAAATTTATATACTTCGTCAATAATTTGAATGTGGTGAAAATAATATATTAATATAGTCTTCAGGTCTTTTAATATGTTCACTGATTTAAATTGCACTTGCTCATTCTTGTTATAAATGCATAAAATCCGGATTCTAGTAATGTTCTACTATATTAGTATTAAAATAAATGTACTTATATGTATATTAAATTATATTTTGCAAAAACTTTCACTGTGGTTATGTTTCTTTCGTGGTAGACACAATACACATGTTCTCGAGAGAGACATCGGTGGTAGTGTAATACAATAATCTGCTTTTGAATCCGATGCTATTCAAAAATTCCAAGCGTCCCCAATTTAACAGGGTCTTCACTTTGCGGCCGATAGCTTCTCTTTCGCTTGACGTCAAGCTCTTTGTATATCTGAAATGATCATTAAAGTTGAGAATTCGCTGAATAGTGTAATTAATTGCAAGAGATAATTAAGAAAAATTTGAGGTGAATTACTTGTTTTTTGAATCACGTTGCTTATTCGAATCTGCGTGCAGCCTACTGCAGTTAGATCCGCAAGTAGCCCAGCTTGCTATGCTACATAAAATTGGGAATTCCGATGACGTAAATCCGCATTGTTCGAGATAATGTTTCCCGACATACGATGCATACTCGCATTTGTGGTGGCAGCAGAATGCAATCACTATACCGGTTATGTTGCAGACGGGTTTATCTTGCATTGCTCTGTGTAAGCAACTTATAGTTAAATCTGTAACATAATGTTCTTATTAACATTTTACCTACTGGAAGCCTAGTAATAGGATTTTCAATAATTATGCTGCATCAAAAGAAAGCATAGAAATTTTCTTTTACATTGCAATCTTAAATGAAACTATTAAATGATGTTATCGAGGGTGACTTATTAGTTCAGAATGAAAATTGCTGTTGCTATTGAAGTTTCCATTGAGATACTTGTAGAGAAATCAGCAAATAAAGAAATTATACTACCTGTAGCTGCCCCGCACAAATGTTTAGCGATTCCAATTTTATAATCAAATTTCTGAATTTCTGCAATGCTGTTTAGTTTCAAATCAGCAATATCAGCTCGTATTCTCTGTATCGTCAGAGAAGACTTTCCATTCTTGAGTTTATTGTCGCTCTTGTGTCTGTGACTCGAACGATCCACCAACAGAATGCAACTGTCTTTTTTATCTTTTATTATTTGTCCCAACCAGTAAGTCAGTTTGCCTTTGCCTGCTCCAAACTCGATGAAGCATGTACCGTCTTTCACTAGATCAGCGCGCTCCAAGTGAGAGATCAAAGATGCATTTTGTAAAAGGTGTTTCTTAACAGCTTTGCCACAGGATTCCTCGTTTATTTTGCTTTGGAGTATCTCATGTTGCAGCACCTCCTCCGAGAAGCATGGCAGCTTCTCTGAAAATAACATACAGGTTTTCAATACCTCGTTTCAGCAAAGTAGTAGGTTGAAAAGAAAGTTAGTAGCATTTTCAAATAAAGAATCGAAAATAAAATTAAGATATTTATTCATACGTTTATTCAATAACACGAGAAGGTACCTTGGAAATGGCAAAAAGTAATAGAACAGAATGGGAAATATGTTATTGAATAAGTCTATGAATAAATATCTGAGTTTTAGCTTCCAATTTTAATATACAAATGCTACAAACTTTTGTTTGAACCCAATAGTTCCGATATTGCTTAGACTCTTACTGTGAGCAGCTTTCACTTTATCAACAACTGCGTCTACAACAAGTTGATTCAGCTCAGAGAGTGGTATACGCTGCGGTGTCTCATATGTTCCATCCACATTTATTCCTTTGACTATAAACGAAGGTTGTGAGTCAATTAATCGCTTAGCATTACACACCTTCAAATGCTTGGACAACCGCGATTCATAGCACGTACTGTAAAGGGTCTTCAAACTTTATACGTACGAAGAAAGATGTTGTGAGGAAGAAGAAGATATTTACTTACTGAGTAGGATCCAGTGGGCATTTTATTCTCTTAGCTCCATCATCTACATCTACTGGAGCATCCTGTGAATTCTCCTGATGCTCGCCACAATATTTGTTTCCCTTTCTTACTGTCATTCGACAATAACGTTTCTTCCGCTCTACAAAATACATACAATGATTCTCTTCTCCCATGACGATTCGTTTGTTGTTTGAAAATGTTGAAGCGATTTGAACATAACCTAACAATCATCATGGGAAATTTGGACCACTGGGACATGGTAAAACAGAGCGAAACTCTAGGGGAAAATGAATTCCATTCGAAGTAATATTTTAAATTACTAAATCGATAAACTAGTAAACTGATGTATGCACTACCGGTAAAATAGGAACCGTCACACAACTGTTTTACCTACAGCGATAAGATAGATCGAGTAAACTTCCGAAAATCGGTGAAATCGGATTGATAAAAATACTACTCACAGTAACAGCACTGTAAAACACATAATAAATAATTTACGTTAACTACTGAAGGATTGTCAAAAGACATTGTCGATGACATAACGTTTATTATAGAGAAAATGCTACACCGTTTTTCTTTGGGATAATGTATGAAAGTGCTTCGTTTCGTGGAGCACATAATGATTATCAGTCACTCAATTACAACTTTACAGCACGAGTGTAAAAAAATTTTACATGTTCTTTGTTTTCCATTTTTCTTTTTTTTTTGTTCTTACAGTAATTAGTTTTCTGTCGAGGTACATAGCATAAACTTACGTGCAATAGTGTACGAAAAATCTGCGTGTTAAATTACATTTACAATAATAAATCGATTACAATTGAAACCTATAGGTCAATTCGTACCGATGTGAAAACTGTCGTGTCTGCATATCACACAATCGCATTATACTACAATCATAACAGTAACGCAAATTCTTTTTGCAGATCTTTCCTTCTGCACCAAATGTATGACTTTATAGTTTTGATAAACGTTCGTTCTCATTTTTCTTTTCTCTTAATATCCACATATTAAACCCAGTTGGAAAGACAATATTTTCAATTGGCTCGTTTCGCGAACAAGACAACAAAGAAAATGTTTAAAAAGAAGGGACAGATAAAATGACAAACACACTGGTAATCGTAACGTTACACTCAACATTGGGTTATTCTCGGGAGTTACTTTTAGTCAACGAAAATGTTCGGCTTCGTGTAACTAGAATCATTAATAGCGGTTTGTAGGTACTTACTTGCAAAATGACAGTTTATTATTATTACGAAATACCTATATACAGTGACGAATGTAACATCATTCAGGTAAACGGAAAAATCTCCTAATCGTTCGTTTTCGTCATTACCAATTCTTATATACATGGCTATGTATATGAAAATCTTGTTTTCACGTTGTAAAACGTAATATTCAGCGCCTTAATTATTCTAGTCATTCACAGAACACTGTATTTGTCTCTATAAAATGAGGTGTGTAATGGAAAGCATTTATTTACACTGCAGCCTCACTTTATCATATAACTTCGGCCTTGTTAAACCACGATCCAACAATCACGACTGGTGATCCAGCCGGTTTCAAAACATTTTACTATGCGTCATGCTTTTTCTTTATATTAAAGTTTTTAAATAACTCGATTTAAAAATATTATGTCAACCTATCCTCTTAATATAATCTGTTTTGTTTTATCATTTTTTCTTTTATCAATAGTAACGTGCTTAGCCGGTTTTAAGTCAATCTTTCCCGAAAAAAGAGATAGTTAATTTTTTTCACTGATAATAAAGTAAAATAATATTTTACATTATTATAATTGTACACTCGATTGATATTTTCACTAAACCACAAGACTACTGTTCCTTCATAAATTATTAGATACACCTAATGCACTAGTGGCAAAAAAAGAGTTCTTGTACCATGTATGTGGACCACTCTAGCCCTGAAAGTAGCTTCATTGGAGCTATGCACAGAGTCTTCGAAAATTAATAGTACACTGCACTCGCAGTTTGTGCACTGACACTGTGAGAGAGAGAGGGAGAGAGAGAGAAAGAGAGAGAGACGAAAAAACATTTGACTATTCTGTAGATAGGTCCTCTCGCCTGAGTTCTTCTCATTACGAAATCGTTTGCAATATATTGATATTGCTATTCCCTTCATCTTCGTCGTCTTCTTCCTCCTGCGACATCAAGGTTTAATTGGTACAAATTTTTAATGGATTACATTTGTCAAAAAAAAACAAACAAAAAACTTTACAATCACATACCTCGTCAAATCCGAAACAGGTTTCCATCTCTTTCTGCAACTTTGGATCACTCTGCGCGTTTTGAGACGAACCTTTCGCGGACGTTCCCGACTCCAGCTTCAATTCTTCAATTTCGGTATCATCCTCTTCCACTTCTTCTCCTTCTTCCCCTGTGCCGGTCACGATACCGCTTTCTTGACTTAGAGGATCTTGCATTACAAGATCTCCATCTTCACTTGCCACGACAGCCATCTGCAAACAATGTAAATTATTAGAAATTGTTATCCATCTAATTCTCTTGTTACTCGAAATATACAGTCGTGCTCGGTTAAAATAAAATCAGCTCGGCGAAATAAATAGGTGATCCTCAAAATATTCACCTGGTCGGTTCCCTGATTGTCCGCCAGTTGAATCACTTCCAACACAACGTACTGCTGACCATCGCTTCCCTCGACCGCCATCATATCTTCCTCGTCCTCCTCTTCCTCCTCGTAACCTTTAAGTTTAGAAGCTAATTCACCTGTTACCATAACATAACACATGGATATTAGTCAATGACCTGAGCGCAACCAGATCATATCGTAAGTGTCCCTGTGGTCGCAATGTTTCCTATGATTTGTTCATCATATATGTGTCAAGAATTTTACTCTGTTGGAAATACAATTTAAACGAACGCGTTACCGAGTTTACCAATCGTACACATATAAGTGAATCAAAGCTAGATCAGTCCAATCTTGATTCTGACCTGTCATCACCTCGACCCTTTGCCCGTCTATGATTTGAATCTTTTTCTGTCTGCCCATCTTCAACGCCTGTTGCTTCTCTTGCAGAGACGATTCAGGGTCGTGAACAGCCATGTGGCGAATTAGATTTCCTTTGTGCCTGAAGTAGAAACGTACATAATGTAGATTGTATTTCTTTTCATTTTTGCCGCTTATCGCTAGGTTTACGGGACTAAATTGAGAGCCTGTTTATAATAAAACAAATGGCTAATAATTTTGATAGGCACATTCTTATAGTGCTCGGTAAACCTAGCGTTAAAGGAAAATGAAATGAAAAAGACACTGTGGTGTAACATAATTTTTGATATAGCGAGCGGACATACCTGAACGGCCGTTCACACTCAGGGCATTGGTGAGTTTTTTCTTGCGGTGGCGGAGGAACGTAAGTAGGATTATGGTAAAGGTTGCAATGCCGCTTGAGTAGTTGCTTTTGTCTAAATGATTGAAAACAATGATCACACTGATAAGGTTTCTGATCCGTATGTATCAACATGTGACTTTCAAGATGTCGCGCAGATATTGATGCATATGGGCACAAATCACATTTGTAGCATTTTTCTCCTTCATGAGTTTTACTGTGCAGTTTATAGCTATATCTACAAAACCAAAAAATATGAAGTGCCTCATATTTACTAGGCAAAATAATATGATGTCGTTTCGTATTTGCGTAGAGCACGTCTTGCACGCGTACCTGTCTGGGAATGTTTTTCCGCAGCGCTTACATTTCAAAGGTTTGTCTGAGGTATGCAATTTTTGTACATGAATCCTGAGATCTGTTTTGCGGCCGCACGTTGTCGGACACAGTTCGCATTGAAATACTGGTTTGTCGCCGACTAAAATTAGACAATGTTATTGCAAACAGCAACAAGTGTACCGGTATATATAATTTTAAATTTCAACGTACCGTTGTGTATAAGTTTATGAGCTTTCAAACTGTTAGACTGAGTAAACCTCGCCTGACAAAAGTCACACTCGTATGGCTTTTCTCCAGTGTGTATTCGTAAGTGTCGTTTGAGCTTAAATGTATCAGGGCTAGCGTATGTACAATGCGGACACTAAAAGTACAGAACGGATGACAATGGTGGCTATGCGTCATGATGCATCTAAATAGGATAAAGAATTCGATGAAATAACATCACAATGTACCTGGTAAGGTCGCTCCCCTGTGTGACATCTAATGTGACGTTTCAATTTCGATAATTCAACGGACGCGTAATCGCATTCGTGGCATTTATGTGGTTTTTCATGCGTGTGCCTATATCGAACATGTCTAACAAGTTCACCTACAAATAAAAACTAACAATGATCACCATGCTTTTATGTTCCGGTATTTCGTCGTAACAAATTATAATCCTCTTGTTCATAGAAAAGAAAATAATCGTTATGTCAAGTTCTACAGCCTACATGGAAGACTACTCACCGGAAGTCGTAAACGCACTGTCGCAAAATTTACAATGGTGTGGTTTGGTCCCAGTGTGTGTATTAACGTGGTTTTGAAGCGAAGCTAATGTCTTAAATCCTCTCTCGCAAACACTACATTTGTGTGGTCTTTCTTCTGAGTGCGATTTCATGTGTCTTGATAATAGATACCTGTGGAACAAATCAAATTACTCTTTTACCGAATACTGAAGAACGTGTAAAAACTTAGAGGTGTGCGAAAACCCAAAAATTCAAATTTCAAACTGTAGTAAATTATTAGAAGTTAAGAGAAACAGAATTTCGAAGCTTTGAACTTCGTAGAAGCAACAGCCCTAATGAAGACTTGTCTGAGTTCTCGCGCACCTCCGAAAAAGACCTGTGCACACCGTTTTGGACTTGTGTAATTACAGTAATTACACATGTGTGCTTGAGTAACTGTTTGGGACTTCTTAGGTAGGAACTTGATAATTTTGGTTTTATCATCTTCTGCCTCTGACTCAACAGGAGCTTCATTGTCCTCATTATCTTCGAAATCGTAGACGGTAAGATCTTGTTCACCCTCTGCTTCTTCCCCTTCTGTCCCCTCTTTTTCCACTGGCCGAATTTCTTTATCTTCGGAGTCTGGTTGTTGGACTATCAACACATAACTGACTTCCCCAGGATTGGTGTCCGACGGAACAATTGTAACAGTTTGGTATGCGTCTCCAGAGTTGATGACAACTTGATTGTTTCCATTAGTAGCCACCTGTCCCTGTCAGTTTAATTAAATTGTTAACGCATCGTATTATTAAAGTAACAACGAGACAAATTATTTTTACTTACATCTTCGTCTCCATCGACATTCTCAAGTTCCTCGATTTCCTGATACTGTTCTTCCTGAGAACCATCTCCTTCGGTTTGTACGTCAGCTTCCTCTACCTCTTGAATCTGCACTTGCGTCATCACAGGTGTCTCATCACTGTTCGCCTGATAGTAATATTGCCCGGTTTGGTCAACGAAATATGTCCCGCCTTCCTCTCCACCCGACAGTCCCTCCACTTGTTGCACTACAATACAATATGTTAATAGCAATAGTGTTCTGATATAGGTCTACAAGGATGATCATGAATCGAATATGAAATACTAACATTGTACATGCTGCAATTGCTCCCCTTGACCTCCTTCTATTTCTTTATTAAATGTCTCCAAGTATGTTTGTATCTCTGTCACAGATTCTTGCCCCTCTTCTAACTTAATCGTTGCTACGTTACTCGTCATGGTAGAATCATTAAATCATGCGATTAGACTGTCTCTCGTTAGTCTGAAACAGTATCGGTTACAAATCTATCAGTTTACAGTATAATCAGTCAGGATGTGAGTTGTGTGAAATATTGTTTGAAAGTGATTTGATCTATCAGATAGTAAAATACAGAGTGTCTCGTTTGACACAACAAGTTAAATTTATGCCATTGGCTTTTTCATTATTGTTTATTCGTTATTGTGACAATAATATCAGACGAGACACCTTGTACAATGAAATTAAATTACAGCGAAACCTACATTTCATTTAAAGAAATTAAATTCTGAACTACATACAACTTAGGAAAAACAGAAAGTAAGCTACAAGCATGGCGCATAGCTAAGGATACAGATACAACACTCATGAATGGTCAGTATTATTAGATTGTGTAATACGAAAGACAGGATTTCTAGTTTCTCCACGTTACCTTAAAGTTTACACAATTCTTCCCTATCGCTAGTCTTCCCTATTGGATACATGTGATTTCAGGAGATCTTTTATAAAATGGTATCGATCAAGGAAATAGAATCAAGTATCTTTAATCGACACCAGTACATAAAAACTTTCATGAAGAATACCAAAACATCCAACAGACAGAAAAACAATGGTAACCGGATAAAGAACAGTTTAAACTCAAAGGCAACGAGGAAGGAGATTGCTCATTACAGACGAGTTGAGCCATGAATGAACATGAACGAGCGTAGCGGGTTCGCGTACTCGGCGAAATCATAAGAAAATGAGAGAGAAACGTGTGTTGTACGGAGAGAATGCGCAAGTGTGATATCGGAGAGTGAAACTTGTGAGTCGAGGAACATACGAGACACGTGCGTGTGTAGAGAGTGAGCACGAGCGAGCCCCCACTGGATTACCAGTGGAATAAAGGCGGCAATGCACGGGGGCATATCGCGCGCGTTGCCTGTGTGGAAAATACGGATGAAAATCAATATCTGTCCGAAGAAATAGAAGGCACGATAGAACGGGAACGGGACGGGCGCATTCATGGAAGACTGAGCGGGAAAATTGTAGTTTACGGTGGTGGTTGACTGACAAGAGGGGGTGGGCCTGGACGGATCTATCAGCGAAGATCCCCAGCATAGGCGTCGTAGACGGTGTTTTATCGTTCCGGGGACGTGATAGGATTGACAGAAGCGACACACGCTGCCGCCATGGAACGCCATGTAACACGCGAAGCAGGCAATGCGAACGAGGATGACGCCATGGGCGAAATGCGAAATGGACGAGCGCGAGCGCGTGGAAATACGCAGCGGTTCCGGGCTAGCTCCTCGAAGCCGCTAACAAGTCCCTCGTCGGACACCAGGCTCCCCGAAGCCGCGCATTCTGTCGGAAAGCTTTTAAGACAACGCGGGTGCTTTCGATTTCAGGACACAGGGGGCATTAACGACAAAAATTTCAGAAAATTATCACCGTCGGCGCTGTCATCAATATGGAGGACGCGACAGAACAGAATACCGTCCGTTCTGCTACGTGCTTCGGTTAACTCACCGATGTTCCGCGTCCCTGCCGCGACCAGTGACCCCGGGTAACCTCGTTCGTTAACGAAACTCGTCTTTCCTCACAGGGAAACGTATTTCCACGTTGCGCCAGGCTCGCGCACCACTACGAAAACCTCCAAATATTCGCCTTCCTTAGTAAACTCACGATCGTTCGTGTGAGGGCGTTGTGTAAGACCCGGAGGGCAATATGGCCGATCGAACTGCGAACGTTCAAATGCTGCGCGTTGGCAGCTGCGCCGTAACGCAGCGTCGCCCGTCCGTGTTTACACCGGACGACCGTCGTTTTAGGTACTTCCGGCCGTTGAATGTTCCGTGACCTTACCTGGCCGGACGATCGAGCCTGGACGTATCTGAAATATTTAAATTACATTTTATATGATTTGTTCCATGCGTAGGATCATTTTTAAAATGACATTTTTCAAAATGGCCTACGATCACTTTTAAAACGACATTGATCAAAATGATTATTTCACGTAATATGTTATTTTATCATATTTCCATGCGTACGATCACTTTTAAAATGACATTATTTTAAATATTCTTTTGAATAACAAAGTAAACAAACAACTTTTAGAAGAATATGTAATAGACTACAAGGTAATAATGTTTTTTTCGGTGATTTCCATGGATTTTCGGAACATGTTAAGAATATCGGAGATGGTACATGTACCGTAAATATCGCAAACCTCTTTCAGACTTCCGAAAGAGCGGGAAAGTTCCTGGGTCGGGGAAGGGGAAAAAATGAGGGATTTAGGTGGGGGGCTACTGCCCACTTACGTTACCAGCGGTCGTTCCTTTTTTAACGAAAGATTGTAAATAAGTATATTATTGGAATCAGCGTCGATGCGCAAGGATAACTGGGTCTATCCGAAGATCGCTAATATATAATATGCGATGATGAATCAAGATTTATATTTTTAATTGATAATGATTAATATTTATGATCGACCATCAACGAATGGTTTTATCGAATATACTTGTTTATGTAATGATTCCAATTTCAATGAAATGTATGCAAGTTTATGTAAGATTGTTACGAAACGGATTTTCTCTATTTTGAAATAATTACAGAATAATTATTACATTATTGGAAGGTTCAGGATAATATTTATACTTTCTCTTTGAACAATTGCATAATTTCCTGATAATGTTGTTGGTCTAAAGTAGAAGATATATGTATATCAGAAATGATTGACAAATAGTAAATATAGATTTTATTATAGCAACACAATTTATAAAGCCATTACTAAGAAAGTATAAACATATAAATATAGCTGTTCATTATATCTAGCATTGTAATACTACAAAGTCTCAGTTTTCCTTTTAATACAATTTTGGTATGACTCACATTAATGTTTATTATCGTGTATAGATGTATAACAGAAAAATATATTTCTAGTTATAAAAATCGTACAAACAATATCATGTATTACAGAATACCTTTTTTAACAATAAAGAGAGATAGAGAGAGAAAGAGTAATTGACATATAAAACGTAAATAATCGATGAACAAATAAAATTTCGGAATCGTTGCGACGAAATGATACAAAGTATGAGGCTATCCCTGCTAAATATGAGTAGTATATTGAAACATGTGTAAAACGTTATAAAAATAATTCTATTTAGTTATATATTTTTATAGCAATAATAATACATCCTCCATCCTGATAAATATATTATACATAAAAATGCCTTAAATAATAGCAACTCACTGCTTCCCGAACTAGTAAGGATAGAATTAAATAAATTGCGTCATTTTATGACAAAAATATTCGAATGCTAAAAGAATCACACAAGCTAGGAATAAAGAAGAAATGGATCAATTCAAATGGAATCGCTTAATAAACATAAATTCGCAACAATAAAAATTTCTATCATGTATATAGAGAAATCAAATAATGTATCTTAATTAAATATGGGGTATACGACAGTCTTCATCATCCACAGTTCCATTTTTAATGTCAATCCTTAAAATGTAAACAACCAGCATAGCCATTACAATAGTCACTATTATAGAAAATAATAGTGAGTATTTCATGAAACTGACGTCGCTTCGAAGTTTTGCGTTACTTTCTTTCAATTGCGCTACCTGCAATTCGTAAATTTGATTACCAATGAAATTCTCCTTTCTTCATTTTAAAAACATTTAATTTGTCACTTACATTATGGAAAAGTGTGTCCATCGTTCTGTTTTCGGACATTCCAGACGACAGTATAGAATGGGGTTTTTGTTTATCGTTAATATCAGCATCTCCATCGCAGCATCCTAATCTATGCTCCTCCGGCTTTATTTCACTCTGTAAAAATACAAAGTAGAATCGTCGGCTCTTACGTTTCTTAGAATATCTTGAGCAACATGATCGCTACCTTCCAAATTGCAGCTATTTCTTGAGCAGATGTGTTCGCATCTTTCAACGGAATGCACACAACTAAGAATCTATCATTGTGTACAAGACTACGTAAATTGTATCCAGGTTGCAATACAACGGAGACAACCCGCTTCGTTAAAGGCAATATCACTCCTGAACTCGATCGAACCCTGAACTTTTCGGGGGACGTGATTTTCACCTACAAACAAAGCTAATAATGCAACACTATTCGTGTGCATCTAGTGGCAATGTAAGCAATGCAGTATCAACTAATACCTTGTAAAACAAAGGCTTGTCTGATGTTGCATTCCTAAGCGTGATTGTTCCAGCTGTTTCATTTCCTGTTTTATAGAACGCGATTGTTTTTGGCTCAACAGACAACACTGCAAAATACCATGAATCAGTGTGATAGCTCCAATAAATAGGGACATAAAAAATTTGTTACTCACTCTCTTCTTCATTCCCTTGTTCACCAAAATTACTTGGCGATTGCTCTGCCAATGGAGAACCTTCTGCAAAATGTACCTAAAATTTGAAATTTTTTTAATAATCTCTCAACATTATATATTCGATGAAATACTATTTCTATACCTTTTTGTTGTCGAGTTTACCATTCATTGTAGCATCTATATTATTGTGTACTTCCGGTGTAAATTTGAAGGTATAATCGTTCGCACCACCCCAAGAGACAAGTATGTCACTCTGGGTTACGAATTCGTGAATGTTACTCTTTTGAACAAACTTAATTTTTGGAATTGCTTTCGGTGGCAGCCACGATTTGATCACTTTAAAGGCAGCCTCTAATATCCATGGCATCTCGAATATGATGATATAGTTTAGAAAATTCGGATAATAGTTTTTACAAAGGCCAGTCAAGTATTCGATGAAGCTCATATCCAAATTCGAAATGCCAGTTTCTGCCATGTCGAAGAAAAGTGATATTTGATCGCCATTGGTAAATCTGAAACGATAAAACAGACAAAAATGACATTGTCGTTTCTTTAAGCGATTTCAAATATTTTATTAATCCTGCGTTACCTTTCTAATCTCTCGAACCAGTACACTACAACCTTGTGTAACTCTTCGTAATCTTTACCTTTTTTAGTGTATAATTTACATTTAATAACAAACATTGTTTTGTCATCTCTGTCCTTGCCATGGATGAAACACAGTCCATCTTCTAAGTACTCTTTCTTCAGCACATCTTCCGTAATCTCTGCAAATAGATAACATTGATATATAATATCAATTTCAACATCAAAACTAAAGAATACTCACCGTTCACACCAAACTTTTTTCTCCAGATACAGGTTTCCCATAACATGTTGAGTGCTTCGTCCATGTTGCAGTCATTATGCTCCAGAAATCTTTTCAACCAAGATTTCTTCTCTACTCTGGCAATGTCGGCAGGATGAAATGCTGTAGAAATTCCACTTAATCAATGGATGACTTTAATTAAATGTTTCCATTAATATATTGCATAATATTTAAAAGAAGTATAAAAGAAAAATGTTCAGTTACGATACTGTCATTGGTTTTTTTTACCGGAAATACAAGGTAGTAGAAAAACAATCGACCTTGGCTTATGACACCAAGGATTGAATTTTGCTCTTTTATTCGAATCGTTCATCGATCAATTTAATGAAATAATAAAAATTAGTACACGTACCGGGATCAGGCGGGCCCTGTTCCTTCAATTTTTTAAAAAACCTTTCACTCAGTTCCGTAATTAATTCCGCCCTCACTTCCATCATCGGGTAACCTGCTGGAAATGATGCTTTGACCGGTAGTGAACTATACAACACGAATGCCAGACGATAATTGTTTATCCAGACACCAGATCTGCGCATAGAGAGACGCGCATGCTAGTCGGACTTTAGATTGTACAATTTAATTTATGCATTCGCTTCTTTCAGATTGAAGTGCTTTTAGAATTCGCATACTTCTTAATTATAGTGATTCGCTATTAATACAGTAAAATATTCCAACTTCTTTAATCTCGCGTTAAAAAGGAATTGATAGAGGAAAGTCAGAATTTCTTTTGCTTACTTTTTATCGAAATTGAATGTAGATTCTATTGCTGCAACTCCTTCGGTTAATTTCGATTATTCAACAGCTAAACTTTAAGATTTAATCGTTGACTAAAACTATTAATAGTCGAGTAATTTAGTTGCTTGTTAAATAATGTATATAACGTGTACAGTTATTTATTACAATCTTCGAATCAACTTGCGAAAGTGCCACGTAATCTATATATAATAACCTGGAAAATATATAGGAGCAAGTTCAATAAGTATATGTGTTATCTTTACTTAGAAACTTGCATTGTTTAACCGATTGTAACATAAGTGCAAATCGTGCAAAGTTCAATAATGCTATACTTATTGCTGCGATATAAGTATGCATTTTGAAATTTGTATGATAGTATTTATTTGCGAGTTGTATAGTTGATTTTGCATAGTTTGTGCATTCGCACGTGTAATCTGTCCTTCCTTCGTATATATGCATATTCCCAGATAGCACAGACACGTCTCAAAGATGTTCGGAAGATGCCTGCCGCAAGACATTCAGAGATCTGAAAGATGTCGCCAACGTCGGTGGGATGTCGCTGCTAGGTCGGTGGAACGTCGTTGGAAGGTCGTTGTGACTAATCTTACCATCTTAAAGATGTCTGTCGAATGTCTGTTTGGCATCTTTCCGACATCTAAACAGACATTCGATGGACGTATTTTCGGACGTCCTTATATACCGATAAATTAGGTTAATAAAAGGCGAAAAACAGGTTTAAAATAGAACAAATATATTTATTTATATATAGATAAATACAATTAATTGAAATTAAATTATTAAAAGAAAATAAGCACAATATTAAAACTAAAAAATGGCGTATTTCTTCTTTCTTTGGTCGCTGTCTCGTTCGCCTCCTTCAAATGGCAGAACTCCTAGAGAACTTCGGTCAGCGGGGTCCGCACGAGGTTGTTCTGCTTCACAAGCGTCCTCGGCACAACATCTTGGCTTGAGTGGCAACTTCTTGGCTCCTCTTTCTGCTGCCTTTTACCACACTCTCTGAATCTGTTTGGAATCAGAGATTCCTTGCTGGTGGCTGTAATTGCAAATAAAATATGTTTTATTGAAAAAAGTATACTAATTACAGTAAATTTACTGTCTGAGGGTGCTTCCTTTTGCATTTACATACCAATTTTGCTGTGACTTGTTTGCTCGTGCATCTGCTGTCTATTTTCATTTTCTCTGGGACTGTTTGGAGTCATAGATTCCTTGCTGGTGGCTGTAATTGCAAATAAAATATGTTTCATTGAAAAAAGTATACTAATTACAGTAAATTTACTGTCTGAGGGTGCTTCCTTTTGCATTTACATACCTATTTTGCTGTCGCTTGTTTTCTCGTGCATCTGCTGTCTATTTTCATATTCTCTGGGACTGTTTGGAGTCATAGATTCCTTGCTGGTGGCTGTAATTGCAAATAAAATATGTTTCATTGAAAAAAGTATACTAATTACAGTAAATTTACTGTCTGAGGGTGCTTCCTTTTGCATTTACATACCAATTTTGCTGTGACTTGTTTTCTCGTGCATCTGCTGTCTATTTTCATATTCTCTGGGACTGTTTGGAGTCATAGATTCCTTGCTGGTGGCTGTAATTGCAAATAAAATATGTTTCATTGAAAAAAGTATACTAATTACAGTAAATTTACTGTCTGAGGGTGCTTCCTTTTGCATTTACATACCAATTTTGCTGTGAATTGTTTGCTCCTATTTCTGCTGCTATCATGCGCATTCTCTGGTCTGTTTACAATCAGCAAATCGTTGCTCATGGCAGTCACTGAAAATAAAATGTTTCATTGAAAAAAGATGTACTAGTAACAGTAAATTGAGTATCGCAGTGCGCTGCTTTTTGTATTTACATACCAATCTTGTTGCAACTTCTTGGTTTCTCTGCCTGCTACTTCCTTGCATACTCTCTGGGTCTGTTCGTGAGTAGCGATAACGTCTGTTCCTCACTGGTTGTAGTCGGCAGTGACTGACAATAAAATATGTTTTGGTGAAATAAGATATACTAATTACAGTAAGAGGATGAGATATATAGCTATGAATGTAATAATTTAATGTTCTATATGTAGGGCGCTTCTTTTTGTATTTACATACCAATGTTGGTTTTCTTCTCCAAATTTGGAGGGGTGGGTAAAATTTTAGTCCCACACAATACGGGTTTCTTCTGTTTTATCTTCATCGCCGCTTGTGTATGTCCATAATCCGTTACTGCCGAGTACTTGTCGAGATTCTGCGATCCGTATATTTAGTACCGAATTTTTTTTCCTTCGGCGATGTCCATGTTTTCACTTTATAGGGTTAGGATTTCGCGTGATTTTTCCACTTATTTAATTTAATTTATAACTTTAACAGGAATTATTCACGTACACAGGTTAAGTGAAACACTCGTAAATTGGTACGTGTAAGAATGTATTTAATCAGATTTAATATGTAAAAATGAAAACTAGTAGGTATGTTTTTATGTATTTTCTGAGATACATCTTTTATACACCTAATGATTGGGCATAGATTTTTCGCGCATGCACGGCCAAAACAGGAGCGTATCTACAATGATGCAGCGGAGAGGCCAGAGTAATGACGTCCTGAGGCAGTTATATTGGCGAGAGTGTAGCAGTATTATTGTTCTCATGATTTTAGAACAATATTTTGTTCGATTTATCATTTCAATATTTCATATGTATCCACTACCAAATGTTTAAAAGTCTGCGGGGTGCTACCCGATTTCATCGAAAAGGTTTCGTTACTGAAGCTGAAATTGCCGCGCATGCGCGAAAAATTGGGGCTTCCTGATTGGCCAGATAGAGCTCCGGCTCTCACCAACGCCATCTCTATGGACTCGTCAGTACTTGTAGAGAACCTATTAACATCTTGTTTGAGACGTTCAAAAGGCATATTCCCTCATACGTCTGAAACAGGTCTTCGAAAAGACATCTGTCAGATGTTCGAACCACGTCTTTTTCAGACGTAGACATTCAGACATAAAACAGACGTAAAACCGACATCTCTAAGATGTTGTGTGCTATCTGGGTTTGTATATACATATGTACACATAATGGCGTGTGAATGAATTCCGGAGAAACAAGAAATATTAATTGACGCGTGTCAAGCTATAGGATGATCAGCTGATTTATGTATAGTATATAAACTATATTTCCGTTCAACGAGTTAGCGGCCGATTTGTTTTATCTACAGGCGGTTTATTTAAACTCGATTTCCTCGCACTGTTCATTTTGAGAAAGTACAATGCGAATATTTATATTAACGAAAATAGATTTAATTTATTATAAGAAATATTTTTGTATGACACTTGAACGAAATAAGAGCGCTTCGTAATTTTACTGTTTCTTCTTGTCTTTACAATAATATCTACGATTGCTTTTCAAAAGAAATTTAGAAGTGGAACTACCGTTGGTGTGTAAGATACGTATATTAAAAACTTTGTTATATAATTCGGTATTAAATTTTGTATATATACAATAATCTTATTTCTAAAAGAAATCATGAACTTGAAAATAAAATGCCTCGTTATAGTTGAGTATTCATCAAGTACTCACATTTTGTAAACGTAGCTCCTAGAAACATTTGTTTATATTATAAATTACGAATATCTAATAGCGACAGTACAGTATATGTAATTAAGAAAGTGATGATGTGATCAAAATTCCATTATGATTATGATTTTGATAACATTGGTGATTTGAATGCGGATATGTTGGAAAAACAACTTACGGATAATGTGAATAGAAATTTGATATTATTGTACCAGTAATATATATATATAGAAGAATAGGAAGGGTGTATGCATAAACAAATTAATCTTTTCCAATATACGTGCACACGAAGGCACACTGTATACGATATATAATATACTTATGCGGGCATTAAAATATACAACTAGTTTCATATCGTATGACAATATGTATATGTATATACAATATTTGACATGTCAAATAATTCACAAATAGTTTTTACTTTTCTCTCGTTCTCGCGTTCTCTCGATCTCTCTCTCTCTCGCGCGCGCTCGCTCTCCCTCTCTTGTACACATATATCTTTTCTTGTCAACAAATAACAAAGACTTGAAATATGAAAATTTTAATTTACACAAAAAAAAATTCTCAAATACACGCGGCTAACCGTTTATGCACTTTTTTCTCAACAAGATTTCTACAGTCGGCCCGTGTTAACATAGAATCGTACAAAACATTGGGTACTCCCATTCGTATCGACATTACTCCTATCGATGATAGTAACGTTCGTACTACCTTGGTAGAAGAGTACATCTTATTATAGTTCATTACTATTTTCGGTATCATTACAATCGATCTTGATACTTATGCGTGTGTGTGGGTGGTGTCTCTCTCTCTGTGTGTGTATATATAACCCAGCCTGTTACTACTGTTATCATGAAAAATCATATATATGCATATATATATATTCACACACATATTGTAATATACATAGATACATACATATATACATACTGCACTCATATCGATGTATGTATACATCTATATCTGTATGTATATATTTTATAAATACATGTGGGGCCATCCCATTTTTAATCTATCATAGTCCACTCTTATATTAATAAAGGCATGCTAAAAATTGAGCAGGCATACTAAGGCGTACATTCCTTAGAATTATTTATATCGAGAACCTTCGTGTTTACATACAAATTCTATTAGAAAAGTAATAGGTATATATATATATATTTATATATTTCAATAATTTGTATATACAATTATATCAAACTGTGAAACAAAATGATCGATATTACATTACTGTATGTCATACGTGATGCACCGTTTGTATGTATCTTATTAATGTACCGTGGCGACAATGGCTTGCCTCGAAATATTAACAAAGAAGTTTTGCTCAAAACGTGTCACCTCTTTGTTTCGTCACAAATTATCTCGACAATGCAGAACGCGTTGCATGTAAAAGCATTCTTTCGTTATAAATGCCTTTATTATATATTAATTGCAGACTAAGAGAATCGATTAAAAAAGGGCAGCCGTGTTGTGAGTATATGTATTATTCATCTCAGATTTATAAAACTCTCACATGACGATTAAGTTAGTCATAGAAAGAGGCTTCGAATTGCAAGAAATTAATCTAGTGGCCGAAGGCATCGCTTTGTATAACACAGAATAAGTTTGTATAAAATATTCAGAACACTGTAACATTTAGATGCCATTCAATAATATACCACCGATTAAGAATTCGATTGTTTAAATCATCCGCCTTATGTATAATTCATTTTTACGTGGTTTTTTTGCATTATTTAATTTCTGTAACATTACTTTTTTTCATTTTTCTTTTTCTCTCGTTTTTAATCATTTTTAGGTCTGTTCCACCAGACATCGTAGTATATTTTCCTATAGATCTCAATAATCTGAAATTTTGATCGATAATTGGCTACTTATTCAATTTATCACCTGCATTATTTATAGGTATCCAAAATATTTACAACAATGCTCGCAGGTGTTCCCGTGTTTGTTCTCGCTGTTCTTAAAACTCGATCTCCCTTTACAGTATACGCGAGAGAAATTTTTCTAGTCGATTCTACTAGTCTCATCCGTGATGATCATCCACTCTATGGTGTTACTGTTTCCCTGAACTAGTAAGATTTTTTCCATTGTCTTCATTAACTCTGCCACGACCCCATGAACATTCAGTTACTTTCGGGGTTAACTTCCTTTTCACCTTCACCGTCCCCTTCTTCGCGTGTCATCCCTTCTATCGGAGCCGGTGCGTCTTCTACGCTGGTTAGATTACTGGATGGCAGTTGCCCTGGCGGTACTGTGGATGGCACAGATGGTGGACCATTTTGAGCGGCACCCTGTGGGAATCCCGTTTCTGCAGAGACTAAATGCGATGGCATGTGGGGTGAAGCTGTCTGAGACTTTCTACTCTTCTCGCCCTTTCTCCATAATGTTATTTCCTGAAACAATACGAAAGTCCATATGTAAATTTCAAACGGAACTGACTCCATTTCAAGGGAGGCACCTTTGTTTAAGCTTGAAACACTAAATTTAATGTTTTGATATTGTAAGTACTAGAACATCGTCTACTTCCAGACTTACTTGCTGCTTGAAATATCGGCGATCCTCCTCATCCATGAGGACTAAATTAAGGTAGTACCTAACGCTAAATTTCTTATTAATTTCACGCATTGTCGGCGCCAAGTCGTAGCCAGCTAGAAACACTCTTATGGGAATGGATTCGCCGCGAACAGGTGCGCCATCCATTATTTCGTACTTGGCTATTGTCTCATTCTCCGTGAACGTGTGTGGACCTTCAAATATGTACTCTAATTATTACATTGGTACAATGAGTCACAATTAATGAATACACAAAAAACAAAATGTTTTCCCCATTGCGTGCAAAGATTGATAAAATTATAACAACGACTATCATAATTATTAAAGGTGTGAGAACTCAACCGACATTTTCGGGTTCGCGCATACCTCTAGTAATTATTATAATTTAAATGAAAGAGAGAAAGTATACAATACCAGAACCAGTGGTCTCCCGTTTTATTATGGCAATTTCCATGTGTTTGATTTTTATTCTAACCAAAAGAAAATAGATTTTTCCGACAATAACATCTTTTAAGTGATACCTGAAAAAGAAATTACAGATTAAAAAATTGTAAGGAAACACGTCTTTGATAGAAGTAGAATGACACGAACAATCGATCAACTTACTTGCTTTTATTATATTCGAACTCGATATGCAAACAGTCTTCAATTCCAACTTCCATTTTAATAGGATTATTCATATCTGGATAGGAACTAAGAGTGTGCACAACTAATTCAAGTTCTTTCACAATATCGCTAAGTCTTCGGACAATTGTCACTTTCAGGAAATATCTTAGCCGCACATTAGACCCTGTGTAGCTTTCGAACGGTTTCTCTACATTGGCAAACTCAAAAGTGTACACAGTGTTATGGGTTAATTCTCCGGGCCTGGCTAGCTCCTTAACCAAGCTTGTGAACTCATGATGATTTCCTCTGTCGTAATATAATTCTATTTGTCCGATAAATTCTACTTTTACACCTTGATGCTCTAACTTGCCAGCCTTCCTAAGACTAATATTAATCTGCAATTAATAATTCGATCGTTAATGTCTTTTAACTATTCTAACTCTTATTGTTCATTCGCTGAATAGTTGTGTTATAATTTGATCGTGTATTACATAAAGTATGTACATGTATATATGTCTACGATGAAACTATAAATTAACATATAAAGGACATAAGAAAGACTTTTTTTAAAAGTGGAAGAAGATAACTACTTCAGATCACAATGCGGTTCGTGTCTTGATACTGTGTATACTACTCCGATACATTGGAAGTATTCGTTCAACCGATGTGTACTACAAATGTTATTCTCCGTTAATGTGTATACCTCTGTGGAGGTAACAAATTCGTTTGAGGAAAGATGTTTTTACCTTTCCAGATACGGTTTCCCCGTCATAGTATAACAAGTGGCGCTCTTTTTTCCCATCTTCGGATTTGATGTCTGCAGACTTCCTGGTCTCTGCACCATCCAAAGTAATCTCTATGTCAGCCGACTGACCGAACCCAAAGAAACTCTACAAAAGCAGAAACGCAAATTAAACATCAGAAAAAGAAAATGAAATGGAGACGATCGTGGAATTTGAGAATGAACGAGTTCTGCGTGTCCGTAAGAGAGATAGGCTATCCGTTAATCAAAAGCATTAGCATACCATTTTTCGTAAAAAAGAACGACCTTGTAGAAACGATCACACGTGTCACAGTAATCGTGTTGGCTAGAATTAGAGGAACGTGCGAAATCAATGAAAAATTCTTGAAGGTAACATTTTTTCGTCTAGAAAACGAGAAAAGTTGGGTTATTTTTTGCTTGCTTCCTCCCAAAAGTCACAAGTAGCCAATATGGCTGCGCAGCACGGCCCCCACCCTACGCCGTGTACTGTCAAACTTGCAGTCGCATGCAAGAACGCGATGGACTGACGATTGATACCGGTGCTATCTAGTATTATTTACAATCCATTCTTATTCACTTTGAACTTTCCATCGGTTTAATTGGATAACGCTGCGCGCTGACTAGTTGCGACCGTGTGCCTTCATTGAAAACATCTACCCCGTTCGAGTGCTAGGTGCGTTCGTAATTGCGTTCAATGGCAGGCATCGGTAACGTTTAGAGACCGGACTATCATAATCAACACGTGACAATGCCACGAACTATGTCGAAAGCCAAATTCCTATCGAAATTCTCAAGCCTCCTGTCCTCAAAGTAAATGTCCTTCACACCCTACGTACATGCGACGTTGCCATTTTCCTAAGTTTAAACATGAACCATACGAAAGTCAAAACCTTGTTCCAAGATTTAGACAGAAGAAAAGCACGGACCAATCACGACGCGGCTACTATAGACTGATTTCGACTCGGCCAACGCCAATGCCACACTTAGCTGTAGCCGCGCTTTGATTTGTCCTCGTTTTTCATGAATAATTCGAACATATTTCGAACAAATACATGGCAATAAATAAAAGTTCGAAAATTTTATAATTGTCAAGGTCACTTTCATATGTTAAATGGCACATCAAGGTCATCCTGAGGTCATGGTGTAATAGGTCGTTGAATTCGTCTTGATACGGGCTGCCGTTTAAAAAAATGAAGGCCTTGACAATAAAAAACAAAAATTCGAACTTCTTTTTATTGCGATCAATTTTTGCTTAAAATATCTTTCGTCAGAATATCGCAAGTACTTGAAAAATCGTGAAAAGTATTACGTGGTACAATCGCACTTTGTATTATACTCCGAGTGGTACCTTTGAGGTCGAAATGAGTAACTTCTTGTGAATTTCTAGTAATTACACATCTATTTGTGTTCATTTACAATGTAATATTTCTTACAAGATCGACAAATTGAGAAAGAACAATCTATTCGATATAACGATAGTTTATGTTTACGACATACACTTGCAAACGCATGTGTACTGGGAAGTGGTTCTTGAGCGCAGACGCATCTTCATTGAAAACATCTGTCCTGTTCGATTCGAATGGCAATACGTTCGTAATACCGTTCAATGGCGAGGATCGGTGACGTTTAGGGCCCGAACTATCGTAATCTACACGTGATAACGAGTTCAAGTTCCGTTTTGTGGTCCGTTTGCTTTTGCGATATACATTGGCCCGTTATGAGGAGAAGGTCCATCGTATATTTTACAGTAGCCCACCGTAGAAGCGGCGCGATTGTTTATTAATGGATAGACCTGGCCAGGCCAATTACGCGAGAGGTGACAACAGAAAAATCAATTCTGTTATTCGATATTCATTGTATATGTTATACGTATTATTGGAGACGATATAATAAAGAAAATTTGAATGGATAGCAATATGTGTTGTTCAGTTATCGCGAGCCTAAGCGACGTAGTGTAAGTAAGCTCGTTGCGAGGTTATAATTAATGAGCTTTTCAAGCTCTCCTGTCGTCAATTTCTGTTTATCAATTTTTTGTTACTTTACGATGCAAGGTGTCACAACTCTGATGATTCATCCGTATCTTTATACTCGTTTCAGGCAATGAAATATGATTACATTAATAAAAACTATGATTATATTAATCGGCGTTGTTTGTGTTTTCGTATAATTAATGTTTAAGGATATTCGTGGTAATCCTAAATCATGGATTACGATTATATCACCTTTCAAAGAGAAAGGGATGTTCATAATAAATGTTACGGCGGAAGACTGTGGTGTATTAAGGTACGTATAGACAGATCTAATATCTTTCATTCTTTCTCTTCTGTGTTTTTACCAGACTATGTGTGATATGTTTGTTGTTCGTAGGACATATGTGGAATTATATGTGCAGTCTTAACATGGCTATTAATCATTTATGCGGAATTTGTTGTGATGGCAGTAATTCTTATTCCTACGATAAACACTTTATACTCGAGTCTAAACACTGCGATATTTCAGTCGTTAACTTTCTTGGCCTTTGCCTCGCACTTGAGGACAATGTTCACGGATCCGGTAAGTAAACCAGAATGGTAAAACTTCCTCTATATTTTCAGTATTATTGAGTAATTATTCCATTGCGTTGTACTCAATAATTGGGGACATGGTAGCCTGAAAATATTAATAAATGTGGGTGTGCAGTGGCTGAAAATATTTCAAATAAATATTAATGAACATGTTTATGCATAGGGTGCTGTACCGAAAGGCAATGCTACAAAAGAGATGATAGAACAAATGGGATTTAGGGATGGACAAGTCATTTTTAAATGTCCAAAGTGCTGCTCTATTAAGCCAGATAGAGCGCATCACTGTTCCGTTTGCCAAAGGTAAACGTTTATCACATAATGTGTCAATACAAATTATAAAATCTAAATGATAATTAATTCTTTTATACTTTTGCAGATGTATTAGGAAAATGGATCACCATTGTCCATGGGTAAACAATTGCGTGGGAGAAAATAATCAAAAGTATTTTGTACTATTTACAGTAAGTGTCTCTGCGTGTTCAGGAACTAACAGAGCATAAATTAATGTTTATGGAATGCATTTCAGTTCTATATAGCTGGAATGTCGTTGCAATCTTTATTTTTATGTATACAACAATTCACCACGTGTGTCAGACAAGAGTGGAAGGAATGTTCTACGTTCAGTCCACCAGCGACGGTCGTGCTCCTGCTATTCTTGGCTTTTGAGGCACTTCTCTTTGCCATTTTCACTGCTGTCATGCTGGGAACACAGTTGCAAGCTATTTGGAATGACGAAACTGTACGTAAATTATGTATTTCGGTAAATAAAATGAATTTCCATTTTTAAACACTGTACTGAGTCACGCGTGTTTGTTCTAGGGTATCGAACAACTCAAGAAAGAAGAGGCTAGATGGGTCCGCAACAGTAAATGGAAATCCATTCAAGCGGTGTTCGGAAGATTTTCAATTGCATGGTTCTCACCGTTTACCTCGCCTCCAAAGTGCAAAACAAAGCTAGATTTTTATTTATATTCGGTGTAATGTATTCGGAGACATGGTCGCGTCCCAGGGATATTTAATATATGTAAATATAAACTATATGTATATGACGTATCATGGAGTCATGTACAAGTGAATAGAATATTTGTAATTTTATACCACTATCTAAAGATTTCAATTAATCGCGACCATATTCGAAATGTACTTAAAAAGTGCGCGCAGCGTTTAATATAATATATATACACATATATATATTTTAATTATGAGAATATAAACATTTGTAAACTATCGAGCACGTTACGATATGCTCGTTGTAAAGCTTTCTTGTATTTAGATATTGGTATCGTCGTATCGTACTAGTGACATGACTAAAGAAACTTTTTTAAATGTTTTACCCGTGATACGTGGAACGTAATGTTCATAATCGGCGTCGTTAATTAAGCGTTAGCATACGAGTATGTATATGTGGCAAGGAATACACGAAACATGACATTAATTTTTTGGAATCGAGGTTTCGCACTCTCTAGATAATATGTACAATGCACATTGTGATACGTAGAGCATTGCATTTCCGGTGAACCGATCTAGATTATTTATTGTAGACTGATTATGGGGTAACGTTGTATTTCGGGATCGACTGCAATTATTTTATCAATTATCAGGATACGAAATTTCGACTAGACAATAATGTCAACAATCCAGTGATTTTTAACGGGCAGCTACAGAACTATTGTAAGACGTCTCATTTTCTCGAGCAAGGCATATCATATAATTTAATTCCATTTCCTTATTCTTCGAATTTGTATTTACATGAGGATACCCGATTTTTTGTATAAATAAATTGTTGTACAGTTTCTTATATTTACCGACAGTATCTTTTATTTTCTAGTTCAGAGTAACAATACTCCGAGTAGCCAGCAAAATTGTGATTAACAGTTGAAAGTGTATAGTACCAATTTCTGAAGATAGAATTGAACAATTTTCAAAACCGTTGGAGATATAAACAATTTTTATCCACGTTCAAAGAATAAATAATTCTCATCAAGTATGACAATTTTCATGAACTTTTCGATGAAATTTTCGTCTTGTTAACTAAATCACTTTGATTTTTTGGGAATTTTCAGCAAGTCTAGCAATCGACATGATTATCGTTGGATCGCAGCAATCCTGGACGCGTTTTTCTCCTCGTTGGAGTCTCGAAGAAGTTGTCAAGCGTCGTGTAGTTTCTTACTAAACGATTTCTAACGCTAATCGCTTGCGTGCCACGAGCATTTAAGTTCGCGAAAACATAAAAACCGAGCAGCACTCTCGGCGAAACCCGAGGTCGTTGGTTTTCCACTTTCATCGGCTTCCGTTTCAGCTCTGCTCAGCTCTGCTCAGTTCTGCTCAGCTCGGCTTTGCTCTGCTCTTGGTCTTCGACGTGGGGGCGCTTACAGTGGCAAGGTCGTTATACGTGCCCAGATAGAGGAAACGTTCTCGGGCGGCGTGCTGTTGTGTACGAACGCTCGAGGAGCGGCTTTCACTTTTGCTACGGCTGTTCGGTAAGTTTCAACCATGAACGCTCGTTCAATTTTTCGACCACGCAGCCTAAAACGCCTCCATCGAATCCTAAACCGACTGGACCAGGTCCTTTTCCAATCAAATCTATCGCGCCACTCTGCACTTACATGTTCACTTTCCAATTTTTAAGGTTGCTCTATTCTCTTTGGTCGCAGACGATTTTTTGTTATTAAAGGACCTACATTATGAAAGATAAATGGTACTTACTCATTTTTTCGAATGTAGAAAACACGTAAATGTTCTTGTATTTTCGAATTTTTTAAATTCAACTGGGGCAGTTGTTTTCCAATTTCTTCTCCAATATTTATTCAAATAGTATGTGTATATATTTAATCAAAATAAAACAATAAAATCAAGCTGGAAGCTTGTGTTCTCCAATTACCATTTAGTTGAAGATAAGTGTCCAGTGATCCGCGGTTTCGAAAACGAAAGTAGAATTAGCCAATCCTATGTCAGACCGTCTGAGTAATCGTGCACCAGCGCAGTGTTCATTAACATGTGCAAATCAATTAGTCACACACTTTTAATTCCTTGGTTCCTTTAAAGAACATTGTATACACGAGGAAATTTTCAAGAACGTGTAAAGAACGTGAAATCAACGTTTCCAAAGTCTTTATCTCACACAAAGATCGCAGAATCTACCGGTGGCCCTCGCAGGAATTCCAAGTTCAAGTCGCAAGAAATTCATCGCTGCAACGCACGCAGAAAAAGAAAATAAAACGAATCTCGTGCGTTCATTAACATATTGATACGCGCGCTCGTTGCGTGTGGCTGATCATAAAGACGAGAAACCGCGGGTTGCGTTTTTTCTTCGGCGTTGATGAAGTTGATAAGTAAACGTTTACACGAACCGAGCGTTTGTCAGTGAGTATTTGTCATTTAACTGCGAGTTAGTGAACTGCCGACATATCAATTAGAAATCTCCCAAAGTTTTTTCTGCTTCATATCCCGGTGAAGCGTTACGAGGCTCGCGGCAACGAACGAGCATGGATGTATCGTTATCTGACCGATTCGTTGTGCTAGCCGTGTTTAATAAGGCGTGATCATAAAATGGCGATTCAAAGGAGAGGATTACACGGCGTTTGAGCACGAGATACGCCGCTGAACCTCGTGAAATTGACTAATCCGATGCGAAGAAGTTCGCGTAATTGCCGGGCGTTTTATCGCACCGAGCACGGTACCGTAACGTCGAATTATTTGCGGCACACCCCTCCGATGAAATTCTTCATGCATTTAATTCTCGTATAATTGTTAATAGGAGCTATTTATTTTTACCTACTTCACCAAAAATCGTTTATTTTATGGACACGCGAATTATTCGACTGTTTCAGCAATTCCAGCGGCGATTTTTACGGAGATCGACTTAAAGATGACTTCGTCCACTCTCACATTATTGATGGTATGTCAGAATTCATTAATATTGCTTATTTTTTACTGCTCACATTTTATTCAGTTTCGTTCAGTTATAAAGTCATATGATTGCAAAGGTGAAAGGAGTATCATAACTTAAATTTTCATTTTTTTATTATTTTCTGCTAGCGAGAACTGTACGCGCGTAAGCGAACAATCGTTTGTAACACCGAAGACACAATCTCGATGAAATCTTAACGGTTGGAGTTGGTTTATGCTACTAATACATAATTTCGATTAAACAATTAACCAGTAGGTACCTCACATAAGAGAGATACATATCTGACACGGTTAAGCAAGTTGTGTTTGCTGTAGTGCAGTCGTGAGGTTCTTTTGTCTGTTAATGGGGTTGCAATTTAATGGAAACATTATGGCGTTTTCTTAATGCGCAATAAATAACCTACTGCTCCGACAATATTTTCTTCTGGAATTGTTAAAAATCCATTAAGCAGTGAATTTCATAAAAGTATATAGTGACAGAAAAATTCTAGAATGCAGTTATAATAGTTTTAAAGCAGTACGATCCTGATTACATTGTACTAAAGAATTGAATAAAAATGAAACTTGCAGGGTCTTGTCCTAATTGGTCTGACGATGAACGCGTCAGCGTACGACCCTAGTGACAAGTCTCTGAAGGACATCCTGCTGCCGGAAGGTCAGTTCGAGGCATTCTACCTAAAAGGATCCCAGGACAAAGAGCAAAACGCAGTTAGGCCGGCGCATCTTCACGGATCGTTTCATCAGTTCAGAAACCCGGCGTTAATCAACGCACCGAACAGCGCAGCTTATGGTTTCCGCTTCGATGGAAAACGCCGCTTCAACTACGCCTAAGAAGAAACATGAAATTTTCATGCATTTAATGTGGAACTTTTGCAGAACATTTCTGTGTAACATTCTGTACAGATACTTTCTCAAACGAGACCTATAAATTAAAACCGAATTCGTCCAAAACGAAACACAACGTTGTACTTGAATCTCTGCCGACAAAAAAACACCCGCAAAATCCTGTTCAACATAATCGATCGTCCTATCTGCATAAAATACCACGATTTCGTGCAGCAACGCGATTATCCACCGGTGATTGATGCATAATGCATCAGCCAGGTGCCGTCTGTCTGAATCAGAGAATTTCACGGTCGGTTCTTCCGTTCCGCCATCGAGCAATGCTGTTAATAAAAGTCAGTACCATTGGACTGCCATTAGACCGCGGATCTTATCAACCAAATTGAAAACAAAATACAGTCTTAATCTTTTTGGAAATTTCTATCTTTTTAAACGCAATCTCGCCAGCCCTCTCGCGAACATTCACACTCCGTTAACCAGATCCGCAGTTGATAAATCACGTATACACGGATTTACCAAACCCTACATCAATTTATCTATCCCGTGAGATCTTCATCCCGTCATCTCGGTTACTATAACAAGCTCGAGAATCCGAACGCGTCGAGTAATTTACGACTGAAAGCGACCAAAGTTTCTATTCGAATCGAAGCCCGGATAAAAGTAAAACTTGTCGAGAAATCACAATTTCTGTATGATAAAGTGATAAAAATGATGAGAGCCTCGAGCGACTAGCTTCGCTTTCCTCCACCATTCTCGATTGCTAATCCGTGAACATATCGCGGATGCTCCTCTTTTTTTCTCTCTTTCATCGAGGATCGACGGATTTTGTTGAGCGGTTGTCAAGCGAATTCTATTCCTTATGTATCTTTAATGAACGCTTTTTAAACCGTTCGTTTTTCTCCGATCGCCCGCGGCGCCGCTTATGGCAGCCATGCGATTTTCTTAGGCTAGGACGAGTCGGTCTGTAGCTTTCGATCCACGTCAATTAACTGATTTATAAACAGGTCTGGCGAGATGCGTACGCACACGCCACTTGGAAGTTCGGCGTACTGCCTTCACCGTTTCTAGATACCATTTTCCCGCGCCGCGCCGCGCTACTGCCAATTAAAGCCCAGGGAAATTCACTTTCATTGGGGGCGACGGACGATGGTAGTGGCCGGCAGAAGATATTCATGAGGGACCACGGAGATGAGCACGGGCATCTGTATATATATTATGGAAAAGTACAATGGCTGTCAGTCACTCGTCCTTTTGGTTCGCGATCCGATCTGAAAAGAATTTCATGGGATTAGTGGATTCATCAGTATTATTCTACTGTCCAGGTCGACGAAAGGATCGTCAATGAAGATTTGATCACTGAAAATGCGCGTTGAAACGTTTTCGAGTTTCGGAGGAGCTCGTTCGAGCTCCGTTTGATGGTTTCCTCTTTGATAATTCACGGAACAGCTGTTCCCTCTTTCGGCGTACGAGATCATTTCAAAGGAAATCGCGGTGTGATGCACCAATTACCTGGCTCCCGGGCAGATCGAACGAGTCTTTGAATCGCTTAGAGAAACCTAACGGCGTCGGGGCAAGGCACGTATACGCGCGAAACAATGTCGTCGGGGCCAGTTTAACAGTGCTCCATACCAGTCGCGTCGGGGAGGCTTTAAAAGACGTTGTCGATGAACGGTGGTCCCCATAGTTGGATCAGTGTGGTGATCTAGTGGGACCTAGTGCGGTCAGCATCATGAGGATCGCGCATGTGGTCACGGTGAGCTTCGCCAGACAAGATCAAGACGTTGTCTCTCAGATGTGTAGTGAACAGTTGTGGATTCATTAAATTCGGACCCCTCTCGTTTGAAACTTTGAGAACTGTTTGTTTCACATCTTTCACATCTTGAATTCAAATTTGGAGAACAATCTGTTTGTTGAGTCCTCGCGTTCTTCCAGTGCTAAGTGTGCTTAATTCTTTGAGATTTTACTGTGGTTTTGTAGAGAATAATGTAGTAATTAGATGGAGAAAATTGAGTTTGTAACAATGAACGTATTACTCATCTAATAGAACTGCCTTTTGTGTCAAGTACGATTTTTACTTATTTACGATTTTTCTGTAAAAATTGAATTTTCTGAAACTCTGAATGCTTTACGCCCTCGTGTGTAGGGATTGCCAGGGTTGTTTCCAAGAAAACAGACTAGAGGAATTTTGATTGTTTGATTTATAGACTTTTATTTTTTTTAATTAATTTCTATTTTTTAAAATGCGAAACCGATAAGAGAAATATCGAAAGATCTAATGAAAATTATCACTGTGTCAATCTGACACCGAGGTTCAGTTAGTTGAGAGTTAAACATAATTTGTTAGGATTTCTTCTTTTTCGTCCAATCCTAACAGGACATTAAAGTGATTAAATGCGTACGAAATGGTAAGAACGCGAGGTGAACAAATAGTTGAAAGGCATTGTGAAATATTATTTCGGAAACACTCCATTTTCCATGGGTTGTTTAATAAAGATCAGCGAAACGCACTAATAATCGCCGTTCTCATTCCATCTTAACTTGAGAAACGAAAACTTCCGATTCTTATATAGACGTATCTGTGTGATTACAGGTTTGTGTTGCATTAATACCGGCGTTTCATCGTGCAGAAACCGTGCAGCCGGATAGGTAGGTTTTTCAACGCGTTACATTGTGCAAATAATGTTTATGAGCTAGCACCGTCTAACTCTGGAATTACTGGACCTGTTAACATGACGGATAGAGATTGTACCGAGCCTGTTCTCTGTGCAACTAGTAAATCAGTTTGATTGCATTAATCTTTTTTGAGCGGTCCGTAATTCTAGTGTTAAAATTACACTGAATATTAAAGACAAATTGATGCTCTTACAATAATTCAATACATTTAAAAAATCCATCTTCTGATGATCGTGGTCTGTACATTTATTGAAAGGTAAGAACTATTTCATATTCATCTTGAGACTTTCTCACATTTTTTAAAAGTATAAAATCATTCATAACAAAACGAGAACTGTAATAAAAATGTAAATGGGTCAGAAAAGAATCAAGAAACGCAACAGAGATCGAGGCTAAACTTTTACAATTTCAGTTTTCCACTATTCACTCTTACCGTACACCGCGTAATCTTCATTCTAAGATCTTCACGTGAATTTTCATTTGCATAAATTATTTTACACGAACAAGATAACTATTCTTCGCTAATGAATCTCTTTCACCCCAGAAGGTTACAAAAGAAGGACCAGCCTTCGCATCCAAGAAAAAACAATGTCACGGACATCAGCGAGATCACGTTCACCACTTTGCAACCCGAGACCTTCAACCCTAACATCCGCTTCAGCGTTCACAGTGCATCGAGCAAGATGTTAAAGCTTCGTCCAGGTCGCTCAATGTCTCGGGTCCGTCAAAACCGTTTCAATGGCAGTCGGCGACGAAGACAGCTTCAGAAAAATGGCGGGAACCTGGTTCGAGTAGGTCGTTCGTACGAAACGAGCGGGGAAAACCATATAGATCATCAGGTGGAAAGCGTGCAGGGTCCTCCGGAGGCTTTCGACGAGGGTGCGGTGCACTTGGAGCCTGTGTACCGAGTAACGAAGAACAAGAACTTCATCGACACGTTAGTGAACATCTTGCGCCGTCTTGTGAACCCTCCCAAATCAATTGGCCCTCTGGTTGGCCCTTTTCACTTCCCTGGAGTCGGCGAGAAGGTCTACATCAGGCTTTTGGAACCCGTTCAACCCGACAATCTGGTGATCCGTTTCGTTTCATCATTACCAGTGAACGAGATCGAGACGACCTTCGACAAAAGCAACCTACCCCCTGAAGAACTGTTGAAACACTCTACTGTGATAGCAGTGGGCCACGGAGGCAGCCATCATCCCCCAATCTCCGAAATCAGCCACGACGTAGTCAGCCACTCTGACATTCCCATAGTCAACCACGAACCTCTGCCTCTGTCAACCGATACTCTTCGAAATTCGTACGGTCATCACATCAAACCCGGCCACACCTTGCCAGACACCTTGTTATCCAGCCACGAAGTGTCGCAAGTATTCAAATCCAGTCCAGCCGTCCACGCTGCAGCAGTTGCAACGAGTCAATCGAAAACGCCTCATATTTCGAGGACATACAAAGTGAATCTGAAGAATGGGGAACCGGTGACCATTCAGAGGGTTGTTCGGCATAGGAAGAGGGTGCAGTATCCGCAAAATGGTCATCCTAATTCAAACTCTCAGCCCAGTTCTGCCGAGAAAGGGGAGAGTCAGAAACAGGAGTCTCATCAGGCTAATAGTTACCGGGGCCCACTCGCGCCTAATTATCAGTTCCCTTGGGAGAATAACACGAAGACTGTGTCGAGTGAGAATAGTCAGGGAGCCATTTCGCAGCAGAAGGTCAAATGGGAACCAATAACTCAGAAGCCTTCGATCTGGGATCAACTGAGATTCAATGATTCCAGGTCTGTGGAGAATAATCCGAGGTATAGTATTCAGTTCTTCAGCAAGAAGATGAGGTATCTGAACCTGGACGGCAGTGTTGACACTCCTGGAGACCCATCCGGCAAGGAAGAAGGGTTCAGACCCTTGCACCCTCAAGTTTCAAGGTCCGTTGCCTACTGGGAGTCGCTGAAAAATGGAAATCCGAGGAATAAAAGGGGTCACGCTCAGTCTGCAGAGATTAAACAAGATTCGAAGAGCTTTCGGGAGAGAAGCGACGCCATCTTGGGTTCCACGGAGAGGTTGGGTACGCTGGAAAATGATCAAACTATAACACCGAGCAAAATGGTTCCGAAGCAAACAGGATCGGAGAAGAAGGAAGAAAAGGAGAATGAAAAGATCACCACTGGATCCCCTAGATCGTCGAATCGACGGTAAAATAATCGCGACCAGATTAAGGAACCGTTCAGTTTGTAGATTTTCTTTATTAAGACACGGCTCTCTTTTTTGTTAATAATGTATGAGCCTTAATTGCGAACGGAGTCGATCCAGTTTTGATTTACGAGTTCCGTTTACGTTGCGGGATGCGGTTTGATTTAGAGTCTACGTCATGATTCCGTGGATCTGCGTCGATAAGTGTGCGGAGTATAGAATGTGGAGGTTCCAGCATGTTCGCTCGCAACGGTTTGCTGCGTGTAGTTTTTAAAAAAACGACCTGGGAAAGCAGTTTTCCATTCTCTATTTACGTAGGTTTGCAACTGTGCAGTCGTTGCGGATTCGTTGATTAAACCTATGCACTCGGAGCTATTTTATCTCGAAAATTAAACACTTCTTCAGACCTAGAATAATTCCATTCTATATGATCTTTTCTTTGTATGAATATAAAATTGATATGATACCTCCTCCAATAGTTAAATGTTTAGTAATTGATTAGATATCACCATATTTAATAATGTAAACAGTATTTTGAATAATGGTTTTAATAACAGCAATTTTTAATGGCGAGTCTGTGTCATCATTAGAGTATTAAGGATTAAATTCAATTGTATTTTGTAGGATTTTATAAGGTTCGCATCTGATCATTGAAGCGATAAAATGGTCGCAGATCATCCCTTACGTAACGAAAGACGAACGCCCACTTTCGCCGTAACAATTTAATAAGATGTAATTGTGAATGATAATTTTATGCTTTCGTGGACAAGCGTGATGGCCGTTGCATAGCTGAAATTGATCAGGGGATCCAACCGTTCGATAATTAAAAAAAGAACGCAATTATTTTAATAAGCGACTGAAAGTACCCACGGCGAGCTTCATCCACGTTTCTCTCCTTTAAGGAGATCGTACTTTGCCAAGCATTGAAATCACTCATCCACTATATACGTAAATGTACATTAAGATGACGCGTGAGATAGCGCTGCTTGGCCACGCGTTCGAATCACTCGAGCGTCGTCCTCCCATTAAAATAGACTATTCGCGCCTTCATCCCGTACAATCTCATCGACAACGTTTTACTGTAAGATTATGCGCCTTATTTTTCTACGAATATTAAAGTAACAGACTTTCTACACGAGAAACTATGTGTCGATCTTTCAACCCTAAAAACACCATCCCCTACAGCTTCCACTACGTCAGTTTTCAATCTTCAACCCTCAATTTAATTCGCACTTTATTTTAGACATAACTGTTCAACATAAATCAATTTTTATTCTACAAAACAACAACCCCAAAGTAAAATAAATATTTACTAACGTAGACGGCACCTTTGTTCACGCCTGAAACACTAAATTAATGTTTTCAGATTGTAGTTACGGATTAACAGACTCGCGTATGTAAGTTTCAAGGTTGCAAATCAGCAAGATGGCTATCTAAATAACAAAATACCTGAACACCGTTTGATCACCAAACTGGACATTAACGAACAAGTCCAGTAACGCCAAAGGACGACAATTTCTATCGTGATTCGACGATTAATTAAGTCCTTTCTATTTCCCTTTCGAGCACGCGTTTCCCCGAAGATCGTATAAGGCAGCAAGAAATAGTGAAACCAAGATGATCGGACATCACGTGTCCCGTTGAATAAATCAACGATCAACCGGGGAATCGATCCGCTTTCGGTTCCGTCGTTTTACACGGTCATTCACGAACGATGTCCGTGAATTGAAACGATCATCGCCGCGACTAGCATAATCGGCGTAACAAGTCACGTTATTGAGCAAACGATTATCCATCCATCGCGTGGAAGCACAGAAGCGAGCATCCAGTTTTTCTTCCCTTCGCTTTCCATTTCACCAGTGATTTTCACTGTTAATTCACTGCCAGGCCAATTAACAGTTGTCAATCCGTAATTTTATACGGAACAGATACGTAGAAAGTAAAAAATAAATGCTTAAAATCCGCAGTCCAATGGTGGATAATCGTCGAAAATAACGTGCGACCATTTACGAACGATCGAGCGGATAATAGTGGAAAGCTGGGAGGTTTTTGTTTAATTTAGACGCGATTAGGCGATAAATTCGTATGTCCGTCTAGCGGAGAATCTCGTGCCTGAAGACCGCTTTCTTCGTTCGCATATTTGTCTTTTTTGTTCGTATCGTGATCGAGGACTGTGCAGTCACAAATCACAAAAGTTGGATGCAATCAATGCAATTCATTAAAGTAGACATTTTTCTTTTAATCTATACGTTTGTTCTCATTTGAAAATCTACAACGCTTCATAATCAATTACACACTTTCTAGTTTTTTTCTATTGGCTTGTTGTTTTTATCCCCGAGATAAGATAAATCTTTATCTCCGTTTTCTCTGTTTTGCTCGACTATAAATTTTTTAGTCTTCATTCGAATATAATGCGATTTTTTTATTTAATGCTGTTTGCTCCATGCTCGTTGCGTTCACTAATCGCATTGTCTAGGCTACCGTTAAACAATTACTATTGCCAGTCAACGATAGAACTATTACTGTCGCAAACGAGCATAATAGCCACGAGCCTGTCGTTTCGTAATTGTTACAGATGCGTGTATGTTGTTTGGGTTAATGAGCAATTAGACCAACGAAAGCAAATTGTTGAAAGCGATAAACGTCAGGTTCTATTACCATACTGAAATTATATCGCACGCGGTTTTCGCTGTAAACGATCATACAAGCTGCAATTACCAATGGAAGAAATGGATTCGACACGCAGAACTGCTGGAAATTTCATTTTTCCAGCAATTAACGAACTAAATTACCTGATATTGTGCTGGTTCTTCAATTATGTAAGCTACGAGGCTTAGATGAGTGACGTGAGTTTATCTTTACATACGGGAGATGCTCGATACTCGGAAAATAAAATTTTCAAGCTAGAATCAAAATTGCAATAAGATGTAGCAGTATGATCAAAGTAATAATTATCTAAAGACTGACTGGATTCTTAATTGTAACTTACATTTAATTAAAGCGAAGATACGACTGTGATAATTGTACTTACACCAAGATGAGCTTTGTCTAAATTTCACAAATAGCAATTTTTTAAGGAGTCCTTGAATTTTGTAATTCTTCCTTTCAATCATCTAGCACACGCATAACTTCTGTCTGAGCTTTCTATTCTTCCGATGATCTCTTCTTTAATTAAGGCTAGCACGTGCCACGAACTGATTAACCAAATCCGCGGTTGGGTGCATCTCAGCTGGAGGAAGTGCATGTGCAACCGCTTTTACCGCTTCCTGGATGTGCAGTCAGTTCTTTGACTACGTCTGCCTCGTTTGGTAACGTTTTGCTGGAAATCTGTTCGCGCTTCATTCTAGAAAGCATTTGTTTCTCAATCTTTCCTTGCAAGTAATAACTTTTCATCGTTGTTTCATTAAGCTCAGTGAAAAATCTCGTGAAATCAATCTAGTGGAGTTAATGACTACCAAAGTCCAAAGTTGAAATTCACCGCTGCGATCAATGCTACAAAATTCTTCAGATCACGTTATTTTACATAAATAATTGCTTGGGACATTTGTGACAAAATTGCAATTAAAAAGTGCAATTAAAAAGTGCAATTAAAAAAAAAGTGCAAAATTGCAAAGTCCGCGTTCGAACACTGCATCGACGTGCATCAATTATGCATCGTTCAATATTAACATTTGTTTTCTGATTCAAATCAGACATATTCGATTGACGTAGAATCAAGTTCTTGGCGCACTTCTGAAAATCATAAATTGGGGATTGTATTGAAGAGAAATTGCAAAAGTGCAAAGTCTGCGATCGAACAGTGCATCGATGCGCATCTTACAATTATGCATCGTACAATGTTGTACGGTTTTGATGGAAGTGATCGATTTCGATCTAAATCGTGTATCGCCATTTTTAATGCCGACGAAGCCCGCGGAATCGCTTGGCTCCCCGTGTAAATCGCGTCGAGCTCCGGCGGAGTTTTGGTGAAAAGGGAAAAAAGTGAAAACCACGTGAAACGAACTCGGATGCAGCGTGTTCCTTGCACGGTGGCGGGAGTTTCTTGGTATTCTTTCAGAAACGATTCGCCTCGGTAATTTCAACTGCATGTATATAAACGTAGGGTCCGTATCGGCGACTCGCAGAAGGCGTCCATTTCTCGAGTGCACTTCCAGAAGCGAACACCATCGCGTGCGGTGGCCAACAAGCATCGTATTCTGCAACATGAGGTGTACATTGCTGGTAAGAGATCTTATTCCATCATTCATGATCAATCTTTACCTTCCACTGTTGCTAAATTCTTCTCAATTCTTCTATATTTTTTAGTTCGGCGTCGCGTTGGCGATGTTCCTCCTCCTGCTGCGACAACCAGTAGAATCGTAAGTAAATTATATTAATTCATGATTAATAAGGAGATTAGTATTGATTCAGGAAAAAATTAAGTCTCTCATCTTTCCCGCAGGAAGAAGGTGACCATCCACGTACCATACAGGGTGAAGAAGGTTGAACACACGCACACAATCTACAAAATTATCCCTCGCTACGAACACAAGCATGAGGACCTTTTCTCGAGAGAGGACTTGGAAGACGACGACGAGAAGTACGATGTCTAGAATCGCGTGTCCGTATATTTAATCAACGTATTAAATTATAAACATATTTGGTAGACGTAGTTTGTAAGGTTTCGCCGAATTGTACAGTCAAAGAATAGTGATAACGATGTACAAATGCGTTCGAACAGTATTGTTACTGTTAAGACTATGTATTGTTATGAATAAGTTGAATAAATCTTTTTCGTAATCGAACGAATTCATTCTGTTCATATCTCCTGGCGTTTCTTATCGATCTTGAAAAATTCATGAAATTAAAATTATTTGAAGTTAACGCTGCACCGCGATATGCAATCTGGGACGACCGAAGAACAGAGTAGACTCTTGTTTTAACTATATGCTCCTAAAAACTCATTTTTCAGCTATTATAATTTAATGGGAAAAATGTTCACACTTTACATTACACGTTTGTAAAACCAACAATTTTTAAGATTTCGAATAATTTTTCACATACGAACTGTGAAATTCGTTTTTTATAAATAAGAGTTTCTCGTAGAGATTGCAATAGAAATCAATGCACCCAAAGAAAAGACAGTTTACCGATTGACGGAGTGCAATTTCCGGACGGTAATGAACTTCGCTAACCGCGTGAATACGTGTTTGCAGAGCATATCATTCGGAGCGAATTGGCAGATGAAGCATGATTCCATCGAAACGGCGAAAGTGCTTTGCGATCCGTAAAATTTGGTGGGATTCGATGCAGTTCCGCGGTTCAGCGGCGTCCGATGCAGTTCCAAGAACATAGAGACACGATATAAAGCTGGAGCATCTTCGACAATGTCGGTCACTCTGTCATTGGCAGCGTCTGCCATCTGTCAGTCACATCCTCCGGTCGATCTTCTTCCTAAATCATGGACAAGGTAAATGAAGAATTCTATCAAGTGAACATAATTCCAGATTAAGTTAATTTATTAATTGGAGTGGTTGAAAGTTCACTTGTTCTTATTGCAGGATAATTTTCATTGTAGTATTAATTAACATCTGTGCAATTTTCTAGGGTGTCTTCAACTTCCTCTTCCTGACTCTGCTCATCCAAATAGCAAACCACGGAAGTACCGGAAAAAAACAGTGAGTGTATCGAGCATTAAGTTTCTCTTCGATATTTTCGACCACTGTTCATCGATCATCGAATAGAGAAAAAAACACGGCAATGATTCACACTTTCACCGTGATAATGGTGGCCGATCAACGACCGTCTAATGTACTCTCGTTTTCACTTTTCGAAGCCGCTCTGACTTGAATGCATAATGAATTAGTGCTGCGAATTCATACGTAAAATCTTGTTCAATCATACGGTCAAAATTTAGACAATTGTTAGATTCTAAAACTAGGAGACCAGTTCATCGTAAATTTCAACGTTTACATTAATTTCAGTGTCCACCTGAGGATCCACGTGCCAGACATAATCAAACACCACATCCACACAAAAGTGGTGTTCCTTCACGTGTCCAAACCCGCGCCAAAGAAGCCTAAGACTCACCATAAAGAATACCATCACGAAAATTGGAGTTCCTGGAGCTACGGCGACCATCACGACCATGATCATCGCCACGACGACGAAGAAAACAACGCGAAACATTTCCATGATCACGAGGATCAAAGTGAACGCGAAAGACTAGCAATGCTGGAGCCTCAGGGCGATCAGAAAATCTACGGTCCTCGGTATAATCACGGAGACTCTTATTTCCCGCAGTCTTACGTCGACGACAATCATTTGCAACAAAATCAGAAGAATCCAGAACACGGTCAATACGAAGTTCGCGAGGAAGTAAACGATACTCCGCAAAACGAAGAGACTTTGGTTTATAATTACGAAGAAGGGTATAGGAAAGGTTTGCAATCGGAGAGCGGACATATTCGTACGGGTCAGTCGAGTAAATTCCATGATGATCAGCATGAGGAAAATGGTGATAACGATAACGACGGATTCAAGGAGGAGTCTGAAGGGAGAACCGATGCTGGACGGTATTTCGTTGATGACGTTGAGTATGAAAATACTAGGGATAAGAGAGACGGACGGAGGAGATACAGACGGTTCAGGAGATTGTAGATTTTTGGAGAATAGTAGCTGTGTGTACCATTTTGTATATAGAATTTAGCGAATAAGCCGTAGAATTATAGATTGTGATTTAATAGACGTTCTTGAAGAAGAATAATAAAGATTATTCACTTACGTTTACTACAAAATAAATTTATCGATGAAATGGCGAAAGATTACCGTCTAAAGACGAAGAATAATTAAGTATTGTAGAATGAAGAAATGCTCGAGGATATTAAAGGGTTGATGTTCAGGTACACACGCAATTTATTCAACTTTCTCGCGACACGTAAATCATACGGTTAACAGAAACAACAAAGGTAACAATAATACAATGATTTATAACAGCAAGTGGAAAAACAAAACAACAGAGTAACAATATTTACAACGTTTGAGTGCGAGAGATATGTTAAGACGGATTAATGAGAGACTAGGTACGTGAGAGGTAAGAGACAGGATGATTATTTGTGTGTATGTGTGTTGAAGGTGTGGTTTTGTGGCACTCCCCGGGAAACACCAGTCAATGTGAGAAAGTGTCTATCTCTCTAATACAATTTCTCTAAATCGAATCTACGATTGTCGTGCGAGGGGGTGTGCGAGTTGGTTTCTTGAAACTTGATCGTTCTGGCCATTGATTTCTCCCAAAAAGAACGTAACTGGTGACCTAAATTATTCTCGTTCTGCACAGTACATTGTTGATAGCCAATAATCTCGTTTAATGCATTTTAACAAAGCCCCTTCACTTCTCAAGACTTCCAGAGGGGATCGAATCTAAACTTTCTTTAAATAAATTTCTGGTCGACATTCACGATAACGAAATATCAGAAGATTCAACACAATCTTTTCACTATAGTTATATGTACAATTTTATAATTGAAAGATCCCTGCGATTAATGCAAGGATGAAGTCACCATTCATTTTCGATCGTTCCAACGAACCAACTTTTCTCGAAGATCGTTGTAAGACTAATTCTAACCTACTTCTGGAATGGCCTCGTTCACTGATGGCCACCCCAATCTTCGTGACCTCCCCCAAAACCACCTCCGCCCCCAAAGCTTCCACCTCCGAATCCTCCGCCGAAGCTGTGTCCTCCTCCGATGTCTCCACCCCCGCTGCTTAATTCGACGTGACCACCGCCTCCGCCTCCACCACCTCCTCCACCACTGCTGTACTCGATATGGCCTCCACCGATGTCACCACCACCACCGCCTCCAAAATCATGACCACCGCCTCCAAAGTCGTGACCACCGCCTCCCAGACCACCGTGACCGCCAATGTCGATCGGATGACCAACGGTGTAGCCTAAGACTTCATATTTGTCACCGCCTCCGCCGCCATGGTGGACGTGTTTGGTAATCGTGTGCGTGTGGTGCACCGTCTTGATCTTGTAGGGCACGTGGATCACCACGTGGTCGCTGGAGAAGACAATTAACAAATTAGTTTTAATGTTTTTACAGTGGCAAGAATTGTATTTCGATCATAATCTGCTCCTGCTCTTCGCAGAGCCGGGACAGAGCCCCATAGGGCAATTTGGGTAAACTGTATTGACTAGACTGCGGATTATATGCATTTATGACAAAAATGACAAATAATTTGGAACACAAAGAATCGTTGTTCCCAGGTGTTGATACGTTCATGGCAGTTGTAGATAGAATCTCGCTATCAAGATGAACGATAGCGAGCGCGTAAAGACTTGGAAAGGTAGCGAGCAAGGTCGTTGAACGAGGAAAATCGACGAACACTGACTACCAGGCGCGATCGACAGTCTCGTTTATCGTTGCTTTCGATAATAGTCGACAAAAAATGGTAGCACTCTTCGATGACGGTGGCCGCGGAGAAAGTAAACGTTTCAATGGCACCGGCCACGGCTTGTTGGTTACTATTCTGCTAGCTTAACGAGCGAATACAAACGTTGTTCCGCGTGGTCGCTACCGAACCATTATGTATTATAGTTTTTCTTCTATGTTGTAAAAGAAACAAAGAAATGAACACTTACTGTCCACCGTGTCCGCCGCCGCCGGCACTGGCCATGTTTAGCAGCGAGGCTGCTATGAAGACGACCTGAAAGAACAACAAATTATTTGTTCAGTGAGATCAATCAAAATACAATTTCCGATCACTTCCGATTACTGTTTCAAAATCTTTCAAAGTAGCTTTAAAAATCTTTGTAAAGTGGAATTTTTACAATTATTTTCTATCTAGTTAGGATCGTGGATAGTATGTCACTTTTAAAGAGATCCAGACGTATTCCGTACGCGGATCAAGCATCTGGATTCTGTCTTTATAGAAGACTAGCTTGACAGGTTGGTAGACTGTCTCTCAATGAATTATAAGGTCGTCAAGGTTGGATGTCATGTGGACGATGCAGCAGACGGAATGCTGTGAAATATGTGGCTTGGAATTTCTGCGTTGGCGCTGGTCATGAAAATGATTTAGCATAGCCAAACGAGTCTTACCGAATTGTAAAAAATGTAGTCTAAGACAATTTACCACTTTAGCACTGTAACTAACCAACTGCAAGAACGTAAATATTTGAACGCACAAGAACCGGATAAATTATTTTCCACTTTATAATGTTCGCAGGACACTGTTCTGTACTCCAAACAATTCTATCGTTCCTACTTAGAAATTACTCAACGATCTGCCCTTCAATTTTTAATTCTGTGAAGCAAAAGCTTTAAAAACAAATTTCATTTCAGCTTTTTCCAGGACAAATTTATGAATGAAATTCCCAAAAAGCTGACTGCGAAAAAACTTACAGGGTGCTAAAAACGAATCTAAAAATTGATGAGCCAAAGGAAAGGGTCGACTTACCGCGAGTGTGTTCATGTTGCAATCCCTTCAGCTAAGGAACCGTGTGAATCTGCGAAATGCAACTGCTGTATATGCACGCACGTCGAGAGGAGGCAACTACCGGTTCCTCCTCGCGATGCAGTTGGCGGTTTAAGCCGCGGTTATGATCTGCTGGCTGGTGTGCACACGCTCGCCGCTTTTATACAGGTACGTGATTGGAGTCGGATAAGAATTGAAAGGGAATCTCTTTTGCACCCATCGGGCGACGGTGCCACGTGAAAGGATCCGGCTAATAGAGAAGACGTGGTAAAAACCGGAGGACTAACACGCCCCTCTCTCTCTCCACACACAGAAACATACTGTGCACGTAGGATAAGCTACCCTTCACCTCGATCGACGCTCGAGTTCTCGTCGTTTCCTCTTTTTCTTTCGCCAAACGCCCAGCCCCTCTCGGCAAGAAACGGAGAGCTCGTAATTCCACGTGCGCGAGAGCTGTACGATAGTCTTTTTAATGAAAGCTGAGGGATTTGGCCGGGTGAACGGCCAAGATCAAGATCAGCCTCTCGTAATACGAGGTGGGTGCCTCCGCGATCTCTCGTTTCACTCGTGTGTCTCGCCGCTCACGATCCTCTGGGAAACAGGAGATCGATGTCCGTTTGTCTGTATGTCCGTTCGTCTGTGTCTCTCGCAGATATGTCCTCACTTTTTTATCTAGCGCGATTGCAAACTGGTAGCTGTCCTGCTAGACGCACGCGACACATGGACGACACCAGTTACGCCAACTGCTTTTCCGCGTTCACCTGTTTCCTTGACAGACTCTGCACTAGTCTGTTCTATTGCGCCTTTAGCAGAGAGGATTTTCCTGGATTCTGGATCCATTTCTTTTTACTGTCCAGCCGCAGCTTTGCGGATGAGGAGAAGGTCCGGGATACTGATACAGGTGCTCAGATAATTACGGACAAAAGTCGAATCACAAGTTCAACCCTTTGCACTCGAATGGTGACTCTGAGGCGTTTTGAAATGATTAAATTCTTCTGTGTTCTATAAATTGCTAAAAATTCAAATGTCGTATGAGAAAACAGCTGTAAATTCATGTGAACATTGTAAAAGAGATTACATAGGGACCTGCCCAAGTATTTTTCAAGGTACGGGGTAGTAGCAACGGAGTTCATCACTTGGAACAAGTACGAGTCGTTTAGTTTTCTTTAATCATGAGAGGTTCAGGTCTTTCAAGACTCTTCTAGAATCGTTGAAACAAGTCGGAATTGTTGTTCTTGCTTTTTGCTTCTTCGGTGTTCGTAGACGGGATTGATGTGATGATGCAATGCGCCACAGGTTGGCCACCCCTGGTCTAGAGCTAATTACTCATCTGTGAAAAATAGCTGCATCTGAAAGATCTAGGTCAGTGCCAATTTATCCGACCAATATCTCCATTACGATACGACTACGTGATAAATCTTTCGCGAGCGAAATTAGAAATTACAATGTGCATTCTTTCGTCCATCGAAATTGTATAAATCAAGTATTTAGATAATCCCAATTAGTTCTTACATTCATTTGCCACTAAAAAAATTTGGATTTTATCGTAAGTAATTTCTCTTCAACAAAAGCTTGATTGTTCAGTACTATTTTCTATGCGATACAATTGTTCATGTTTAGAACCGCATAAATCCAATTCGAAATGAAACTACCTTTCACAGGAATCATCGAGGAAGACTTCCGGTTAGACAGTGGATCTTCATGCAAAATAAAATTTTTTTACGCGAACTACTTAAGTCTAGTTTGAAATTGGAGTGAAACTGAAGTGAAACTAAAGCAAAACTGGAGTAAAACAGAAATTTATCTTTAAATTCTCTGTTGTTTTTACTGTTTCAAATGACACTTACAACTTTCGTCATAAACGTATAAAAATTCGTTGTCTACTTCCGGTAGCTCAGGGAGTTCCTCGACAGACGTCTGGCCAGACGTTTCAAGTTCAATGAAACAGAAAACGTGTTCGTCAGCAGCGCAACGGCTGGAACCTAGAACAGGATCGTAGGAGGAACGCGCGTAGGTGAACGAACCCGCTTCGCATAATAATATAATTGCCGTTTAGAGTAATTTCTACTCATTACGAGTGGGGCTTTCAACTTGTCGATGCACGAGAGATAACCGTGTCGCGGGATTCTCCACTGTAAAAATAAATCAGATTACGCTGATTAAGATATCGAAACGAACCGAGTTACAGTCCCCGTCGAAAGATCTTCTGCAACGAGAGAATGTTTTCGTAATTCCAGGTGTATCCAACCGAAGAATTTCTAATTAGTCTGGCGGATCGTTATAACGAAGGGCAATCGCGATCCACGCAATTAGAAATGGTATATCATTCCACAAACACTTTCGCGACGATTTACATAACGAGAGGAATTTTCGTTCGTTTTGTTTGTTTGAACGACTATTAACACTCGCACTGGCGTAGTCCGTGGATAGGCGAATCACATGGATAGGTTTATGAAAGTTTTCATTGCAGAGGAAAGTTCGGTGAACATTTTTCGACTGTCTCCCTTCCTAGTCTCGCGATTTAGATTAGTATAAAATGCAACTTGTCCGCGTGGGCGCTGATTCGCGTTCAAATACTAGCTCATAATGCTCGCTATTCAACTTCATGTCGATTTTTCATGTAAATCATCGTCTATGCGTCATGCGGTTCGTTTTACGAGCGCAAACTTGATTTTTCCGAGCTTGTGTTTATCTTATCGGTAGACTGTGGATTTTATGCATTCATTTGTGAAAACCGCAGATTTATATTGCCTATGACTTTTTAAAATGTTTGCTCAGAATTTGTATTATATCATAATTGTTTAAACAACGCGTTAGAGTTCGCAGTACATTTAAATCGAATGTATTGCATAACTTTTAAGGAGGACATTTCTATGGACTTCCGGAGACAACGTTTAAACATATTCAGCTACAGAGTTTTTCCTGCGAGTCTGTAAAGCAGAAAGTGGAAAATCGTATTCTTCAAGAAAATATGAAGCAGGATGTTTTTTTACCGGGATTATGATTGTTTCGTGACGAAGTTACATAGTGAGTGCAGCGATAACGTGACTGACGCTCTGGAGATTTCGATGCGTGGTAAGCGCCACGCTGTGGTACATTTAGTGTTGAATAGTATTTGAAGATGATGCTTTTAATCGGTGATGGATTGTGCTTTGCCATATGTGCCGATAATTACGAATGTGATCTAAGTGATATATTTCTTGTTTCGAGATATTTACATACAATATAATAATTTAAATATAACGATTAAAAGTTAAATTTCAATTTAAATTGGATTGCCGAGACTAGATTTTGGATTTAGATTTAAATATAATTATAGAAAGTAGACGAAGAAATACAGAGGGATTGAGAGACACTGACAGAAGAAGAACCACGAGACACAAGAAAAAGAAGTTTCTTCTGCTCGGAGTTTCGCGAAATCGATCCGATTTGTCCTCGGTATAAGATCCAGGAGGATGATCCATAGAAATCGGTGGTCGGGTAAACCGATCCGTCCATGGTGTTTCACGCGGATTGTTACTTTTGCCAGACGATAGGAGAAAGGGAGAACGCGATCTGTTCACCTCGTAAAACGTGGATCGAGACCGAATTGTAAGCACATTCCAACGGGAGGCCGAGCGAAAACGAAAACGACCAGCACGTTATCCTTTTCCTTGCAGATCGCGGGACCGTGACAGTGAACTCTCTACTGGAGGAATTCCCCTTCGAGGCTTTCGACCGGCCAATTCAATTCCGCGTTCACGGAAGCACGTTGTCCTCCTATCCAGGGAAATCGTTCAATTATTTGGAGACCACCGGACAAGCTCAAAGCTTTTTCTATAAGACCGTGACATTGTAAATTATGAACTGGAATTAAATCTTCAGCTGGAATTGCGTCTTGAAAATCAATCAATTACTTATCAATTGGTCGGATTAATGAATCACGAGGAAATGATTGATCGAATAACCGGTTCCTTCATAGGAATTACTATTTGAAGGTGGGACCTCCTTTGCGCTCTGGACGTAGACTTTTGCGAAAAATTTATAATCAAAGACATCGGTGATTTTAAGTATTGGAAAAACTGCTAAATAAGTAACAAATGAACAATTTTTAATTTTATTTTAAGACAGCAGAATTTAAAGAATTAATTAAAAATTAATTAATTAAAAATGTTTTCAATTTGCAAATGTGCAAGACTGTAGCGTCTAGACGCGTCTTTTACAGATGCACACCGGAGTCACGAGAGGAACTTCGGCCATCTTGCGTGTTGCGAGCGAGAGTTCCGGATCCGAGTGAAACTATTTGTTGCACTGGATCATTAGGGATGCGATAACGCGTTGTTTCACGGAACTTTCGAAAGCGAAAAGCTCGTTAGCGAAACAGACCACGTTGGAAAGTCGATTCGACGCAACATTGACGTAGGATCGCGATATCCGGTGATCCTGACACGCCTTCGAACCGGAAGGATATTCGTCGATTTGAAATTCCTTAAACCAGCTAATTACCGCTTGTTTTCTTTGAAATCATTCTACGTTCTGGCTAGAGGAAACGAGTGATTTGACAAGAAAGAAGCAATGCTCAAATAAGAAGCAAATTATACTGTTTCAAAGCCCCCGGAAGTCCGCCATTTTTCTTTCGAAGAGACCGAGAGGCCAGACTCGAGCTTAACGTTCAAGTCTCATTACTTTTTTACCGATTTCTATAGCTTCGGACGTTAATGGCGACACTCTAGAAAGTAGAAAGGATTTATATATGTTATTATCAATGTTAAACAGTTCGTTTTTCGACTGACGATTAGCGATCGTTAAATAGAATAACCACAATGGAGATCTTTCGCTTGGAAATAGCGCGCGAAATTTAATCCTGGATCTTGTAACAGCATGGTTGCGCTATATGAACGTAGATACCGTTTGATGGATTACAGAAGTTTGTCAGATTTATCGTGTTCGAGATCGCCGTTTAATAACGCTCCATTGTTTCACGCGGAGAAATCCGCGAATTGTTCCAAATCGCGCGCTCTCTCCGCGAATCGAGCTTTGCATCTTTTATGCATTTACCAAGAAATTGGCTGGGTGAAATATAAAACAGTAAACGATAAGAAAAATTAAAGAATATTGCAATAAAGTCATTAAGGGATGAAAACTGGAGTGAAATGGAAATTTATTTTCTTTCTTAGTATGTTTAACAGGTTGAAAATAACATAACAGTATTTTTAAATTCTTCTAATCTTTTTACCGACTTAAATCACACTTACTCGGCTTTGCCATAAATGCATAAAATACGCTTGTCTAATTATTGCTATTGATTCTGACTTTCACGTGCGACGATCTTGTTAATTTTTTCTTGAACAAAGATAGAAATAGACGCCTCCATAAATCGCATCATTACTCCCGTGATAAATTTGAATTCCACAGGAATCTTATCTGATTCATGTCACCACCTTTTTCAAAAACGACCACTGTACGCTACGCGTCGATTTTCGTTAGGAAAAATGCATGGAAAAGCAATATTCCACGATGCCTTTCCTTCGTTCTGTATGCTTCCATGAATTTATGTGTCCCGTTTCCCACAGCAGACTCATTATAGAAATTTTAGCGGAAAGTGGTGGATTGCTCGTGTTGTTCGCCACTTACGTATGGAACGTGAAGCATGAATGCTTATATGTTGCGCTTGGTAGCCGCGCAGATACTTTCTTGAGACGAGTGGAATATTTTAGATCGATAATATTATGTAGAAAATAAGTTGCTAATTAAAACAAGCTATGTTCGTATGGGTTGTCTGTGTTTTCTATGAAGAATAGATGAAAATTGTTTAGAGCTGGACATTCTACGTGACCATAGTTGCAGAAACCAGTTACCCATGGATCTCGACAGGCACCATCTTGGTTGCGAGCATTCTAGACAGAGGACGCTGTCGTAGAATTAATTTTTCGAATAAAAATTTTTGACATTTTTGTTTTGGAAAATTCGTTTTTAATTTTACAAAATTTTAGGCTTTCCTTTTTCATTAAAATATTTATTTTTTATATTCTACGGAAGTTCTAACGACTGCGAGGAATAATTTCAAGGACGCACTGTTCTCCAAAATGGCGTCCAGTCTCAAAGACATTTTTCTAATTTAACCTTCAATTGCACGCAGTCCATTTTAGTTATAATATAACTACTTTAATGCAAAATCGATATTGTTTATACTTGAAACGCTAAATTTGTTATTTGGAGACTATATGTGAGCAATTGAAAGTTAAAAAATCATTTCTAAAATATGTTTCCAAATTCGTTAATGCGGCGGAGCATCGCAATTTCATTTTTCGATTCCTTTTCCGACGATAACTTCAGGGTGAGCGGAAAGAACGGCTCGAAACGCCTGTCCACCGTTATCGCGTTAAATGGCCCGGACTGACAGCGATTTGCAGCGCATTTCCCGTGTTTATGCAAATTCGGCGTGCACGAATCGAGAGAGAGAAAAATAAATGGGGGGAAGCCGATACTTTCGCAGCGACCGCTTTCACCGTCGACGATTCGCGGCTTCAACTTTGCCGAAGTGCGGCCTTGAAGTTTACGTATTTAAGGAGTGAATGCCGAGAACGAGCGAAGCCATAACTCGGCACGAAAGTCCGTCGCGTGAATGAGTTAATTGATGCCGGGTTACGCTTTTTACGTTAACGACACCCACAACATTAGAGAATTTCGTGTATGTGGACCGTGAACGATGGAGAACACGAAGCTGGATTGTTAAATGAGAAAAAGAAGGAGAAAGAATATTCGGTGAAAATACGTCTCCCTGTGACACACCGGATGATGATATTTCATCTGTGCCGTACTAGTGGATCGAATGACTCGCTTTCGGTGCTGAACACTATGCCGATGACTTTCTTTCCTTAGGATGCAGATATAGCGGAGCGGTGAAGATCGAGGTGAACATCGTAATCAAACCGATGTAATTAAATGCGACTGTTTATATTGTAGCGGTGCAGATAAAAACAAAAATCACCGCACCTCTTTCCTCAACGCTGTATTCCCCTACTTAGGTTTCGATCGACTATAGCTGCACTCCTCTATTTTTCAACGTTTGTTTACAGCATTTCGAGTATTCTGTCTCGATCCTGTGGTACGCCTGATAATTTAGTAACGAATGGTTTAGGGCCATTTGTCGAGTTCGCTGCGTTCCTACTGCGAGATAATTTTTTAATGTTCTACGCATGTTTCAATTGTATTTCTAGCATTTATACATTATATGCATTTATAGCAAAATTGAGTAGATGAAATTAAAAATTCTAGGAAAATTTTAAGAATTGAAGAGGCATGATTTTTCCTCTTTTAAATCATTAAGGGAAAAAACAACATGCAACTTAGTTTCTACTTCTTGTACATATTTTTCTAAAAATTCGCAGTCTAATAATAATATTTTCATCGATAAAACAATTGTTTGAAGGTCATTCGTTAAGAAATCGCCACAAATCAACTCGTGAAATGGAGCGCTTGTAGATAATGTAGCAAAATCCAATTTTCTCAGAGGAACATATCAACTTTCTAACACCACGGCGCCGCCCCAAGTTTCCCCCGAGCTTTTCGAGAAACTTTCAATTTATTCGCGATCGAAATTTCGGAATCCATATAATGGTTGGTAATAGCGTCTAATAGCGCCGCAGAATTACGGAATAATGGGTAAAGACGAATTACGGAGAAAGCAAAACAATTAGTCGAGGTAAATTTGAACGTGGTACAAGTAACACACAAACAAAAAATGAAACCTACGCGGCGAGATAGTTGAATGCTGACGAAAGTTCGCCAACATTGTGGAGAATTTATTCACTAGGATGAATAATGAATAATCTCGTCGATCGAAGATACCGAGGATATTCGACCAATGTTTGATTAGTTTGATCACGCTGTGTTCTCACTCTCGAAAATTAATGTGGTGTTTGATACAATTCAAATTAGCTCGTGGATGATCGTGACGTTTCGCATCGCTTAGAAAGTGTGCTATAATGCGGGTAATATATACCTATTTGTCTGAGGAATATGTATGACAGGACTATGCAATCACTGTTAGCGTGAATGACTCGCGCTTACGTAATAATACACGTGCCTCGATTCACGTGATTAGCATTGAACTCTTTTTTTGATTACGTGATATGTCAGCGTGAAGATAGCTGTATCGTTTAATGGAGGTGAGATAAGTGGACAAATTTCCACTACTGTTACTTGTCACTTTTCTATTTATTGTTGCACGTCCTACTTCAATAATTACTGCACATTTACTATTCGATCGCTCTCATTAACGCTATTATACTGGATGGTTCATTATTCATGATACCGGTTAGGTCGATTCTACGGCTGGAAATAAGACGAAAATCTTCTAAAAAAAGTTAAATTAAAAAATATGTTCACTTGAATTAAATTAAATTTAAATATCTCTACATTCAAATATTGAAAATAATCACCACGTATATCTATTATCTAATATTTATTCTATCAGGCTACTTCAATAGTACAACCGATCTATTCATTAACTTAGTCATCTATCTATTTCAATAATACAAATTATCCAAAACAATACAAATCAGACTGAGAAATGCAACTGTCGAGAATTAAGATCGATTTCTAGAATTTTCTGTTTGTAGGCGGGTCAAGATCACCCGTAGATCGGATCGAGATCCGTGTTTCAGACGCAATCGTTCCCCGTATCACGGCAAGTGGTTGCCCGATGAAATGTGGAGCGTCGGTCCCGTTCTTGTTGGTCGCGTTTTGGAAAGCACGCGCCTGTGGAATCGTTAGAGACGCGGTCGAAGGATTAAACGGGGTCCTGGCGCGGCCTCGCCGAGCGAAGAAAGTGTCGATTTCCCCCGAAACAAAAATCCAGACACCTAGACGAGACTGTGTTGTGTGCTCTGTCTGCGTTTCGTGTTTGCACGCCACTGGTTCACCTATCCCACACCCATCTGTTTCCATCGAGTCGCCCAGAGACTCCAGGGGAACGCGATCTCTTTCCAGGGCTCTCCCCCGTAAAGGGGGGACCAGTGGGAGGCGGCCGTCCGTCCGTTCGGACCGCGATTATGCTCTTTTTATCTTGTATAAAAGAGAACCGACCTGCGCCGGACGCTTGCAATTTATCTGCACCGGTTGGAGAACGCGGATCACTCTGTCGGGTGCGACAGGATTCAACTGGAACCCTCCCGACAAGGATTTATCGTATTGGAGGCTCCGCTAGATCCCCGGATTCCTGTCTGAACTCGCCGACATGTGGTCGCCTGTAAGTGATTTTTTATTCATTTTTTTCGGAAGATTCTACTACGGTCAAAAGGATACGGCCTTTGAACTTTAATAGGCGATGCGTTTTTCGAAATTTTGACAGAGATTTTCAAAATTGTGGGATTTTCAAGTCAGTAAAATACGATTATTTATGCTAGTTCAGGAATTTGTAGATCGTTGTATTTCGTTTCAAACGGGCGTGGTGATTTTATTGTAACTTTTATTCATATTTCCGGAAGATTTAAATGTGGTCAAAAGGGTGTGGTTTTTGAACTTATATAGATTTTAAATATTATGGAATTTTCAAGTCAGTAAACGGTCATTTATCCTAGTTTAGAATTTTTGGATCGTTGTATTTCGATTCATTTTATTCAAGGGAACTTCTTTGGACCTGTTTGACGATTCTTATTTTATTTGAGATTTAAAAAATTGATTTACGTGTACATCTCTTTTAGCATAGCTTTGCATGACAAGTGTAATTGGTTTAAATTGATCGGAAAATTTGCCTGGGCACTGACACTGTCTAAAAACACATAAAAACCAATGTTTATACCTAGGCTGCATTAGATAATATGATAACAAGCACAGATTTCACTCGTGAGATCAAGCCACCGTGTCAGCAATTAATTATAACCATCCAGAATTAATAGCAGCAATTAATCGGATAGTGTAATTTATGTTACCTAGAAGCTAATAGTCTAATTTACATTGCTTAACGATTAATACACCAATCAACGCCCGCAGGCTTTCTGGATTCTGGTGTTGGCGATCAGCGAGCCTCTACTCACCCACGCGTAAGTATACACGCAAGACAAACGTTAACCTTGTTAACAGACCGTGACTGAATCACGTGTAACATCTTGCATGTGCATATATGTAAGATGTAAAATTGTGTGGACGTCTTATCTGAAGAAAAGCTTCGTGTACGAAGTAAATCAATCGAAGACAACTTTCTTTTATTTTTTGATCAGCCTTCAAAATACCATATATGTATACTTTATTACATTAAATCACATGATTGCATAAATGTAAAACAAAAATTATATAGTCACCATTATTTTTTAATTTTTGAAATGTATACTTTAAAATTTAACCATTGAATTTTTTTTCAAATCGGGCACGAACATATGCAATCATCTAATATAATTATTATACATATATATATTCTGTTCTATTATATTACATATATATTATTATCTGTATTCTAAAGATATATTATAAAAGGCAATTTAGAATGGTTCACTTCCTCATTCGAACAACAATAAAAGTTTCATCAGCTTCACGAATAAAAGATAAGAGCTAGTTGACTCCTTTCCGATGGTCCCAGCTTTTCCCTTTCAATGATTAAAAATGATTTTTTAATTTAAAGATTTATCGATTCTGTAGTCAAACGAATAAGATCCCGAGGTCTTCTTTCAGCGACAAGGTGGTAGTAGTGGTCCCGCAGCAAATAAGACGCAGCCCAGCACCACCATGGCGATCTATGCCGCCTCGATTCAGAAAATCCTCTCATGAATCCCATTTCCGTCGTCACCATGGACCACCGGGTTACTATCATCAAAAGAGGCCATCATACACGAGTGTACCCTTCCCCCATGGTGGAGATGATTTCGATCAAGGTCACGAGACTGTCAACCACGTGCGAATACCTTATGGCAAGGATGTCAGTCATGCGCTTACATTTGGCAAGGGTTACATACCTTACGATCAGCTGAAAGGCAGCTTCTCTGTTGGCAGTGAAAAGTAAGTCATTGAATTATGAAAGTTCTTTGTTATCTGTAGAATTCGTTCTAATGTCGTTTTTAATCATTGTACAATTGAATCGCGTGTAACAATGTAATGATTGCAATCATGGGAAAAGTTTAATGATGTAATGACAGTGAAGATAGTCGTAGGGAGGTAAATTGGTAGAAATGATTGGAGTCAGTGAGAAGCGATAATTGTGGGTATATTGAGGAGTGTAATTAACGAAAATAATAGTTGAAATTAGAAAAGACGTGGATCTACTTTCAAATTAATTTCTCTTTTTCAAGCTGCAGTTGTTCGTGCCAGATAAGGTAATCGTCCACTTAATTATAGTTCCTTGAAATTTATTAATAGAGAAGTACAGTGACGCCGTTTAATAATAGGACAAGTAAAAGATTGTAAATTTCAAAGAATATTCGGGAAAGAAACGCAGTGTAGAGTTAGCATAAGTTGTCTGACCATCAACGACGTATTCTACTAGTACCCTTCACTGTCCCACATCTTTCAACCAGGAATTTCTTAAAAATGCCGCCGCCTATCAAACAAAGTTGACCGTCGGTGAAAACAAGATTAAAACCCGCCATAAATTTCTCCAAACAAACATAAAACGTGCTGCTGAAAGAAACACTGGCAAAAAAACGCCCCAGCATGCTCCATTCACTTTCTCACGATCTCAAACAGCAGTACATATTGTCCGTGCCTCGCAAGTTGTCTCCTGGCAGGTGGTTGGTCATTCCTCACGGACTTTCGGTTCTAATCGAATTATTGGCTACAGTGTGTGGCGTCAACGCCTACCCATTGTGTGTGTCCAATCGCAAAGTCTCCGATCGCGTGTCTAACCGAATGCACACAATCAGCGGAGCATTTTCGCCGTCAGAATTTCACTGATTAATCCTTAACAAGCCATTAGTGTTCGGATAGTGCGCTAAGTCGAGGAGGACTTACTGTATCGAACTATCTTCTCCAGGTACCCAGAGCCAGAAGAGTCGAAACCAGAGGCAAGCTACGAGCCGACCTCCTTCTCCCCATCAGGCTCCGAGTACCAATTAGGCCAATCCTTCGAGACATCGGAGCCGTTCTTCTCGGACCCAGACAGTGCAATGAGCTACAACGAGAGGCGAAACGACAGGAAGAAGTTCTACTCTTCGAGATCGATCGGCAAGGATCTGACAGTGAACAATCCAATAGACCTAAGCGCCATGATCGATCAAGGGAAAGAGCAGCTTCTATATCTTCAACAAAAGACAGCAGAGATGTACAAGAACGTACAACCACAACCTCAAGGAGAAATTGTCCTTCCAGCTGGGATACCAGCAGCAACCATAGGTGGCAGCAAAGATGGAATCGTGTTGAGAGACAGCTTATCCTTAGACGACTATCAACAGAAACTGCAAGAGATGACAAAATCCTGGCCTCAGTATCTAGTTAATGGTGCTTCAGGATTGACTGCAGGATATCAAAGTCAACAATTGATCCCTAACTACCAAACTGTTCAGCAATCATCCTCGCCGTTTACTGGGTCCTTCAACTGGCCATTGAATATAGCACAGCCTAAAAAAGGCTATGCTGTGAAAGAGGACACCATGGAACCACCGCACGATTTCAGATCCACGCCGATTCATACCAATCCTTTTCAGTCGTATCCCATCCAGGTGAACGCTGCTATGTCTCCACTCGTGCAGACTGTTGGGTAGCTTAGGGTACACGTAGATTAAGGTGTAGATCAGATTTTAAACATGACATGCATGGAGGACTCGGTCCGTGCGCAATTAGGATAGCACGCTAGGAATTATTGTACAAAGAGGATTGGTATTCGCGATGGAAGCGAAATGATTTAGGGGATGATAGGGCTTCTAGGTTTGGTCGATGAGAGATCGCGGATCTTCAAAATGGCACAGAGAAATTAGTGGGCATTATTATTTTTAATGGATTAAGCCTGTTAAGGGTGGAAATAAATTTATATTTATTCTCTGGTTCTCACAATTGCTGCAGAAAAATTTGAATTCGCATAATAATCCGTGATCTAGCAATGATAAAAATAATTCGCTTGAGGAAGAATTGAAATGAAGGAAATGCTGATGAAGGGTTCAGGAGGTTGGGAAACTATGGGTTAGAGGATTGGACTGGTCTGTAGAGAGGATCGATTTTCCTGGGAATTTTCACGATGTTTTATCAAATATTATGTTCAGAGTAGAATTGATAGAATTTTCTTTTTTTAAATTAGCAAAAGAAAAATTAGTGAATTACTTACCACGCGTTCTGGAACGCTAGCAATATTTTCTCTACATCACGAATTAGTAAAAAATTAATTGACACGAGCAAACCGCACGCAAATGTGCAGACCGCTTAAGATGAACGCCGTGATGCGTTCCGTGCGTATCGGTGAAAGTTATTCTTTATCTATTAATTGATGACAGAAGCTGAGATGGTGAGAAAGGCGCTTCTCGTCGTGGAAAGTTCCCTCGCAGTCGATACGATTGCACTTAGCACCTCTTAATACTAAGTACTTCAGGAAATTATAGTAATTTCGTAGACAATGTAGACTGTACATACTAAGCTAACACCGTAAACATTTATTTTTATATGAAACGTGTGGAACGCGTGTTCCGGAATTTTATAGTCACTCGCATCGTCGAAATCATCGTATTGTAAGATCACGATCAATGTTTATTTGCAATCTGATTTCCATACACGCCGTTATTAAAAAATTTGTTGCGAAGAAAGACGAGAACGTTTAAATAAATAAAGAATGTCACCTTTCCCTTCCTCTCGAGTGGACACTGTTTTCTGAAAAAATATGGAGAAAGCAATTAAGCGAAAAAAGGAGTCGTAAAATATAGATCGAAATCTCTCTCGCCGGATGCGATCGCCGCACAGGACGGCAATTAAATCTTTAAATGAATCCGGCGCTCATTACGCACCCAATTATCGTTCGAAAGCTGATGATCAGAATTACATGCAAATCCGGGGTTCTGGACAAACGGTCTAATACGTTCATCATCGCAAAATCTAAATGACACCGGAATTGATATACAATGTCGAACACGAACTATTTCAAGATTGCATGGAATCGAGATCGGTCAGGTGTGGACCGTGCTTGAGACTGTACGGTCCATCGGTCATCGCACGCACGTGCGAGAACAAAGCAATGATCGAATGCCACGGTCGCGAGGATCACATCTTCCCCGTTTACTTTCACTCGGTGGTCCGATGACCGGTGGAACGGTTCGAAAGTCGAGAAAGTTGCCTTCGTCTCGAGGAGACTGAGATCCTCTCGATTTTCGCTGCTCGTCCGCCCCCGCCTCGCGCCGCCCCCACTCTGAGAAGGTGCTAGAATTCAATGCTGAAAGATTAACGCTGGGAACAATGACGATCGCTTCGAAGTCCGTAGAACCTGTCTGGGAATAGTCATTTCATTCAGAAGCCTCCTACGTAATCAAATCCAACATTGCGAGCTGTGCTCTTCGAAGAAAGATTAAAAATGTTACTCCTATCATATTTAGAATGCAAAAGACGACGACGAAAATGCGGACCACCCACCTGTCCACGAAATGATGACCTCGTCAGATCATAAAGAATTCCAGTTTCCATCATCGTCTGCCTACGCAACCCAATTTGACATTATTACAAAAAATTAGCAAGCGACGACCCCTTTTTTAAAATTCTGAAATTTTAGAAAACAGGAAGAGTTTACATATGAATTTTGATTACTAGAATAATATCCAAATTGATCGCCTCGATTCTTAACTCTTAATCGAATTAAAAGAAAAGCTTGAACAATCATCCAATTAAGAATTGAAAGAGTGGAATCAGAATTAAACGTCCAGAGAAATGACCATGTAATTTTAATGAGTAGGAAGTGGATTGGCACTGCCTTTAGAGGACGTTATCTCTAATTAAATGATCGTTTAATTTCCCCTTATGGGAATGAAGTTTCCTTTTCTTTGGGAATGAAGTATAGAAGTTGCTCGTATTCGAAGATTGAAGATAATCATCTAATTGTAATGATCTTCGAGGAAAGTTCCAACTAATGAGACTATTTAAGCAAGTTTCAGGTTCGCAGCTATTATTCCATTTTACCAAGACTGTTATTATCCTGCGAAAATAATCAGTTCCATAAGCTAGGGGAGAGTGAGTCACTAAAAAGGTGGTTTCAATTGTCTCTTGATCAGGATCGTTGTACAGTCGTACAGATTTCGATCGTTCCCGACGAGACAGGGCGGTATAGTTGCTTATAGGGTATAGAGTATTGCAAACTGGATTGTAAGAGTGCGGAAGGTGATTGGATCCGTTACGTTGTAGTCATTCCCACGACGACTGGTTCGTGAAAGGAAAATCGCGGACAGAAAAACGCGTAGGAACGGGTCGAAACAAGTGTTCTCTCGACTTCTTGCGAAGCAGGAATATTGTATATAGTCACTCAAACGCTCCGTGCAGGAAGAAAGTAATGCTCTATTTTATCTAACTTAATTGTTCAGACCGGATTCATTATCTCGCAACGTTACTCCACTCGTTATCGAACTGATAAACGTTTGCCTTGGTTTCTGTCCTCGATGCTGTACATCTGTTAAATTGTATATTATTAGAAGAAGATTTAAAGTAACGTTACCTGAACCCATTAATTCGTAATAAATAGACTCCGGATTTGATAAATTTCTAAGAAAAATGAGAAGATGCCATTTAAAACAGTTCACTGCATTAAAATGATTAATGAAAAATATAAATTAAAACATGTAACTCCTGTGCCTTGCAATTGATGCACAAATTTTTTATTGTGCATAAAAATCCGGAGTCTAGTAATAAAAAAAATTGAACAATGAAATGGCGAACGACTCTTTCCAACTTCACCGGACGTCGAAGATGGATGTTTCCTCCTGGAGACAGAGGGAAGTAAAAGCAATTATAACGAAGATTACTAGGAACCACGGCACTCTTCCGATTTTCCGCGCTGCTGCTCCCACGATGCGCGTTACGAACACCGGAAAAAAGTGAATGAAACGCTGCATGTCACACCACAGAAACGATAACGCGTGTTATTTGCCATCCACTTTCATTGTCACAGTTACGGCCACTTTGCTCTTTGCTGGAAAGCAAACGTTTTTCCTGATTCCGCTCTGTTCGCCTGCGAGCTTCGAAAGGAAAAGGTTAAATTCCACCAGCGAATTGTCTATCGAAAGTGCATTCGAGTGTTTCGTCATTAACGTAACAAGCAATTCCGTGTCCGTGGTATGGCCAATTCTGTTCAACAACGTTCGCAGAGATGAACTTCGGAATTGTAGTCATTTAATGTAACCGATACACATCAATGAATATGTTGAGCGAAGTAAAATTTTATGGAAAATCGATGTTGATGATCTTGACCCTGACGACCTTGAGCCACTATCATCCCCAGGACAACCTGGAACAGTCAGCAACACCTTCAATTAATAATACTTGTAATCAAGAACTAGGTTCCGGTAGACCTAATAGATATTTCTAGTCGCACGACCTTGAACGACCTTGAGCTACATGATAACGGTCTGCAGCCCCGGGAGAAAGTGGAAGAAAGTCGAATACATACATACCGGCTGGCCACCTCAACACTATAAGCAACATATTAATCCCCTATGCTTTAAAGTCAACGCGAGCAAGTAGAAAGTCGCTAGTCCAGGGACGCGTCTGAAGATGAAGGCAACAACCTCGAAGAGAACGGCTTTTGTCGCGATACGATTACGCGGGTTCGGACGCTTCCCTCGTTGGTAATTAGCATGGTTGCTTTGAAACGTGTGCTCGTCTTCAGAGGTTGTTGCCGGGGAACGAAATAGAAAGTGCTGTAGCGAGGAAGAAGCTCATCACAGCGCACTACGGTGTATAGAGAAAAGGGAACAGGGGAAGGATCGATGCAACGCAGAGAGATCGAGGATCCACGAGAGATCGAGGACCCGTGAGAGACACCGAGCAAGAGGAATCGCGTGCCCTTTCACTTCCATTTTTGTGCTGAAGACCCCTGGCCTGCATACGTTCCGACTCGGTTACTTTCCCGATGGACTTCCCGGGTGATGCCCTTTCGCTGGCTTCACCTTACAACATCGATACTGTCAGAGAATTCAGCGAACTTCCTCTCGTGACATGCTGAAGACTTGCTGAATTTGTTGTCTTCGTATAGCAAATTGTAAAATGCTAACAATCTTCCCAATTATTCAGCACGGGGTAATTACACTGTCCAACACCAAAAATATTTCCATATAACTATTGGGTGGATCTTATAGAGTTTTGTGCGCTGATTCGGAATAGGAATCCACGCCGCCCATGAATAGGAAAAAGTTGTTCAAAATGTGTTACTGCATAACATATTTAAATTTCATCCATTATTAATGTGTTATGATTGTTTAAACATGTTTCTCAAAAACTGTGACTGTAGGAGAAAAATTAAGGGCAGATTCGGAATCAGCGCAAGAAACTCTATAAGATCCACCCAACAGTTATTTGGAAACATGAAAAAAGTTGAAATTTGCTAGACAGTGTTATCGATCGTTTGTCAGTCGATCCCAGTAACGGTCTCGACGACCATCGACCCAGGAAGAGCGAAGCTCTAATTAAAATCGCATCGTCAGCGTTCAAAGGCAGGTTCCGAAGCGTGAATGTCTAAGTAGTGAGGCTAATCAATGGATTTCCATCAACGTGCTCCAGCACAAAGGATCTCTCACGGTGGAGTAACAGGTGCCGGGGAATCCTCGAGGAGATTATGGTTGCTCGAATGGCTGCTGTAGCAATCGATAATCAACACGATTTTGCTGCTACATCGCTTTCTATCGCGCGAGAACATATTTCTCACTGGGATGCTTTCTGATTTTCGATCGACTCTCGATTTTTATAAAAGAAAATATTCTTGAGCAACATTTTCAAGAGTGCGCGCGTTACTTTATCCACGGTCAATTATTTTATAGACCTTTTAAAATGAACGATTAATTAAGAGTCTCTTAATAAAGTACTAACATTTTTCCCACTGTTAATAAAAATTTGTGTCGATCTTTTCTGGTTTTAATGCAGTTCGGAAGTATAGATCGTGCAATATACACAACTCTTTTCTCTTCCGCAACCCGGGGAATATTGAAAACCACCCCCTGGGGCCGCACGGTGTCGATAGCGTGATTTATTCCCGTTTTCACCGATCCCAGTTATTTGTCAATGCTGACAACTTGTATTTCCATCGCGGCGCGTTCGCCTTTGACTTCTGACAGCTCTCTGCCGTCGTTCAACCAGTTCTGAACACGTTTCTTTTCTCTGTCGGCGCGTGTTGGCGATTCCATGCGCGAGCAAGTTGTCAATGGCATCGGTGCCAAATAGGGACGATCTAGTGTTGATACACGTTGAGATGAATAGTCCTCGTGTAATATCAGTATATTCTATCGATAATTCTTCTCAAATTGATCGAAACTCGGTCAGGAAAAACAGTGTGACATTTTCTGGATATCAACTAAAAATATTTTTCATTAAACTATGGGTGCATGTTTGTATTTAGACACTAATTAAAATAGTTAACAAAAAATCAAATTACCCTCAAACCGTAGAAATTGAAGTATCTAACAAAATGGACTTCGGCAGTTTTCGCACGAGGCCAACGAATTTGATCGCTAGCTGCCCGAAAGGGAAAGGCGCTTACAAACGGTTACCGTCTTGCATCGACGAATAAAGACGGTTTACTATACCTCGGTGTCTATTTGCAATTACTTAACTTGTTAACTACCCGAGGTGTTCTACTTGCATAGTCGGAAGTCTCGCCGATTACCTGAACGATTACCAACAACCACGTGGGACGCGTATTGCAGTCGAAATTGGACAATGATAAGTAAATCATTTTTGTTATTCAGAACAATTGGCGACATGAAAATATTGCGCTATTAGGAGCACGACTTTGGTGAGGAGGACGCTATTTGAGTAATGCGTGGATTTCTAAAGGGAAACCCGAGGAAAAATTTAATATCTCTTCTGATGGAATGTATCGATGACTAAGTGCATCCACCGGTTTCAAATGAGCGAAGAGAAACGTTCCTCAAACGAATATCGCCGGCCTACGCGAGTTTTCCGCGAACGGACAAAGTGCAGCAGACGTTCTCTCCATTTGATTTTATTCTGGAAATCGGGGAAAGCGCGTGCTCCCATACCGTGAAGTACTCCTGTCCACCGATTTATGCAACAATCCTGTAGGAGGAAAGCGAGTCTGATGCACCGTTGATGTCGTTCGCACGCGCCAGATGAAAAGTGAAATAGAAAATGCCCATACTCTGTTTTGCTCTCTTAGAATATTGTCGATCGTATCTTGTGCGACACGTTCTCGCTTTGCTTGCAACACGAGAGATCGATCGGTAATCTTCGCAACTATGCTCGAAAGCGATCCCGTTTCTGAAGCTCGTATTACTGCGCTCGGAGCATGCAATTATGGTTAATAATGATCTCATCAGACATTCCCCAGACTTTTTAGACGTTTAACGCTTCATGTAATCGTCGAACGTGCGTACACTTGAATTTTTGTTTGTCTAAAGCGCGGAATGGTTAATTTGTATCTAATTGTGCTGTTGCTTTGTTCGTTTATTCCAGACGTGAAATTGCGAGCAGAGTAAAATTTAATTAATCTAATTAATTCTGAGAAATTAAGTAGAAATGTTTAGAGTTGCGATATCCAGGATAAAACAAAATTGCAAACCTTTCGATGTGTTACACCGAAATTAATTCGCCTCGGATATTAGACTTGTCAGAAATAATTACAGACAAAATCTCTGATCAATTTCTTCTTCGTACATGCACGGATAAAATAAATTTTATTCCGCTCGCAACTTCGCATCTGGAATAAAGGAACGAAATTGCAGCACGATTAGAGACAAACTGAACAAAAATCATTAAATTTCCTGAAAAGGTTGGCCAATAAAATTGGTCGAGTTGGTAAAAGTATAAAATTATGATAATTCCACCTAAATCCCGTTGGTCTCATAAAAGAAACGTGAGGTTCATCGACACGCGAATGACGGATAGTGAAAGGACGCGTTTACCCATGTGAGGCATCCGCAAAATTGCCGGAGGATCAAGGGAAACGAGCACCGCGGATTAATTAAGAAATTTATCGCGTTTATTGCGACTCGTGAGAGTTCCTCGTGGCGACTGACTTTCTCACATTCGATAGGAACACGACAATTCTACATTTTTCGCGTTCTTGCTCGCCTTTGTTACAGAAATGGAAAAGTGGGTTACAGATAGGATCAATCTGAAATATGCTCGATGTGAACGATTCAGCCGCGACGTACATCCAAAGCGAAGAAGTGTAAATTCACCAGAAACGAACGACCATCGAGTTCATTATGATTGTTCGTCGTAGTTGAGCGGTTGTCCTCCGTACATTGACTCGTTTCTAGCCCGTTCGTCAACTTTCGATTTTCTATTCGAAACTCACGTCGTTACGGTGGCGAACGTAAAAAATTGCCGAAAATGTATATCATTTCACCGTTACATAAAACACCTGTCTCCTGGAGCACTGTGCGAGATCGATTTTCACCGTGGCAAATAAAACGAACCTTTCACCACTTCAGCTACAGAAATCCCTATGACCGAAGACTTAATCTACAGTCCCATTAGCAATAATTTCTACTATTTTCACCTACGGCCAACTAAAATCCGCTGTTTATCCATACATGAACTATGAATATTTTTAATAACATAACCAATGACAGAAAGAAGTACGCTACCTGTTTTATGGTTGTTCATAGACGCGTCACTTCCGTTACGATGTCCCATGAGATCGATCTGTAGCAATGGACGTTCGCTTTCCGCATTGACAGAATCCCTCGACGCAAACTTGTTACCCCAGAGGGCAGCGACCATAATACGAGCATAAACCGCCGGGAGCATGAGTTTCTCTGGTGCCGTTCTCGACTGTAGGTCACGGCCGTTCCTCCACGGACACTCACACAAACAGTTATGCTACCTGGTAGGTCCGTTGCACGATTCTGCACCGTCTCTTCGGCCACCTCCGATTCCCGGGAGCCCTCTCCGAGTTGGCTGAGCCCCGATCATCGTTTGTATCCCCCACTTGCTAGCCCCGCTTCCGGTACTTCCTTCGGGCCTGCTATATATAGGCAGGATCCTTGCTGGATATATATGACAGTGTGTTCCTGAGCATCGCGACGAGCTGACTAGGAAGAGGCAGGAAGAGTGGAGAGGTGCCACGGCCCAGGACCATGGACCCGAAAGCTGCTGTAAGGATCTTTCTGTGCGACCTTCAAGTTTGAGGGTCACTGTGATTTTGAGGATTTTTGTGAGAGTGAGGGATATCGAGATTTCTTGCTAGAGTGAGCGTTGCAAGACTGATTAGCTTTATTTCTGGGACTTTGGGAACCCAAAACCTCGTTTTTGGTTTTGAGAATTTTCGTGAGGATGATGGGTATGCAGATTTTTTGCTAGAGTGAAAATCGATATTTTTTGCTAGAGACAGTAGTGCAAGTATAATTAGTTTTATTTTTGAAATTTACTTCTCGACTTCAAAACCTTTATTTCGGTTTTGAGGATTTCTGTGAGGGTGAGGGTACGCAGATGTTAAATACTACAGTGAGGAATGGATATTTATTTTGCTAGAGTGAGCATTCCGAGCCTGATTAGCTTTATTTTTGGGACTTAACTTGGGAACCTAATACCTCATTCTCGTTTCGAGGATTTTTGTGAGGGTGAAGGATATTCTTGGTAGAGTAAGCATGAACACGTGAAATACAGAACTGCGGTGTGTTCGAAGAATTTGAAAATGTTACTCTATCTTCGACACGCTAAGATTTGTTATGCATTTGAAATTTAGATTGGACACATATGAATGGAACGTACAGGCTTAACAATAATCAATTTGTCCATAGATGAAATGCCTGGTCTTCGTGACAATATTGACCACAGCACTAGCGACGTTCGGCAAAGAACAGTGAGTACCATGTTACAAAGTGATCGTTGTTTGAAAAATCATTAATATCTGACTGTACCGAGACGATAATAACTTTCATGAAGTCCGTATTAAATATCACACTACGTATCAACTTTCTAGCGTGCACATAAGGATCCATGTACCGGAGATAGTCCAGCACGATGAGAAGAAGGTCATCAAATACGAAGAGCACGATGACCACCACGGTGGTGGCGGTGGAGGCGGCGGAGGATATGGTGGAGGAGGAGGAGGTGGTCATGGTGGAGGTGCTATCATCATAGAAGAACATGGTGGTGGAGGATTTGGAGGTGGTCATGGAGGAGGAGGTCATGGTGGTGGATTTGGAGGTGGTGGAGGCCATGGAGGAGGATTCGGAGGAGGATACGGTGGAGGAGGTGGTCACGGAGGTGGCGGAGGTGAGACTAAATTACCTCTATCTACTTAGAAAATATCTGACAAATTACGAGAGAGTCGTAACGACAATATTTCTACGAAAGTTGTAGAAGTCAATTTTAGTAGAAACGAAAAGGTTGGAAGATCAATTAGATTTTTAACTCGAGCACAGAGTTTCTCTCTGAAGATCTATAATCGCAGTTGTCCCAAAAGGGAAAGGAAAGTCTGTCAGTCTAGAGTATCGCGGAACCCGAGTGACACATAGGTAACGTATTAGACTGATTCGCGACTTCGTTGGAGAGATAATAGCAGAATCTCTTCTCTCACGTTCCCCTTAGGTCTTAGACGTGTGGACGATCGCGATATACACTGTAACCTTTCGAGAATACGTCTACTGTTTGTCTGAGTGCGCAGTGGAACTAGTTATGTGGGTTTCACTATCTCGATTCGGAAGCGAGAATTCGATTTGCATGCACGTATGTGGATATTGTGCATGCTCGTGTTCACACTGCAACAGGATTTGCGAGTTGTGTTACTCGCGTTGCAAGGTTACAGTGTGACCTAACGTTGTCGAAAGTTTCCTGGGATGATCAGTCGGGTTTAGCCTAGTTTATTCTGTTGACATAATAAACCTGTTAAGACGTGGTCGCGTATAAGTATAAATTTTAGAACAGCATAATAATTAAGCGAATGATTGCAGGAGGCCATGGTGATGTGATAATAACGAGTCCAGGAGGCTTCGACGACCACCATGGCGGCGGAGGAGGATTCGGAGGCGGAGGAGGTCATGGTGGAGGCTTTGGAGGCGGAGGAGGTCATGGTGGAGGCTTCGGTGGAGGAGGCGGTCATGGTGGAGGAGGAATCATCATAGAAGATCACCATGGCGGCGGAGGATTCGGTGGAGGAGGTGGTCATGGAGGAGGATTTGGAGGTGGTGGAGGCCATGGAGGAGGAGGATATGGTGGAGGAGGTGGCCATGGCGGTGGCGGAGGAGGCGCGATAATTATAGAAGATCATCATGGCGGTGGAGGAGGTGGTGGAGGATTTGGAGGAGGCCATGGAGGAGGATTCGGAGGCGGTGGAGGCCATGGAGGAGGATTTGGAGGCGGCGGAGGCGGCCATGGAGGAGGAATAATTATTGAAGACCACCATGGGGGCGGAGGATTCGGAGGAGGAGGTGGTTATGGTGGTGGCGGAGGTGGAGGATTCGACCATCATGGTGGAGGAGGTTTTGGAGGAGGAGGAGGCCATGGAGGAGGTGGCGGAGGTCATGGCGGAGGTGCTATCATTATCGAAGATCATGGCGGCGGAGGCGGTGGATTTGGAGGTGGACACGGAGGAGGATTCGGAGGTGGTGGAGGCCATGGCGGAGGATTCGGAGGTGGGGGAGGCCATGGCGGAGGATTTGGAGGTGGTGGAGGCCATGGAGGAGGAGGATATGGTGGAGGAGGTGGCCATGGTGGTGGCGGAGGAGGCACCATAATTGTAGAAGACCATCATGGCGGTGGAGGAGGCGGAGGAGGATTTGGAGGAGGCCATGGAGGAGGATTCGGAGGCGGTGGAGGCCATGGAGGAGGATTTGGAGGTGGCGGTGGTGATCACCACTCTTTCGGTGGCAGTGGCTATGGCGGAGGTGGTGGATTGTCGTCAGGCTTTGGAAGCAGGTGAGTCATCATTGAAGCAATTTACAAGACAATGAACAAGTCAGTTTTGAAGAAAGGAGAGACTGCCTCTAGCAAAATGAGCTTAATCCATTCTTTATTCGTGAATAAATAAAATAGGAAGAAATAATTGTCCCGATGTAAACAAGCTATTATTACAGACATGTAATGTTTTTGTGATTTCCACGTTCCAGGGGACCGTCGTTTTTTATTGTCTGGTAAGAAGACAAATGTGATTTTTTACCCTTTCTGACACTTTCTGCGACCCTTGTGCGCTCGACTAGGTATCAGTTTCCATTTCTAAAATAAATTGTAAAATGCATTATAGTTGTTCACACAAGGGTCAATCGTAGTCTTCTGTTTTAATCTATTCCTTCAATGCACGGAACAATTCTTCTTCAATCTGTAAATAATGACGAAACCAAACAAGATCAATAGAAACGTGTCTGCACTCTTTCTAAGTAGCAAACCATTTCCATTAAACAATAAAGCAAAACGTATTAAATTAACACAGGTGTAGGAATGGGGGTAACAAACCCAAAAACCACCAGTAGGTCGCTCCATGAGATTTCACCGATTAATTTACCTTCGCAGCTCGTTGAATAGCGTTTAAACGGAGAATATTAACGAGAAATGTATTTGTTTCAGTGGGCATGGTGGAGGCGGCGGATTCGATTCCTATTCGAGTGGTCACGGGGGCGGCGGAGGCGGTGGCGGTGGTCATGGTGGATTCTCCGGCTACCACAAGAAGAAATAAACAGATCGCTGCCCGAGGAAATCAAACGACCAACGTTTCCGACGTTCGACCGACTTCCGACATCGATCATCGAGTCACGTTCGGATCACGCGATCGTTATCGTCGCGTGACCGTCGATTGCAATTCTGTGCACTCTCCTCAGCGCAGTCTGAACAACGAATGGCCGAGTCTATAGGGATCAGCCGATCACGATTTCCCGTTGGCTTTTTCGCCTTGGCCGACCTCGTTAGCCCATTTTCTCTTTCGTTCACTTGCCAGCGACCATCGGGATCGAGATCGCTGGCTCAATGATGCGATCTCGGCGCAAAAAGTATTATACGAACGAGTCGGTAAAGATAAACAAACGCCAGTTTAGCGCGACAGAATTCAAGTTAGATTTCTCAAATAGTTAAAAAAGACACACGCTGCTGTTTTGTTTAACTACACTGACTCGTCTCGTTGGATCGTGTACAACCGTACAGTACCATTGAGATCGGTGATCCAGATAAGCCCAGATCGTTTTAATTCTCTAGTTAAGTTCGGAGAAGCTGTGCTCGAGTTGGAACGAAGGAATGCGATCGTGACACACAAGTTTTCACGGAGGCTGAGAAAGTGTATTTTTGTAGCTATACCTTTTTGGAAAATTGTTGATTTGTTATGCACGATCGCGCGCGTTTACCCCTAGGCCATAGTATCTCTGTTCTTAGTTGTTTAATGATCCTTCGCGATCGCGACATACCTGACTGTTTGCTCGCTGCACTTTTGTTGCGTTTTGTACATACCGTACGCTCTGTAAATACTGCTTTGTTATGTTTAAATAAATTGTTTTGTATGTTTTTTAAAAGATGTTTTTTATCTTCCCCTGCGAGTGCGACAGGAAGCTGGACAATCGACGAATTGATGAAGCCATAGGTTGCAAAAACTCATTTCTTAAGTATGCAATAGACAATGTCGTGTAATGTGTATGTAATACATAAGGATTCAGTGTAGATACACTTTCGATTATAAATTTATTCACTGGAAAAGTCGTCGTAATATATTTATTTTCAAGCTGCTGATTCTATGATTTTTTGAAAGTTTAAAAATAAATGTACATGCAATTCTTAATATTGTCTAGTATGGTAAATATAAAATACAAAAAGATTCAAAGAAAGAGTAATTACAGGTGATCTGGGTTCAATCACGTTTTCCTAGTCTATATTAACTCCAGGACCCTAAATCTCACCCGGAAATTATTCACAGCATGTATTAAGCTCCCATTACACTTCGGTAATCGATCTGAAATGACTTTACTCCAGGGAAATCACTGTTTTCCCTGATCGATCTTCCTCTTCTCGAGTCATTAATCTCCGTAGGAAGCGTTAAACGAAGAAGATCGTGCAATGGTTAGACCCTCTGGATTCTTCCGATCCGTATCCGGATTTTTCTGCGACCGTAATTGCTCGCACGTCGGGAGATTAGTCTGAAATGGAAAGTAAGCAGAAAGTGAAAGAGAGCAGATGTTATGCTGCACAGAGAAGGACGATTTCACCTGTGCTCGCTTACTACACGTTGGATCTCTGCCACTTACACGGATCTTGATCTATGCCCTTGATCCATGGCCGTCTGCTTGAAGTTCTTCCGTTCTAACCACCGTAATTGTCCCAAATTATAGCTCTCGTCTCGATCTCCTTAACTCTAGCATTCGTTATGCAAACGGTTCAATCGGTACGATTTTTACTGTTAATTGACAAAAAGGTCGAGTTTACGATCACTTTCTTCGGATGCTTGCTCTTTACAATTTCATAAATCATTTCTATTATGCATTGTATTTAAAGTATAGTAACGAACAATGAATGAGCTCGATACAAGAAAGATACATTTTGTTCAGGTTGTTACGACGCGAAACGAATCGTTCAGAAAGCGATCGCAATTTTTCATAACAAAGCAGCGAAAGTAAAGTAAAAATCTTGAAAATCAAAAAAACAACGAACTTTCTATGTTGTATTATAACGAAGATTGCATGCTATTTCTTGCTCCTCGAGGATGTAATTAATGGTTCTTGCGGAATTAAACGCTAACGAACAAGCAATTGCATCGGAGACTGTTTCCGAGGATAGTTGATTTGTCACGGTTACTCATCAATTACGTAATTTTTAGTACCATAATAATTACAATAGTTTGCGTATACGTAACAAACAATTGTATTCTGAATGTTAATATTCGATGACTGATAACCATCAGTGAATGTTCAATTAAGAAATGTTTACAGGAGACTGCTCCGTGCATGCCAGTTGGAAAATTGCAAAAAAGTGTAGCTGCAGCGAAACAAGGTGGGTGCGCATTTCTAACAAAATACATTTCCCGTTTACTTTCCACGTTGCATTGGCGTAGAAACAACATTCAAATTTCGGTTATGCGTTGCATTAAATTATCAACTACTTTACATCTACACAGAAACGTCAGTAAACACTCGGTTTGATTACGAAAGTTCAATATATACTACAAATAAATTGTTCAAAATTCCATACGCAATATAAGTAAATTGTACCGAACTGATTACGATAACGAAGTGCGGAGAAAGCGAATGCGAAGATTCTCGAAGGGGCGTTTCCGCCTCTTTCCCAGCGAAAATGGTAACGCTGTCAATCAAGACAGCCTAACTATCCATCAGCATACCTATTAGACGATTCTAAAACTGTCACCAGTGAATACAAAAGGAGAATTCTCACGAAGAATTGTATAATTACACGGAAATCTCGGCTATGAAGTCATCCGAGGTAATGAACCGGTAGAGTAATGCCGACAATAAAACTGTCAGGAAGCCGATGACACGCTACCGTGCTTAGGCTAAACAAGACGTTCGAGTAGTATGACAAGGGTAGACGATCATGTGGAAGACGTAGTGGTCGTTAAACCGTACCCTCTTCTTTATTGAAATGAATGAGTTTGTACAATGAATGAAATTCAATTAAATTAAAATTATTCAAGGATGTAGATTCCTTTGAATTGTTCTCTAAAATTCAGGAAATCGAACGCATTTCAAAACTTTCACGATCGAATCTTGGTTCCTTTCACCTCGGAATTGGATCCACCAATTCTTTCACGATATACTCTTACTTCCGAGGGAGCCTCCTCTCCGTAAAAGTATCGCAATACCAAGAGATGAAGGGTCTCTTTCACGCGATGGCTACGACAATGATAGAACATTCGCGTGAAATTCCACGTTATGTCCGAGTGAGAGCGAATGGGGTTGGGTGGGGTGCAGGAAATATTTTACTCGTTCCTGTACCGTTCACTGATTATGCTTCCGTTTATAAGGCTCGACAGGATCTCGTGTCTCCTAGTTAGGTTTAAACACGGGAGAGAACGAGGACCTCAGGAGAACCGCAGCAGACGACATGGACAGGAAATTGCACGTGGGTGTCGAAAACCAAAAATTTGTAAAAAGCTTCCAGTAGCGAGAAAACTGTCAATTTTTTCTTTTAAATCTTCCTTTAAATCTAGTTTCCTAACGATTTATTCTGCTTTTCGTCTGGATTCACTTCCCAAAAATTGCCAGAAAGCTTCCACTATTAAGACGATAGTAAATTTTCTCTTTTAAATTGTTCGCCAATAGATCGAGAACATTTTCCACCCACTACTCATCGATTTATTCTGCTTTTAGAAGAATAATCGATTTTCTCTTTTAACTTGTTCCCCTAACGAACGACAACATTTTGCAACCAGTTGAAATTTGCAAAAACACGTTTAAAAATATTTCTAGAATTTTTGCCTCGTTTTATTTGTAATTGTAACCACAATCTGATTTTTGAATTTCCACGAATCTACCTTGAATGGTTGAATTGTTGAAAGCTGGAGAAGTGAAGTGTCTAGACGTTTTCGATAGGATTGTCTTTTGCTACAGCCGAGTGTGGGAGGCTGAGCAAAGCGGGTTCAACAAATCTATAATAGTACCTCGATCAAGATCATTTCACCGGCCAGGATCCAAATGACATGATTCGGTTGATTTTATCCCGGACGCTTTCACCTGAACTTGTAACGCAACACGATTGATTCGTTTTCTTTTCGGTCTTGCTCGCAATGCTCCTGTCCGAGGTTTCTCTGTCTACGATTTTCTCTCTATATTATCTTCCCGGTTACGGTAACCCGATCTAGGTATACAAATAAGTCTGCAGAAAGTGATCACCTAGTAATTAACCACAGTAATTATATGAATGTGTTCAAGTTCTTGTTGGAAGCAAAATTGCAGCTAACAGTATCTGATCTTATTGGGTGCCAGAAATGGAAACTAACAGCAGCTTTCATTTTTCATTGATTATTTTTAACATAGTCTTCAAAGTGTTCAAAATTTCGAATTAATCATCAGAGACTAAGAATTAATTTTTATTTCAGGTTTTCCTCTTCGCTTTGGTCGTTTCTATGACTCTGGTGTCTTCGATGCCTGCTCCTGGAGGCGGTCACCATGAACAGTGAATATTATTAATATCCTATCGCTATGAACAAGTGGTGACCATGATATTAAACAATGTTTCTTTTCAGCACACACTTCATCATCCACGTGCCCGAGCTGATTCACAAACACTACCACACTCACGTGAAGAAGATCCACCACAAAAAGCACGAGGAGGAGGACGATGGACACAAACACATAGAAGAGTGGTGATAATTCAACAAAATTCTTCTCTAACGATTGTAACTGGTCTAGTACTGTTATAAGAAGTTTTACATGTTAAGATTGTTACGTTTTCTCTTGTACATAGCTGTTGGTTGTTAACGTGAAACGATGTTGTAACGAATAAAACAACTTTTTAACCCTCGTCCGTTCCTCATTTTACAAGTTGAACCTGTCCCTCAGTGTTAAATTGACACAGCGATACGAAGTAAGAAGACAAGTGAAAGAAAAGGTGCTAGAAATAATTACGTACCAAGTATGTGAAACACGTGTATTGTATAAAAAAAATAATGCAACATAATACAAGTATATACAAATCTCTTTGATCTAAGTACACGCAAGTGCACACCAGCCGATACTCTCTATTTTACACACTTAAGCGACTAACGCAGACGGTTCGAGCTAGCGTCGTACTATTTCCTGCTATTTCCCCATCTTTTTGCGTGAATAAACATTTTCCGGAACGAATTTGGGCAGCTTAAAAGCATGTGAGTACAGTGTCAAGTGATTCTGGTAACTCGAACGTCTTCATTTTACAACCTGCAACAGGAACGCGAACAGATAAAAACTGTAAAAACCGTGGCCTTTTTCCTTCGCAGTTGCGACCAATAGCAATTGTAACAAATCCTTCAACGTCCAATTTTGAAAAAGTTATACACCCACTGCGTGTTATTTGTTCCGAATTTTCATTCAGAAGTAGACCATTGCATTTAATTGCAAGTGCAACTCTCTGCAATTCTTTCGAATACATACCTAGATAATAACAAGCCGAAAAGCAAGTTCTCCCATTACCACCATTTTTCCTGATGTACAGGTACAGGTACGTGAACCTTCTCGACGACAGGGACAGGTACGTGAACCTTTTCCACATGATGAACCGGCACAGGGACATGAACCTTCTCTACATGATGAATTGGGATCGGTACCGGCACTGGCACCTTCTCAACGTGGTGTACGGGTATCTTCTTCACATGATGATGATGGACCGTATGCACGTGATAAGGCACGTGGATGCGGACGTGGTGGTGCGAACTGCAATCAGGAAAATCGATTTTCTTGTAAAACGAGGTAATTGGCACTTGGAAATACACGCTATTTCTATACGGTAATCGTTAATGGAGATTTATTAATTTGGACATTTATTCATTTATTCTAGCCAGATTAATCTTGTTTCAACGTTTACATTTGCATTTTCTAACAAGACGAAAGAGGTTTGGTGAAAGAGATATGATGAAAAAGGTGTTTTCTCTATGGATAATGAAGAGAACAATTTGCAAGAAATAATGAGACAGTTTAACAACTTACCCGTGGTAGCCTGGCACCGGCGAAGACAAGGCCACGGCCAGTATTCCGAACACGATCAACTGCAATACGAACGTGAATTTCTGATTTGTCCATAAGGCTGCAACTGCATTCGCGATTCGTTTATATGCGCGGCGGCATAATTTCTCCCTTTTTGAAGTTTCACTGTGCACGCGTCGCGATTCGCGTGATCACGCTTCCTCGGTGTGAAAGTGTCGCATTCTTATCTTAATCGAGAAAATTCAACCGACGGCCGATACCATGAATTGGACAAATACAAAACTGGGAAGACGTTAGGAGAATTTCAAATTATTATTATACCGTGTTCACCTTTTTAAGTTGATTAAAGAAGAAAATATTACGATTGACGTAGACAATTTTTATTTTGCATAAAGATCCACAGTTTATTAATTACTCTGCACAGAAAGGGACTGGCAAATGAAACCTGATCGAATTGGGAAATCCAAATTTAATTAAAACAGGCACGTCAATCTTGATTATAATGACCGCCGAAGTGAACCTGGTATATTTCTTATTTTTCATGTAACATTGCCATTTTGAGAGATTACAAAAAAGATCATATTCTACAACTAACATGCACAATCGAGGACTCGTAAAATTCAATCGTGAACCACGAAGCAAAGAAAAAGAAGAATCGAGTGCACCGAAAAACCGGGAATTTTTTTCGCAAAGAGAACACATCGATCCACTGGCGAACACATGAACCTCGGTCACATTTCGTCGAACGATTTACTCACAACGATGGTCTGGGAATGCATCTTGGTCGGCTTGGTCGGCTTGGTGCGGGTTGTCTCTTGTAAAGTTTCCCTTTGGAACGGTACTCCGGCGGACAACAACGTATACGGGTTGTGTCGAAATAGAAAAACAACGACGAACCGAACAAAAAATGTTGAGAGATACGTAGTCGGGTTCTACACGCGATAGAGACCGGTATTTTGCGGTTGTCGATACGTTTCTGGCTTTGGACGGCCGGGGATGTGTGCTTATAAAGGACGAACCACGGTGGCCAAAACCACCCGGCGAAACACAGCCACTGGGGTGGGAGAGCAAAGTCGCTCAACTTTACGGTTACGTAAATGCTAGGAAGCGGCGGCGGCCGGCCGCCTCTCTGGTTACGTTCGTTCCGCGTGCTCCACGACGCGACGAGCTGCGTAACACAAAGGTGCGAGAGCGTGCGGCGCGTACCGCACGTGGCGCGAGCCGGTTCGCAATATCCATAACACTAGATGCACCGAAGATGCACCGTATACATTGCACCCTAGAAATCAAAAAGTTCGATCTAGTTTCTACAATTTTTATCATTTTTCATCTGTTCAAAGATTCTTCACGAATTCCTTATGGGGCGTGGCCAACCCCCACGTGAGCCAGCCACATATGAAGGGCTCAGTAACCAAGTCCAATTTTCTTAATTCAATCTTAATCATCTCAACCATCTAAAATTTAACCTTTTGCAAATCAATATCACCTATTAAGAATTATAATAGGTTATATACATATAAATTATATACGTATAAGACATAATAATCAATAGACTTCAATAAATATAAATAAATTTTCATCTTCAAAATTTATTAATCAGTAAGTTTTCATATATTACAAAGTAAATGAATTGGTAATTACTAGACTGCGGATCTTTATGCAAAATAAAAATTGTCTGCGTCGATCGTGAGCGTTTTCCGAATGGCAAAACGAGTCAGGAAAATTGCGCGTTAATGCGCACTGGTTAGGCTAGTTGCGCGGTCGGTAGAAAACGGTAACACGCCGATTGTTGCCTTTATCGCCTGCATTATGGATGAGCGAGGCGGGACGGGCGGGAAAATCGGGGAAAAGTGTAGTTCGAAAGCGAATCTTTATGAAGTTCGATACCCCGAGTCGCGGACGATGCTTCCACTCGTTTTCCCCCGTTTATCAGTCGCATTTTGACCTCTGCACCGTTTCGTTTTTCATTAGCTTCTGTATAGAGAAATGTTATTAAATTATGGATCATGAAGAGTATTCGATAAGAGGAAGTAGGTGAACTACGGCGAATATAGTTTCCTTGTAGCCGCTTTCAAATCAAATCGTTTCCTATTTCCATCAGGAATCGCGCATCAAATAAATTTTTCACGGGAAACATCAACACCTGTAACGACGCCGAGGAGAAAGCTTCGTTGAACGGGTGCATTACGAGGTATCGTAATTTGTAGAACGAGTATGCAATGATTTTTATAGGCAGTTGCTCTTGCCCCATAATGCTAGACGCTACGCAGACCACCGTGACAACCTAGAAGTTCGCGCTGTGCAATGTACACTAAGAAGACAGACTTGAATTCGGTCATACATCTCTTAATTGGGGATAATCATTACATTTAAAAAATTTCAATCATTATAATACATCCTGTATTGTTCCAATTTAATTGGTCCCTGAACGTTAAATCCACACAAGTTCCGAAGTCTCGGACACCTTTCAGAGCCTCCAACACCTCTCGAAGCCACCAAAAATTTTCCGAAATCGTTGCCAAAAATTATGCAAGTCCTCTGCCACGAAATCAGTAAATTACTCACGGTGGACATGCACGCAGACAGTGGACACTGTCGAAATGTTGTTGTATTACGTGAACGATTTCACCGGGGAGATTCGGAAAACGATATTATACATTCCTGTAAATCGTACGTTCGTCTGTCCCAAGCTGTAAGATTACCATAACTATCCAGACAGCGATATGTAGTAAAAAGCGATCGTTCCTTCGTCATCGTCTAGACGTTATTAGCTGACATCGTGACTAGTAATTTCCATGACCGTCAATTAGCAAGCATTAATGTAGTTTCACGAAAAAGAGAAATTCGGTTGCGTGTCGACCAGATGTCGAAACACGGTCGAAAACATGGATTCATCTCGTTGTAATCGACGTAACAGAGACGTTGACACTGCCGCTGACATAATCGCGCGTGACCTGAACGCACGTACCGAGAGTATAATGCATGGCTTGATTATGGCCTATTAAATTCGAACGGATCTGGCGCGTAATCAACTGACCGTGACCGTACCAGTGGAACAGGAAAAGCTAATTACCAATGCTCTCTAATCATTCTCAAAACATTAGTGAAACAGGAAAATCTCATTATCTTATCCCCCTAATCACGCACCAGCTCGGATATTGTCCTCGAATCGGTGCTTAATTGCAAAAAGATTGCAGTCTTCGTTCTCGTCTGTGAACTTGCGAAATGCTCTCCACTTCCGGTCAACAATATTCGGCTAGTTAGCCTTCGTTCTCTACCAATATTAATGGTAATACAATGCTTCTGAACAGAACATTACCGAAGCGTTCCTAAAATTTTTCCTTGGAACCGTTTTGTTCCAGCGATTCCGGTACGATGTACATTTTCCCCTGTTAATTGAGTATAAAATTCATGGGCGGGGATTAACCGACCACAACTTCCTCAGCCACTGCGCCAAGTTGCGACACGGCGGATTTTCTTGATCACAGTTTCCATAAGTCAAACATTTTTTAGCTGTCTTAATTAAATTCCATTTGCATTTTCTGACAGCGAAAAATTGAGTTGCACAACTTCATTCGAAATGAAAGCGCCGCATAAAAAATATTGAGCAGGTGAAAACAAGGGTGAAAACATTAGAAGAGTTAAGAAATACTGTTATACTATTATCAGCTTATCAAACGTATTAAGAAAGAAAATTTTCTACTTCGTTCCAGTTTGTTGCGATTCAGGTAGAAATGTTTGATTTTGCATAATGATCCGCTGTCTCAATAATCTCGACGTGAAAACCGAAATTACTTTCCGAACGACCTAATAAACGCAAGGATCAGTTGGTAACAGTCGAGCAGGTTGACATAACGACCGCCTAACGAGTGTTCTCGGCCACGGAAAAGTGTTTTCGTGTCACGGTTCGTTCGTGCATAAAGTAAAACCGTCCCGTGTAATCCGTTTAGCCGTTGCGCCGTGCACTTCCGGCGCGATATAGTACATAGAATCGGTTCGGCAGCTTTCCAGTCGATCGTGTTTTAAGAAAGGAGTCCAGTGTTAAGAGCAAGGTAACGATCCCGCGTCCACGGTCTCGGCGTTGCACTTTGCAATGGTTGCGTTGCGCATCGATCCCTCGTATTCTCTCTTTCTCTCCGTCGATCGTTCTTTTTCTTTTTGGTGCATGCTGGCCGGGCCAGTGTTGCAGGAAGCGGCACAGGCCGCATACTTAAAATATCCATCATACGAGGGAGAAAGCGTTTCGTAAGCTGCGTGTATCCTGCACCCGGTAACAAGGTGAGGCGAGAAAGGTGGACGCGATTCACGGTGATTTTCTGCTGGTCCGGAATCATCATGGTTACGCAAGGGGTTGTTTCGGATCGGTCCACCTCCGAACTATCTCGTTCTACCTTCCGACCAGGCCCATCCCGAATAAATATAGTGAAAGTAGTCGGCGTTCGGCAACCCAACCGACTGGTTCTTAGGGATAAATTAATTAACTAGCATTTTCGACGACGATGCCCCAAATCGTAGCGATTTAATTGGTCACGTTAATCACGTTAACCGGTCCACTTCTAGGCGGAAAAGATTTCTTATACACGACGGAATGGAGGAAATATTCAACTGGGAATGCCATATTTGCCATTACCGTTTGCCATGGACGCAGTTGTTACAGATATTCGCTTTTTGCAACCGTTACGTGAAAATGGGAACAGGAAAACAAAGTCCACATTAAAAGATTCCACTTTCTTCGAACTTGTTTACGAAAATTGGAAATTACATGGAAATCCGCACTCTACTAATCAATTACTAAACATTTATGTATTGTACGAGGTTTTGAGGAACTGTTCTAAATGTTCAATCTAAATTTTCAATTTCGACAAACATCCACACAATCTATCGTCATCGATGCATTTCAGGTCTTTCTTCATCTTCGCAACAATAGGACGAAAGAGAAGAATCAGGCCCAGTCTCTCTCAAAACGAATCATACTTCCATCTCTCGGATGAGAGAACTCAGTGTCGCAACAAAAGGATCTTTTCCCATAATGGAAAATTCAGGTCCTTCGTTCTACTTGATCGATCACTCCAATAAAAAGGACTAACGAAACCGGTTGCAACGGAACCATTTCGTAAGGTGGTCCCTTTTCTGCGTGCATCGATGACGCAATAGGAGGAGCGCTGGTTAAAAAGGCACAAAAGTGTCGGCCAAGGCGTTGCGACATGTTTGTGTTCTCGATGTGATTATAATCGAGCTCCTCAGGTTGCATAACGATCGTTCTACCTCTTCGGTGCCGTGAAAGTCACTCGGTAGGCCAATTTTGAGGGAAATATGCTTCGGTTAGCGTGCGACGAGAGAAAATGAAGAACGTGGCCGATGAAAGTCAAATGTTGGAACCGATCCAACATGGGTGGCGCACGACGCGACGCATCAAATCATAATCGCTTGTTAATTGTTCGGAATCGACGATCGACTTGGTCCTGAATAGCGAAACGATCGAGATCGAAAGTCTCAATTATGCAGGCCGTGTAAAATAGAGTGCTACAATCGTTTCACTTCTTTCTATCCGTGCACCATTCATATAATAATTAATGTAAGATAAATATTTATCGTGTAGACGGCTCCTTTATTTAAGCTTCAAAGACTAAATTTAATATTTTCAGATTGTAAGTTCTATACGAGAGTACTTAAAAGTTAATTAAAAAATGGGGAATCGCTAGATTTGCTATGGGTCGGGGTGCTTTCTTCGACCTTTATAATACCAGCGGTCTCGAAGCGAAAGGGAAATTCTAAGGCCGATATTTTCTACGGTCAAGTCAGCGAGATCGACATCGATCTCCGGGAGCATTGCGTTTCGCAATAGCCATTACTTTCCACCGATAAACAATAATGTTACATGACCGCGCATTAATTACAGTTATATAATTAAATCCACGATATTCAACTCTCGTCTGTTCCAGACAGCGTGAAGGAACGGGATGTGCGTGTGCTATGATCAAAACCATGCGATGAAACAGCATAAATTATAGTACAATCGTATATAATGTTTCAATTTATATCTTTTTTGTTTTTGAATATCGCGCCTTGGGATGAGCGCAAATCTGAATTATCGATAGAGTTCTTATTACAATAATCGTGAAATAAATATATTAAAAATGCTCTTCGCTTAGTTGCTGAATAATCCAATTAACAACGGCGCGAATAACAGCGGCACAGGTACACTCTTAAGTAAATTTTAATTACAAAAGAATAATGGGTCTGCATTTATCATACAACGTGGTAATATCTCTTATATTAACAGGAATGTGTTAAGTACAAGTGTGCGGAGGATCAGATTAGCTACTTCTTTTTCTTTAGTTTATTGGCAGCTGTTGTCTGCGGTTTCTGCCAGTCGAGAGGCTTGCGACGGTACATAGGCCACGGTGGTACAGTGATCAAGGCAGCCATCACGAATCCAGCTCCGAGAATGTAAATCGTTTGCGAGAATTGTTGTATCACGTATCCCCATATTAATCCAACCACCTACGACCATAAACAAACCACGTCACAACAATTTTTCATTCATGACGCAGCAGTTGAACGAATTCAATCAACGTCTTACCCCGAACAGTGTTATGATCACTCTGGATAATTTTTCTGCACGAGCTTGACCCTCATAATCCTAGAAGATGAAAGAATTTTAATAAGAAAAGCATACAATTTCGTCTAACGTCACCTGGACAAGTCGCTTGACTTTAACAGCTGTTTGCACATAACCTATTCGCACAGGAACGAAAACATAGCTTGTTTGTTACTTACGGCGTCATTGGTTTATTGTTAATCGAACGTTCAATTACGAACTCACCATATGAGTGGGTATGGACATAAAATATTGCTTCCACGCACTCATTGTAAATAAATAACACGGACGTACCGGCAGCACTATTTATGTGATACACGCAGGCGAACTCGACTTCAGTATAAATAGTTGTAGATCTCGTACAACGTGAAGTTGTCAACGTATAAAATAAATCTCACGATCAGTGGCAAATTCGAAGAGTTCCATGAATCTTTATTCGAAAGTTCCGTAGATCTTTATGCAAAATAAAAATGTTCTGCATCGATTGTGGGCAATGGGAGTTCAATAAAATTTTGCCGATTGTTTTCTCTGAATACATCATAACGATATTCTCGAATTTTTCTTCAGATTCTTTTTAAATGTATAAAAATCCGCAGTCTAATTATAAGTAATGGCGAGGATCGCTGCGCACAGCGTAGAACGCGACCACGAAATAACGAGCAGATTCGTTTACACGCAAAGGATTAACATAATCGGTAAACTTGATTACTTTGCGTGTATAACTTCCTCTTTACGTGGACACACACGCGTAGGATGTTGTGCAATTTCTCCTCATTTTTCCAGATGCATTGGTTACGTGTATTGTGCTTTCTAATGCTTCCGAGTGTGAATTTCGCAATTAAAAGTCTCGCGAATTTAACACGAGAATATACATTCTGAGCTTGTTTAGAAATCTAATAACAATATCACGTAGGAAATCATTGTATTTTTCTAATGGAATGCGTAGATCTCGTTCTGATTTTTCCTTTTTCAATTTTTAATTACTCAATAGTGTGGACTACATTAGCATTTATTTCTTTTACGTTGAAGTAGTCATTTCATGACGCAAAAAATTTATTTATGCGGGGTGGTATAAGTTCCACGTAACCACGCAGTTACGTAGAAAGTGGAGTGCGAGTAACTGAAGGTTAATGAACTTTTATATTTGTAAACGAGGTAATTTTATTTCGATCGGAAATCATTTAAAACGAATAATTAATATGAATTGTCGTCGCCATTAAATTCCATCACGTTCCCCTTCCCCTTCCACTGTAGGAAGAGGTTACAATCGACATTAACATTATCGTTCGTGCCAAAGATCGTGTCACCGATCGGTTAGATCGAAACTATTAATTAGATACGCTTTGCTTTTTTGAAATGTTCACAAGATCGGAAAATGTCGTCATCTATTAGAAAACGTGTTTCTAATGGTGCAACGCCTCGCGACACCCATTCATATTTCCTAACACATTGAAATCTGAATCGTAGAGTTAAACTCTGCATAATAATGTTCTATAATCTAAAACATTGTAGCAACGTATCGAAAGTCCATCGTAAAGGAGCAAAGGACTAGACAGATATTTACTTCCAACCACTGGAATGTGTTTAATTCTCAAAATGTGTTCCTCGTACCATTTCATTTCTTTTTCTCCGTCGCTATTATTATACAAATGCAATGAGATACACATAGCAGCTTCCACAGCCACGAGTACATGTTTTAAAATGCGACATCGTTCGAAGAGTGTTCCTTTGTCTCCGTACAAGTTTTCTTACGTAACAAAACATTTTTTAAAACAAAGGTTACTCTGTAACTAGCTATTTTTTTTTCTTTGACTTAGAGAGAGCATTGGGTTCAGTCTTAGGGTTGACGTCGCAATGCTGACACTGTGGTTTCTGCCAGTCCAAGGGTTTGCGACGGTACATGGGCCAGGGTGGTATCGTGATCAAAGCTGCCATTAAAAATCCAGCACCGATAATGTAAACCGTTTGAGAGAATTGCTGGATTACGTAGCCCCATACTAGTCCGACTACCTAGAAATGTTTAAATGTAAATTATGTTGATTCCAGTTTTCGTGGAAGAGTACTTCGAGTACAATGACTCACTCCGAACAACGTTATAATGACTCGGCACAAGTTTTCTGCCCGAGCCTGGCCCTCGAAATCCTGCGAAACGAAATTGTTTACAAATCTAGATGGAATTCGATCTATGGATTTATTACAACACATAACACCTGTTGTATTGGAGATCATAACCTCGCGAGAAAAGAGGTTAGACGCGCATTGAAAAGGCGCTTGTCTCGTATTTAATATAATTCATAAATTTACCATGTGCATGGGGATTGATTTGAAGTATTGCATCCACGCGCTCATTGTAAATAAATAATGCCAATGTACCGGTCACATTCAGACAAACTTCACTCCGGACTTGCTACGCACGCAAGTGTTGACGTTGAAAGCGCATGCGCGATGCTTGCGGCTCACGTGTAGCGTTGTAGCGGGAATTTCGAATCGGTTTTCGGGTCAGTATCATTTTCTTCAAGGGGTAGGGTACCCACGTGACATTACTAGATTTTGGGTCGAAACATGGGTTTATGCGTTTATACGTTTTACAAGAATCAATGTTTACTTTATTACAGTGTATGAACAGTATGCTTGTTAATATAAATTCTATCAAGTATCCACGCGTACTTGATTCTTCGAGCGTATTCGTCGTGTAGATAGATCGTACAATTGTACATCAGAACAATTTCTTGTGCGCGCATCATAGGATAGAAAACGCATTTCTAACGATGGCATAGAACTATATTCGTATTTCGCAGCGACGTGCAATGACACGAGTGACAAACGTCCATGCATGCATGGAATCTGAAACGAGACCGAGCTAGAACACTTTTCCAACGGATCAACTTTCTTAAGTCTTCGGCGTGTGTGCACTACACTTAAAAAATGAATTATTTACATAAATACATGAGAATGTATACACAGCTACCAATTTCGCGTCTTCGAGTTTATTCAAGTGTCGCTTGTTTCTCGAAGGTAGAGATTCTTGGGAAAAACAAGGTTCCTATGTAATCTAATGCTACAATAAGTTAGTCAAGTACAACTATGAATTTTCGTATCTGAAATGCAACAACGATGTTCCGTTGTGTAATTACACATTAAATAAATAGATAATACGATAAGGTTGTTACCAACTACTCGAGAAAACAGAGAGTAGCGGCATCGAATACTCGAGACGAATCTGCTCCGATTAAGAAGCTCCTCTGCGGAAGGTATGAATGAACGTTCCTCTCCGAAGAGATTAGTATTCCACGATCATAGTCTCGCGATAGTGGTGTCCTCGAACACGGACGAGCTCCACGCGGGCACGGTGCACAGCTCGTTTGTGGATCTTGCAAAATTCACTGCGTCGGCCACGGTGGGGAACACCGCGAACAAACCGCCTCTGCATTCCGTCAGGTTGCACTTTCTCATCATCTCGTACACAGGTCCTAAGACACATTGGAACGGACGTTGCGTTGAATGCTAGACACTTCTTTATCGGTCGGGCCGATCGTTCGTAGTTTCCGCTTCCGATCGATCTTCCCTTATCAATTCTTTATCAGTTATACCGTAGGCGAGACACGAGGAAAGATCAGCACATGGACCAGGAACTAAGGATGTAATTGCCCTAGTAGCATTTATGGAAATACATTATTTGTATGTATATCATTGGATGATTGCAAAAGTTCGGGATCAATTTTCAGAGCCGACGTTTTCAAAACAGATTTCAGTACTTTGTCAAATGTTAGGAAACAATTGTAGAATATAGTGGTGACTACAATCTGCATAAAAAGGCGACACTTCTAACGGTTTGCCAACCAATATTGCAACAAAAGTCCAAAAAAATTGTGACTATATACGCTACTAGGATAGAAAGAGTAGGTAATAGCAAAGAACAGGTGTGGAGGAGAGCCGGAAGAAGAGAAGGAAGAGAAGGGACCGGAAGACCCCTGGGCGGTGAGGTTTTAGTGGGTATGGCATATGCTACAGGCAATATAATTTCCCAAACTTCATCAGAGGGGAAGCCGAGTCCCACACTACCCCCCACGACCATGACCAGGAGGGGTGGGGTGTGCGTAATACCATTTCTCCACCACTAGGGGAAAGAAGAGATCTGTTTGATTTTACTATATCTTCACCATATCGGTACCCCAAGAAGAGTAGGCGAGGAACTAGAAAAGGCACTAGTGGAAAGGAGAGATCTAGGATGAGGGTGGGAGGGAAATACTCACCGGAACAGCCAGCAACATACACGAACACATCCGCGTCGGAGTACTCATCGATCAAATTTCCAAGGGTCGTTGCAGCCGCTGGATCCATGTGACTCACCGCGGTGAAATCCAGTATCAGGGTGCGTAACTGTAACGTAATCACAAGGAAATTAACTTTCTTCGATGCTCTGTTACGCAAGCCTGCAACTGGCTTGTTTGCCAAAGGTAGAATATCAATGCCGAGGACATTGACCCACCATCTCATCAATTCTACTACTACTTTGATTCCACGAAGTGGACGAACATTCTACCTTTCACGCACTTCGATCGTGTACGTCGATACCGTTCAATTTGATTAAACTCCGTTCATCCTGTTTCGTAACAGCATTTCCACTGACATTTGACCTGCGAAAGTGCTGTACCAGTTCCGCTAGAGATCGATGGTGGAACCATAATCGCTCACCTTTTTAATTTCTTTGAGCTCGTCGTGCTTGAAACCCACGTCCGGCTCCTTCCGCGGCGTTAAGCCAGCAACTTCGTATACTTTGTCGCGAAAGTGTTGTCTGCAGGCGAAGTTCAGGCTGCCGGAGTAGTGGAAGATCTTAATCCCCGGAAGCTCGACAGCCTGGAACGTTAATCAACGTTAGGAACCTTCTCGGGACTACTCGGGTCTCAAAATCCACAGTTAGTCCTTTGAACTCGAGCGGTCACTCTGAGGCGCCGTTTACATTAATAGACATGTCAGTAGCTAATCAATTATTAAACATTCAAGTACTGTATGTGGTATTATATCAAATTCGTATCCAGCAAATTTCAAAAATCATTGAGAATAGAAATATTCTAGCTAGGAAGAAATGTTTAATTTTCCAGTTAAAATAGCTCCGAGTGCAAAGGGTTGAAGCAACATCTCATAGTAGAAACAATTTACAGGATTTCTCTAGTAACATGTACACGAATAAAGCAGAATATCCGGCGTTAAAGTCACAGGTTAACGTCGCTGTTTGTCCCTCGAGGATTCCTTCAAGGCTCAAGAGTCATCGTAGCTAGCGTGCGCTCTCGAAAAATGCTTTAATAGTTTTTAAGAAGAGAACGTTCGACTAATGGACTCTTCAATAGCTGTCGTTCGCCTTCCAGTTGGATAACTCGCAGGACTTGAATCTTTTTTCGAGTGGACACGCGAGCACGAAGGATAGAGGGTGGCCCTGAAGTGGTCACGTAGCGTCAGAGACAAGAGGATAGCGAAATAAAAAGACTACTGTTACTCCATACGCCTTTATATCTCTTGGTATCCAGATAAAGCTCGGTACCAGGCACTAGAGCGAGCGTGCAGGTGTAAGGATGCACTGCGAACAGGATCAGCTTGCCAATGCAGAGAACTATTCCAACCAATAGTCCGTATTCGACGTCCAACAGGATCACTGTAGCGAATGTAACTGCCCAGACGACGCCATCAGACTTCTCCAGCTTCCAGAATCTCTTGAACTCCGTCACCTTCATCAGCATACCCTTCAGAGCCACCACGATTATGCTGGCTAGAACACACTGTGTAGAAACATAGAAAAAAACAAGTAGGTCTTTGCTAATTGTGTCAGTATCCATGTCAGTGTCATGTTGGACATATACTATTGTGGGACTCAGCATATCGGGAAGGCCACCAATCGACCGTGTCGTTGCCCTCGCACCGTCAACAAACGTCGTGCGCCAAAACGTCTAATCACACGTTTTTAGATATTGTAAACAGTCGAGGACCGGGTGAATGAACTGGCAAGGAAACAAGCCAGTGTCATCGCCCGTATCTCCACTAGGTCACGAAAAGACCACGTACGTGTGCCGAAACGCACCTGCGTGGATAGCAATAAAGTCAGACCGCGGAAGACGCGGGACAGCTTATGCTAAAAACGCGACGATACGAGAGACAAACACGATCACGATTTACGGCTACCATTACGAATTACGAATTAACAAATACGGACACACTGTCTGTACCACTTTTGTATTAGTATCTTTGTTGTTTTCTGTCGCGTTATTCTAAATAAAGAGCAGATACATTATTCTTGAAGATCCTGTTCCTACACTATTATTAATTGTAAATCAATGTCAGTCCGGCGTGATTACGTTTTTGTTTGATGAACGTGTGACTTCTTACGACGTTACTCTACTGTGACGCTTCTGATTTCCCAATTGACGATAAAAAGTATACAAACACTATGTATTTCCTTACAAGAACTGAACTTCTAATCTTCACGTTTTTACCTCTTGTCTGGCAATACTGCGTCAGACTCGCGATGAAGATTCTGATCAGACTCCGATAAAAATGTATGTTAGTAATTTCCTTTAAACTGAAATGAAATTCTACTTTAACTTTGTTAATATATAGCTATTGGAGAATATATAAGCATACCCTTTTAGGAAATTATGATCTACAAAAAAGTTCTCATCTCCGAGACCGTAAAATAAATTGTAAGGCAAGGTTTTAATATTAAACGGAAAAGACAAATTGCTTACCCGTGGCAGTGGCTCGAAGAAGGGTCCGATCCACAGCAGCACGCTGACCAAAATGGAGCAGGAGATTAGGCTAGCGAGCTGAGTGTGTCCTCCGACGGTCTGCTGGATCAATGATCTAGACAGCGAAGCGGTGAACGGCATGCAAGAGAAGAACGATCCGACTAGATTACCGACACCCTGAGAATCGAATCGGTATCTCCTTCAACGATCATAGTTTGGGTGGGATCTTAATCAGCTATTTGTTAGTCGACATGTTACACGGTGTTTCACCGAGTATCGTTATACGTAGATCATAGATCAACGAGGCCAAGGAGTCGGCCTCGTCAAATCAAACCTCTGACTTTGCCGAACTAGGCCGTCGTCGTTGACTGCAATCGTAGAATTTCTTTAGATCGCATCGATCCTCGCAGCTTAGTCAACAAGTGGAACAGATAGCATTGTTAGAACGGATATTCAAGTTCAACTTCCAAGAAGATGAATCTAGGTCGAGGCTTATTCGAGATAAATATCTCTCACCAGAATTTTAAATGTTGCATATTGACGTTTTGATTAGGTTTAGGTAATACTTGACTTGGTTCACAAATACTTGGCACGTAGATTTCGTTGTTTGCAATGATTCTTGTATTCGAGAACAATCCTCTATGAATCGTTGCAAATAAAAATATATACGTGTTCAAGATTGATTGACTGTCGTGAAAATTAATTGAACATTCACCTGTGCAACTAGTTCCTGGTTGGAATCCACCTCGTAGCCGAGCTTCTGTGCGAAGATCAACGCCATGGACATAGAAATGGTGTAGGACACCATAGTAATCACGAAACTGTCGATTAGTATGTTTGGTATCAAGGCCAATGGTGGTAACGATGGAACTGGCAAGCTGCAAGAAAAATTGAAAGAATTTCGCAGGGTTTCAGATGTGTTTTCTTTGTAATTGTTTGTTTCAATTCATTATCAATTACCCGACTGGTATGTGACCGACAGTCACAATCCCGTAAGTCTCTTCGAGATTCGCATAGACTGCGAGAACTGTACCGATCACCACTGCTAACATTTCTATGGGGATCGGGAATGGACTAACTTTGGCAATCTTTGGCTGTGGATAAAATGTAAGTTGCGATTAAGTCTGAAATTGTGATTTGTTATTATTTGTTGAACTGTGATCATCTATTTTATACCATATTACTTTCAGACCAACCTTTAGAATGTTATTAATAATTAGGATGACGATTGTCACTGCTGAGAGCGTGATGGCGATAACGTTGACGTCATAGATGTGTTGCAGTAGGTCCACATAAGTCTGAAACAGTCATCCGGAACAAACCCATTCTTCCGCTTTTGTATTTGAACTTCGGTTTTAACTATTCAGAACTAGTTAACATTTACGTTTTCTATTACTAGACTAGTTATCTTATTTGTTAAAAATTTTTTTGAGTTCCTGTCATATAAAATTTCGTGTAAACAGTTACCTAGAGTGCGGAGTGCGAGTAACTGAAGGTTAACCGCGATGAAAATTGCTCTCGCCGTTGAATAATTCACGAAAAGAAAGAAAAACTCCTGAATTGCTTATCTCGAAATCGTAAAGAACTATTAAGTAACAACCGGTGAACTGTTAATCGCGCAACAGTGGAAAGAAAGTTCGTCTAGGAATTCTATCCGGTATTTCGATAGTCTGTTACAGCTGCGTAGAAATGGGGACCGATTACGTTCGTCGAAGCGAGCATATTATGTGTCGGAAACGGCGAACGGAATAAATGCTGGTGCGGTTATGTCTGTCGGTGTTCGATCCAGACATATTTGGCCTGGAAGAAAGTAAAACCGTCGAGCCGCGGGTTCTTATTAGCTGCTTTTCACCATTTCATTCTTGCGCGCGTTCGAACGGTTAACCGGAAGTCGGGTTGGACCCGCTCGTAAATCTGCACGCATAAACGCCTGAGTCCCGGAAGTCTAATCGATCGATCTATTACGCGTCGACATCGTTGGCAAAAGGAATTGTTATAAACATTAACCGAAATGATAAATGTATCAGTGTATTGTGGTCAATCAATCAATGCGAGCGAATGTTCGTGGTATAAAAATTATGCTCTACCTCCAGTATAACAAAATACCATCCTGCACGTTTAGTTTCCTTGATGCGACTAGCGATAAATTGATTTAAAACCTTTTTAAAAGAAGATTGAATGCAACCTTGCACTCCAATTAAAAAAGAAAATAGGAAAATTGCTAATAAGTTAACGAGACATCCGACTCACCATGATTAATTTGAAAGGTCCCTTTCGATTAGGCAGGCCCTTTAATCCTAGCAGATCTTTCATCTGCGACGTGAAAACGTGAATGGCCGCCGCAGTGGTAAATCCGCTGACGAGACTGTCTGAGAGTAGGGTTGCGATGATACCCAACCGCAACACGTACATCCCCAACTACGGGATCGAAAAATATTCCGATAAATCGTCCCTCTAGCTTGCGGGTTCGGTCAAGAACGAACACGAAGAGGAGGAATAATTACCTGAATCATGGCTACGGTAAACGTGACCGCGGTCGCAACTTCCACCGGTGAATATTGATTGCTGTCGGAGGACAACGGCTCGTTTTCTTGGACTGGATAGAGAGACGAGTGATCCTGCGAGCTGTAAGTCGTGACCACTTTTCCGGTCATCATGCAGATCAGCGCGAACGTGCCTTCACACCGAACAAATAATTGCAATTCACAAGAATCGTCGATGCGAGAAATGTTTCAACACAACACGGAGTGAGTTCAGTTTTGTTCGAGTACATTTGTTCGTTCAGGTTTGCAAATTCCCATATTTTGACACTGTGAATTCTACAGTGTGACAATACATTTCGAAATCTGCAACTTAGAAGATTTCATCCGAGCATCTTATCAAACAACAATAAGCTTTTAAATATTGGACCATTCGATTTGAACTTGTTTCAGAAGTTAGAGCAATTAATTTGCTGCATGATGTGGAAAGAAAATTTTTCAGTTTTGAAAGTTGGAGAGACGTAAGAATCCTTATATTTATTGCAGTTGGAAGCCGAAAATTGTGAAAAACTTTTTTAAGACAACAAAACTGAAAGAATTAATTAAAAAAAAAATGATTCGAAACCATATATATTTATTCGGATAATTATCAGAAGATAAAAATAAATTTTAAATGAATTTCAGTGGAAATTTCATCTCCATTTCAAGAGTTATAGTAAAACGTCACGATCCAGCCTACTGTGTAAAATTGACAATTTTTAATATATCGAAAAATCCTTTGAGATTCGTTCATGGGTCACTAAAGACAACGTGAAAAACAACACGATAAAAGAGCGACGAATACCGAGACACAGTGGGAGTCGCTGTGTCTCAAGGCTAATACGGTCTGCAATTGTTAGTGAAATGATTTCCAGAGCACGGTGTTTGGTCAACAAACTCGCGCGCAAACTGGTAATCTTGCCGTGGTGGCCCGTAATCAGCACACGCGTCCGCAAATATTTGATAGGAAGCGGTTCGGCGACGTGATTTATAAAAGAGGAAGAAGGGCAATCGGAAGCGACGCGTGATTACGATGCGTGATCGAGACGCATTAAACAACAATTTATTGATGCCGTGACGTTAGAAAGTAATGTATAAAACGAAAGTCAGCGACGTTATACACTAGATGGGAATGAATAGTCTCCGGAAGACTTTTCTTCTGTGTGTGACGTTTCTATGCTTCCGACTTGCGTAATGCGATAGCGATTAGGCGAGTGAATCACTTTGATTACTTACCCATGGAATTGTGTCTAGATGTGCCGAGGAAGAAGTATACTAGCACGGGGAAGAAAGCCATGTAGATGCCGATTATTGGCGGCACGTTGCCCAGAATTGCGTATGCCATTCCTAAGAAAAAAAACGGGACTGGTTCAGCCATTGATCTTTCCCCATTTTTGCTAATTATGTAACATGATCAAATGAGTTAAACAGCTGATGAAGATCAACGAGAAACTCGCAATTACTTTTGATAGATGCGTAATTAGCTTCGTTATTAGCGAAAGTACCTTGGGGAATATGCATCACCGCGACTGTGATTCCAGCAATTACGTCGCCCAGTATGTCCTTCTTCCAATTGTACTTCGATAACCAGCCGATTAAAGGTATCGAGTTTTTCAGAGCGGCCATTGGCTGGATCTTCTTACATCTTGAGGAGAGCGCCTGCCAAACTGCAACATTTTTTCCTTCTTATCAGCATCACATTCTCTAAACTAAATTAATTCAATGTAATTTTTAATGCTTGTTATTCCAACATTATGTGTAATTTACTCGGTGTTATGGGCACAACTTAAAAACTCCTTGCATTGAGAAGTTCAAAATCAGGAACCGAGCCTACTTCAATGGATTTCTGTAGATCCTCCAAGATCTCCAATGAACATCTCGAACGAATTGCGTTAAACTCTCTTTAGACATCATGGAGATTCCCGCGTAGTCGCTTACAATTAATTATCCGCCCAACATCACGAGTTCAAGGCTAGACAATTGTCTTTCGCTTTCTACAAACGTCCAGTTGTCTTTCACGAGGTTTCTCATTAGGGTCAATCAAGCTAGACGCTGCAGATCCGTAACTACTGTGTAAAACCCGTAATATCTAACTGGGTGACCCATATCGTACAGTGTTTCGCAGCAGGATCATAAACGGTACGAATGTTTTCGATCCATTGTCCACAAGACGTCTTTTGTTTAGTCTAGATAAGCGGCGCTCCATCTCGGCGCAAACGGTACAGGCCAGATGATCGAAAATAAGTCGGCGAGGCGACAGACTTCTGTGCTCATAAACGATTCCGCAACACACGCGTGTATATTATGGTACTTACGCGTTTCTTTCGGCTTCACGTATTTACACAAATGATTTAGCTCGTCCTGCTGATACACCGGTCTCCTCACCGTTAATTCCGGCGGGGCTGTCGACATGTCGTCGCTCAGATAGTCTGCGAACAGTGGTTTCTCCGATCAGGGCTTGTTAAACAATTTTTTTTTTAATTTTTTAAACACTTTAAACCCTTCTGGGTTTATATCGCTTGTACAATAACTACAAAGACAAGCTTCAACGTTTGATTTCGCTATGAGTATGTCTACATTTAGAGATGGTTTTGTTAAACAATTGTTGACGATTAGCTAAACAATTAATCCTAATGTAAAACGTTTATTTGAGAGCTGAAACTGACTTATCCAACTCCAGCGAGCAGAATTAAGCACGAATTGCGATACGAAAGAGCTCGATTCGATCTCCAGAACGTTTGTAAATAAAAATCCACTATCGTGCGACACTGTCGATGAGAACATTACCGATCAACATCTCGGTTCCGGTGTCCATCGTGCTTTTTCACAGAGTAAACGTCCGCAACATTAATACTCCCGCATAATGACCACACCGTCGAAAATTCGGACGGCTACTGACCGTCGTTAGTGGACCGCATAGCATTAATCGTCGGCGGACAGAAGACTGTGATTCACGACATTGATAATAATAGCAAGTGATATCGCTGTGATATAACGAAAAAAGAAACAACACTTTGAATATAGATCTCGCTCGGGAGACAGCAACTGTTCACATGTTTATAACTTAATCTTTGCATATCTATATGATTATTGAGAAACATTTGATTAAACGGAGACTTCAGAAAGTTTATCTGAATATGTGAATGTGAGAGAAATGATTACATCATGAAGCAACTTGGAGGAATTTCTTAGTACACGACTGCACACCTTCGCAAACTTGTATAGTTTCCATGTTTTTCAGGTTTTTATGTATTCACTTTCTCTATGACACGTGATTATCTCTATCGAAGTGTTACACGTAAGAATCGAATTAAGGAAAACCTTTGCACAAAGTGTTGCAACAAAAAGGAGGAATAAAGTTTTTCTAAAGATCATACCGTTCGTTCGATGCTGAATAAATCGACTAGAAGGTATCGTGGATCACGTTTCATGCTGTAAACGGGAAGCTTCAATATTTAATTTAGCGTTCGAATACTTTTCTCCTGCACTGTGTTTTACATGGCAGTGGATGTAAAAGAAAAATTGTTTGAAAATTCTGTACATTTACTGCCATAGGAAATGTGTCAGTGTTTTTAAACAATTCATTGCCACACAAAGTATGTTACAGTCTGTTTTTTAAAAAAGAGGAAGCTAAAACATAGTCTATAATTTTTCGGCTGTTTTACGGAATAAGAATGAGGAATTTCCTTGCAAAGATCACATCGATCGTTCGAAGCTCAATAAATCGACTAGAATGAATCGTAGATCAAGTTTCAAACATTCATTGCAAAGGGCAAGCTTCGATCTTAGTGTTCGAATACTTTTCTCCTGCACTGTGTATTATATAACAGTGGATGTACAAAAAGAAAAGAAATTGTTTAAAAAGTCACACGAAATGTGTCAGTTTTCGAAAACAATTCTTTGCCACGCAAAGTACGTTGCAGTCTGTTTTTGAAGGTTTTGTTGTGCAGAATTGTCGAAAACTTATCAATGATGTATGACAATCGATCACGTTAATCTGGAAGGGAGATCGAAAGCAACCTGTCATGATGGCGACGATGGTAGCCGTTGATCGGCCGTCACGTTGATCTCGGACGTGGCGTTCGATGATCCAGCGGATCCAGTCGATGAAATCGGATCGAAAACTCGCGAGGAGTGATAACGCTCGCGGCGTCTATCGCGAACTAACGAATCGAACGTAATCAAAGTGAACGAACCCTGCGCCGCGCAGCATCTCGCCATTGAGATTTAGTCACGTGTCGGGCGATCAATATGCCGAGGCAGTCAACACAGGAAAAACCAAGGAGAAAGAGACTGGCTTTAAGGCGCACCATGCGCCTCCGTCTTTCTATGTCTGTGTCTATGTCGATGATGATAGGATCGCGACCGACCGTGGCGATTATGATCGTTCATCGAGCTGATGTAATAGTGTCAACCGAGCGAAGGTTGGCGCAACGGCCGCGTAACTAATTGCTCCCTGGGAAAGCGAAATTGATATGCGGCCTGCGATCCGCCTGTCAATCATGTCCGAGAGTATTGAACTGTCTTTGTTCCTTTTGTTCGAAGGTACAGGCTTTTTAACCCTTATGTAGTCAATCAAAATGTATAGATTATTTAAAACCTTCCTATATTTCACATGGTCGCACACATTCTCGTTAAAAGACTGTAAACTAATATATTATCGAGTACATTTTAACATAGAAAGAAAGAATTTTACATAGAAAATTCACGAATTTTTTTGTCAAACAGAACAGAAGAAATTAGTTATTAACTACCCTTGTGGTAGGAATATCGACTCGAAAGTTGCCACAGAATTGGTTGGTTTTTTACAAAAGAAATATTATTTTTTTATTAAAAATAGGAGCATAATCCTCAAAAATCCTATTTAATTTTGTTGAATAAAGGATCGAAAAGATCTGAACGACCTACAAAGCAGAAAGAAAGATCTTATCACAGAAAGAACAGCAAGAAACTCACTTTAATTAATCCAGGATTGGCTTGGTTATGAGGTTCGATGGTAGCACGCGGTTCTGACCGTTTTCTCGAAGCTTAGAGCGATTAAGAGCGCGCTAGGGTGTTATTCAACGACGATCGTTAAGATCACTATGATCTCGCTAGATCGGGACAGGCGGAGAGGTGTCGAATAGATTTCACTTTCGATCACGAGGCACCGAGGAAACGGAGCATTGCGAAGGCAATCCCATTTGCTACTGTTGCGTTTCACGGCGAGGACACCTTCCCTCGATCGAATTAATCTATCGTGTCAACGAGAGACATATATATTGTTGGAATTTCGTAAATGCGATTATAGTGTTCTAGGTATACCTCGATAATTTATGGGCGGCACGAACCTTATCTGCTGCTTCTGTTCCAATACCGACGTCGAGATTTTCGGCTCCAAATTTATCGTATTGTTCAATTGTTCTGTACAGGTTTTGTACTCGAAATTCACCCTTTTGCAAATCAATTTCACCCATTTTAGATTGAATTATATATCTATTTAGACACACGTGAACGGTGTCATTGTATCTTTAATAAATACACACAATTTCAATAAATGAAATTTTGAATTTCTTAACAATCATATTACATTTGATTTGATTTTTTTACAACTTATTTGAAAATATTGTACTTGTAGAAAGGCGAAATTGATATGCAAAAGGGTAAATTTGGAGTGCAAACCCTGTATGTAGAGGAACAGTGATGTCAGCCATTGTACACAAGAATTTGGTGTAACTTGTCACTCAAGGTATACTGAACACACATGTGAATAGTTGCTAGTTATTCTGTCTTTAAAATTGATATCTAAATAGCTGTAATTTTGTAAAATCGTCTTCTGGAATCGTTGAAAATTGTATTTAGTGATTACAGATATCGTCAACCATTAAGGCAGTAGTAATATGTTATTAAAAAAAAACAATTTTATCTTCATGAATATAAATTACAAGGTAGATCAACCTATTTCTGAGTGACACGATGCTTAGAATGTCCTTAATAATTTCGTTGGATGTTTTAATAAAACATTTACTTTCTTTTACATCAGACTGTGTGCGTTCGATAAGATTTTCAGAATAAATAAACAAGATTGAGTGTGGTCTGTGCCCGCTAGATAAATAAGTTTGCTGATAATTCACATAATTTTTAGCCAGATAAACACTCTAACCATCTTATCTTAGGAACTAATAACACCTGTAGAATTCTTGAAAAATACAAAAAAGCGAAGATAAAAACATGCGGGAAAGTAACATTTTGACAAAATAATACAGGACAATTGTTTTTGAAAACGATAAAAGTTGATTACTGTGCGAGTTTATTGCACCTAATTGCACATCGTTTTAGTTTACGTCCTTCGTCAATATTGTATGCTTGATTATGGCAAGAATGATAAAACATTGTATAAAAGGAAATGTTGAGGATATTCAAGCATGCACTACAAGCACAAAAGTCAACATTGTAGTAATATTGCGTGGAGAACTTCTAGTATATTCGAAAAAAATATGGAAAGGACCCGCGAGTATATTCTAGTGGTCTTGTATATTTTATTGGCAACATGTACTCGCTGTCAAGCACTAGTTATGACACCTGTCGTTTACACAGAATCGGGACCTGTACAGGGGTATTGCGAGAAAACAGCATTCCATAATATTACTTATTCTATTTTTAAGGGAATCCCATTCAGCAAACCACCGGTTGGAGCGCTTCGATTCCGGGTGAGACGAAACAATTCATTAATAATTGTTCTTAAATGTTTATTGGACGAAACTTTGAAGTTACCGAATTTAGCCCTTACCACTCAAATGGTAACTCTGAAACCCCACTAAACATTGCTGTACCATTATTCAAAATATTGTTTACAATATTAAATGTGTCGATATCTAATCAATAGACTGCGAATTTTCAGAATTTATACATATACTGACATTTTCAGTTTTGAAAATTTTTCGATAATTTTGAATTTCATCTTCTCAATTTTCCTATGAATGCATAAAGATCCGCAGTCTACTAATCAATTACTAAACATTCAGGTATTGTATAAGGTGTAATACCAATTTCGTATTCATAAAATTTGAAAAATCATAAGGAATGGAATTATTCTAGGGCGGAAGAAATTTTTAATTTTCCAGTTACAGTAAAGTCGCGATTTCTATTCCTGAGGGTCTCCACGATCACTCTCCCTTGTGTACCCGTTCCGCCGCGCTGCCTCGGGCGCTGAGCAATGTAAAGATGCCGCGTAATCTGATCTCGGGTCGGGTAAATCAGTGTGAATTAATCCAATTACAAAACTCCTTCATTTTCAATTACTTTTTTGTGGAAATTTCACCAAGTTATTTGTGGCATTTTTCTGATTAAACTGACCCTAAACAATTTCAACTGTATTTACTTTTGGGAAACAAGTCGCACAGTAATATCATGTTGATTGTATCGAGTAGCAGAAAGAGAGACCATTTCATGCATAGTAGACTCATAGCAATTGCGAATTCACAGCCTCCAGTTCCAGTAGATCCATGGACTGAAGTGTTAAATGCAACAGAGGAAGGTCCAACCTGCCCACAATATGACACAATTTTTGTGAAAAACACGTACATGGGGGACGAAGATTGTTTGCGTTTAAACGTGTACGTTCCAACGGTAAGGGCCACTGATTATTTACATCGTCTGCAAACAATACAATTATTATCGATTCTTGATAGACGGACTTCAATCTCACGACTAAGTATCCCGTGATGGTGTGGATTTATGGTGGCGGATTTGCCCAGGGATACAAAGATCAGTTTCTGTACGGGCCGGACTTTTTCATCGAAGAAGGCGTCATTATTGTCGTTCCTAACTATCGTATCGGAGTTTTGGGTAGACACGCTTTTCTTTCGATTGAAGCTTATCCTTAGAGGATTCTTTAGCTTGGACATTCTTGACTCCAGGATTTCTGAACCTGGGGCTTCCCGAAGCGCATGGAAACGCTGGCATGATGGACCAAGTTCTGGCGTTGAAGTGGGTAAAGAAGAATATTGCGAAATTCTGTGGCGATCCTGATAACGTGACGATATTCGGCGAGAGTGCTGGTTCCTCGTCCAGTATACTACACGAACTGTCACCTCAGTCTAAAGGTACCTACGTTACGAATAGTCTCTCGACATTGGTTTTGCATTCGAAATTCACCCCTTTGTAAATCGAATTCAATCTTTCGCAGATCAATTTCATCCGAGTATTTAAAATTAATTGTTTATGTATTTAGATTAAATTATACATTTATTTAGACACACCTGAACGGTGTCATTACTGTGCTCCTTGAAAGACCGAAAGCTCGGTCGTCGATGGTGTGTGGAGAATGAAAAACGAGACAGTTCTAGTTTCATCAGAATATTCTTTTCACATAACTTTTCTGCTTTGAATAAGCCTCAACATGTCGACGAGTGTGTTGGTAAAAGTAAAATAAAATTGCACAGGCTTGATCCATGCGGATCGATGTTTTTCTGCACCACTGTGCAATAGCAAACGTACTTTGTCTGTTGCCAGGACTGTTCCACAAAAGCATCGGTCAAAGTGGCGCACCACTGATTTTGTTGTCGCAATCACCATTCACAGCCCTCGTGTCTGCTTACAAGTTGGCAAACTTGCTTGGCTTCCACACGTCGGACAGGAGACAACTTTTGGAATTCTACCTTAAAGCCGACGTGCGTGATCTTGTCATGAAGACGACCAATATGTACATATTTGAAGACGTTGTGCGTATTCCATCCTGATTTTACCATCTTTAAAAATTTGTAGCTCATTGCAACGTCGACCGATTTTGCTGAATTTTTCAGAACATGTTTAATTGACACAGATTTACAAAACGTATTTTTTAAATATTCAATATAGACCCACATAAAAGGTAGTAAAATGCAACTTTTAGTATTTTTACATATTTTTACATATTTTTATTCGATGTTGCAGCTCACACGGCCGTTCCAACCCTCCATAGAAGATCCAAGTGTCGCTAATTCGACCGAGATTTTCCTCAGCGAATGTCCGATTTCATTGATGATGAATGGGCAGATACACAAGGGGCCAAAAATGTTAGGATTCAATAAGAATGAATTTTACGCATTCTCAACCAGTAAGCACTTTTATTTTTTAGACCGGGCTTTTACAATTGCACTAGCAAATCATCCTTAAATGATCTCTAAGCAATCTTTGAAATGATTTTAACTAGGTTTAGTATTAGTATTTTTAATTTTTTTTATTTCGTATATGTTATAAATCTGGTCATTCTGAAAAATTTTTTCGGTTTGTTTTAGTTTTTCTTTTTTAGATATTTACAGAAAACTGTTGGTTCGATTATAGCGAATTCCGGCAATTTTAAAGATAACTTGGTTAACTCGGCGTAGATGGTCAGAATATTAATCAAAATACTGGATCATCTGACAATGATTTCACATGTATTACTTTCAGGGACCGGCATTCCTCAACTTATGGCAGAATTTATGCCTTACGATATGATGGTTACCTTGGTTAGAGAAACTACTCAGGTAATTACGTCACAAATATCGTCGTGAATATGCGAATAAACATTTTTTGTTTGAATTGCAACAAACTGCAGTAAAAGTCTTCTAATGTTTTTATTGTTTTAAATTACATCTACTTATTTTTATCACGAACGTATCAAATCCGCGGTTTAGTCAGAAAGTATCCCGTTCAGTGTACTCTGCACGTTGTGCATGATTTATATCGAACGTTTCACATTCTGTACGCAGATACTCTCGAACATGACTATGGCTGCTGAGATAGAGATGACCCAACGATATTTTGCGGCGCACAACGATGATCACCCGGTTTACTATGACATACTGACGTACATCGGTTATCCACATCATGTGCTCACTGACTTACCTGTGCAGAGTAAGTGTGATCATTCTTCAGCTGAACCACTAACGAAAATTTCAAAGATGTGTTTTGTAAACTCGTATAAATTATATACGTTCTGAAAATTTCATTGAAATTGGAAAAAATTGGTTTACGAAATATAAACGATCAAAACAGCCATTTTTACCACTTTTGATAGTTTATAATTCGTAAACCAATTAACCATTTCCTGAGAGATCTAAATGATTAGACTGCGGATCTGCATGTAAAATAAAAAAATGTTTGCATTTGTTGCAAGACACAGGAGTGAAATAAAAATTTCTTTCTTCTTGTTAATTATTTGATTAAGCTAAATGCAATACGCTGATGTCTTTAAATCTGTTTAATATGAACACTGCTCGAACTTGTGCTTACGCATTTTTATCTTAAATGCATAAAATCCGCAGTCCAATGATCAGTTATGCTCCTAACTATAAACTAACGTTGACTTTTAGGCACCTCGCATGGCGACGATCTCGCGCTTCTATTCTATAGTCCCAAATATGGTATAAACTCAACCGATCCGAACGATCCTCTGAATGTCTTCCGACAGAATTACGCTAAGCTGTACGTCAATTTTGCGGCAACCGGGTACGTCGACACATTTTCCTTCTGTTGTTCATCGAAAACAAACTAAATCTATTCGTTACGTTTGCAGCGATCCCACATTTAACAGTCCAGTCAAGGCAATTTGGGAAGCATCTGGATCATCAAGACAACAATTCCAAATTGACACCCCATCTAAAATGATAAACCGTGCGTTAGGTCTTTTCGGTGCTATCGTAGAATCCATTTATTACTTCCTTCTACCATTGTGCAGTAGCTGCTATAAAGTTTCATATGCAACACCGTATACCGATCTTTTTAGGCTGGACGAATTCATACGTTTTCCACAGATCGGTGAATTATTCAGTTCTACGAACATCACTTCTTTACTGAACCCTGAAACGATTACTACTCCCTTACGTGATCTCAATTTGAATTCTTTCATCTAACCGGACCTGGGCAAAATATAGAGGAAAAATATTTGAAATAGTACACTTTAATGTGGCTCAAATCAAATACTATTTTAAATAGTATTTCAAAAAATTTTTCTTCTAAATAAGATAATTAATTTGCATGATTGTACACATTCATGTTTCTCGGTACCTTAGATATTATTTCTAGACTGCGAATCTTGATGCATTTATGACGATAATAAGCACCGGTAATTTTAAACAGGATAAAATTTAAAAAATCCAAAATCGTCAATACATTACGTTCAACATTCTTAAATTATCGGAGAAAGACATTCTGAAGTGGTTCCCATGTCTAATTATTTGGCCCTCTTAGAAATTTTTGAATTAACGGATTATTTAAATGCGAGATGTGCAGAATTTTGTATGTATTTTATTGTACACTTAGTGTTGGTGAATAAACAGTTGGTGAAGAGAATTATAAACTTAATTTATGTTTTATTATCGCTCGGAGACATTGCAAGGCGACACGATCGTACAAACAATTCCTTATACACCTAAAGCAAACCAGTCCATTGTTTATTTGCCCGTATTGTTTGCAGTTTAATTAGACGCGCCGCGCTTCCCTGTTTTCACACCATATACATTTTGTCCACATCTACGGTGTACAGTTTACGGTTGTTTGCAGAGAACTATCGTAAACTGCTTGGCAACATTGTCGTTGCACAGACTGCAAACTCTTGTTAAGGGAGTAGACTCGTTTTTCCAGGGTTGGTCACTTTCTCAATAATACAAAAAGGGGGTTTTCAGTAGTCTCTTTTTCGTTTACGAGACAGCCAGGAATAATTTGCATTATTCGACAGCGTAATTTTCATTATTCGGAAGCATACAATAATGCAATAATGTAAATTAATACCGAATATTGCAAATTACGTCTCGTAAAAATAGGACTTTCGAGGGTGATCGCAGCCTATTTATCTTCTATCTAGCGCTTTTGATTACCGAAAACTCCCATCTTTGTATTATCGAGAAATGTGAACGCGCATGCCGCATAGTTGCAATTCTGATAACGAGTGTATCGCCTTAATTACCGCCTCTTAATCAATTGAAGTGTAATTGATTCATGAAGTATTAAAGCGGGAATTGGTTCTCTTTTTGTAATTCATATATTTTCGATTAATTGCCACCTTTCATGGATATACCAACGTTAAAATGCTCAATAGTAATCGTGAATAAATCTTTCGGATAATCATGCATAATGCAGACGAGGAATAGCGTTTTTTATAGTATTCGTATGCATAAAGCGTTACCGAGAGACGACTCAGCAGAATCAGTTTGGAAGAGACGAGCATAGTGTTAAGTAATGGAGCGTAAACTCGTGTTCTTCTCTTTTTTATTATTGACATGTGTTCGGTGTCGAGGGTTCCTCAGAACGGATATTATTCTGACAAATTCGGGGCCAGTGCGGGGATATGTACAGCAAACGGTGTTACAAAATGTCAGCTATTCTACTTTTAAGGGAATCCCTTTTGCTGAACCGCCGATCGGGAATCTTCGATTCAAGGTGAGCGATGAGATCCCTCAAAAATTGAATAAAATTCATTCTGAAGAAAAATCCTAGTGAATCCAGAGCAAGACTACGCGTACACGCAATTATGTATTATGTCATCGGTGTCGTTATGAATTTTTCATTTGTATAGAACGTGTAGAAACTTGTATAGTGAACTTTTTATCTCTGCTGAATGTATGAAGTCAATCAGTTTTATGCCCAGAATCGTTTAAATGCCAGCGATTGGATTGCGGATCTTTAAGAAAAAAATTTTTTGAAAGAAATAATGACTTCATTGCATTCGAAGCAACATTACAGCATTCTTTCATCAATGTATCGATAAATGTTGTTCAGCGATGTTTCTAGTCTCGCGTGAAACATTCAAGTGCATCCTACAAGTATCGCGAACAAAATCCTTGCAATCACAATTATTTTTATACAAAATAGAAATTGGTGTGCATTTCGAAATCACAGCCTCCAGTGCCAGTAAAACCATGGACTGCAGTGCTTGATGCAATAGAGGAAGGTCCAACTTGTCCGCAAATTGATAAAGTCTTCCGGAGGAACACGTACATGGGTGACGAAGATTGTTTGACTTTGAACGTGTACACTCCAGCGGTAAGTATCGTCGATTATTTACAGAATCTGCAAACAATACAGTCAACTCATATTACTGGTTTCTGGTAGTTGGTCTCGAGTTCCAAGGATAAGTATCCCGTGATGGTGTGGATTTATGGCGGCGCATTCGTCGAGGGATATAAAAATCAGTCTCTGTACGGGCCGGACTTGTTCATCGAAGAAGGCGTCATTATTGTCGTTCCTAATTATCGTCTCGGCATTCTAGGTAGTCAATTTTGCGTAATTTTTTGCATCCCGCTATGATTAAAGATGATTATCTCAATAATTAAAATTTGTTTCTTTATTAAGTATACAGGTTGAACCACGAATCGTGATCGTATGAAAATGTTTTTAACAGATATAGCATGGCTTCAAAGTAGATGGTTGAAATAAATCCTGCCAAAAATCCGCGGGATTGCAAATCCTAATCGAAGCTTATCGTTAGAGGATTCTTGAGCATGGATCTTCTCGGTTCCAGGATTTCTGAGCCTGGGGATTCCCGACGCGCTTGGAAACGCGGGCATGAAGGACCAAGTTCTGGCGTTGAAGTGGGTGCAGAGGAATATTGCGAAATTCGGTGGCGATCCTAATAACGTGACGCTGTTTGGCGAGAGCTCTGGATCCTCATCTATTATACTACACGAGCTGTCACCTCAGTCTAAAGGTACGCAAATCACGAATACAGTAGTGCCTCGATATATGTGAAAAGAATTTGCACGATTCTTCTTTCAACGTGAAAAGAGGAATAGGAAAATTTGGATTTTGAGGATCCGGGAAGATTTTCCTCGTTCACAGGGCTGTACCAAAGAACCATCTGTCAAAGTGGCGCACCACTGATTTTTCTGTCCCAGCCACCATACGCAGGCTTGAGATCTGCTTACTTGTTGGCGGCTCTACTCGGTTTCGGTACGACAAACAAAGAACAACTTCTGCAATTCTTCCTGCACGCCAACGTGTACGATCTCGTCACGACGACGAGCAACATGTACATCGTCTCAGATATGGTGCGTATTGCTTTTTAATTAACGGTGCACGGTCAACAAATCTAAATGTTTCGCAGATGACAAGACCGTTCCAGCCAACACTAGAAGACTCGAGTATCACTAGTATGGACAATATTTTCCTCGATGAATGTGCGATCACGTTGCTGATGAACGGACAGGTACGTAAAGGACCGAAGATGATAGGATTCACCCACAACGAGCTTTTCGCATTCGCTGAAGGCAAGCATAATTTATCATTTCTGAAATAATTTTAATAATCGAGAGAGGGATGACGCTAATGATTCGCTATGGCTTCGTACGATTTTTGTTGTTGCAGATTTCATGGACATTGTGTACATTGTAATACCTTATGTGAAAGCGGCCATTGCCTTCGCTGGGGCCGTCACTCAGGTAACTATTTCTATGCGTCGTATGGTGTTTTTACATAGTACGTTTTTCTCATTATGAACGCAGATATTGTCAAACATCAGCTACATCGCCGACGTCGATCTCACCCAACGATTTTTAGCGGCGCACAACGATGATCATCCTGTTTACTTTTACACAATCACGTACGCTGATTTCCCTCGACATGTGATGACCGAGCTTCAATGGAACGGTAATTTCTTAGTTAACTATCACCTTAAGATGAATAGAAATATGTTTTTGCTTCTTTAAATAGTGGATCGTCATTCTTCGAAGCAGATCATCGTTTGAATACTGAACTAACTTTCATTGATCAGATGCTTTGTTTGACAATTTTACGATACTACGTAGGAAAATATTCATATTAATTTCTAGTAACCACCCATGGCGACGATATTAATCTTTTGTTTATCATCACTGACTACGGACTTAACACTACAACGGATCCAAACCACTCTCTAAATATCTTCCGGCGTAAAATGGTCAGACTATGGACAAATTTCGCGAAATTTGGGTAAGGTGACATAATTTTATTCAAGTTCAAAGATTCTAGTGGAATCTGAAGAATGGAGAAGAAGATTGAAAAATTGTGCCAAATCCATTATTTTTATTTACAGTAATCCCACGCCGGCGTTCGCCAATCCTATCGATGTAATTTGGGAACCATCTGGACCAGCAGGACGCCAGCTCGATATCAACTCGCAATTTCGAATGATAGATCGCGCGATAGATGTTTCACTGCCTCAATCATTATACTATTATGTATTGCCAAGTATCAGCGGCTGCAAAACCGTTTCTTATGCAACGCCATATAATGAGCTTTTTCTCAACACAAACTGCTACTTAAATTGCTAATTCCGTAACTAGTTTTCTAACTAGTTCTCCAAGTTTTTTAACAAGAGCATTTAACTTTACGATGCCGAATGTATCAAACATGCGTTAAAAAATTCATCAATTTCGAATAATAATTATAATGCGACGGATTCGTCGTGTATCCAAAGCAAACGGCCAGCATTGTGTGTTTGCTTACCTCTCAATTAGATCTGCTGCTGTTCCTTGTTTCCATAACAAACAAAACATATATTATCCAGCAGCAATTTGCGTGCAGGAATGTTAATGATAATGACTAGACTGGGCATGTTTATGCAATTTACAATTTGTAGAATCTTATTTTCTGGAGTAGTAGACTTTTTAGATCCGAAATCAATTATAATCGTACTAAATTCCATAATCACAAGAAGATCTACGTCTGAATAACGACACTCGTATGTCGTGGAAAAATAGATTACTCCGATCGAAAAAATCGACACGGAGGAATGACTAGGTTAAATTAAACACCTTTTTGCATGGAATAAATAATTCAAGATAAATCGTATTTGCCTGCAGCAAATGAATTATGATATCGATAGAGGTGATATTAGAATTATTAATTAGATTAACAGAATTGATTAAACGAAGGATTAATGGAGGTAAATTAAATTACGAGCACGAAGGCACTTAAAAAACACGAAACTCTTAAATGTTAATCGTCAAGTGAGAGTCACTCAAGTTAGAAAGTTGAACAGTACATTAAACAAGTAACCAACGGTTATTATAAACAAAACGGAAATATACTAATATTGAATTTAATCGAATCGATTATAATCGAACAATAGATTAATTTTGTATATTTGAATAGGTGAACATTGACTTGAACGTGCTAAATAATTCCACGCAAAGATTATTTTAATTTTCTTGCATATTTATTGTATCACATACATTTCTCAAATTGTAACGCACGTTTATTTATTATTACATGCTTCTACTCTATGGTAAACAATAATTTAAATATCCAGTTGGTGTCCACTGCGATTTTCACTATAAGAGGAAATTCAGGAGACTTGGAAACTTAGGTACCTCAGGTGACGAAGGCGTCGAGGCTTTGCAGCCGGTCTCACTTGGCAGCCTATCCTTCAAACCGTCCTGGTAGGATATTGTCAATGGGTCTAAAGTGCGAGGCTTCATGACAGACTCCTCGTTGATTTCGAACTGTGCACCGGTTGCTTTACTGTCTAACCAAGTTACGCCGAATGTCGGACCCTTGCCTTGTGAATTCGGTGGTGTAGGGTTTCTGCAACAAGAGGAGTATATTTTATGTTTTAATAATCAGGAGGTAGACAATTTTCACTATCGAACAAGTCTTGTTCTAATGACGTATTTGAACATAGTTGTGTGGATAAGTAGTGGATGAGTGAATGGAAACAAGAAATAGAAGAATGAGCGGAAATAATGATAAACAGGGACCACCCTCTGGTAGTGATGTTCTAGTAACGTAGGGGTGCCGTGGGAGGAGGTGTAAAAATAAGACAGTGATCTTACCCATGTTTGGCGAAGTTGGCCCAACAGGAGACCATCTTTTTCCTGAACTGGTTGAAGGAATGATTCGGATTTGACGGCGCTTTCAACGCTTTCACGTTGAACAAGTAGCCAATATCATCGACGTGAGCAGTTCCTGAAATCAAGAACATCTCTTAGAACCTAACTCGACCTTTTTCATGCTTCTAGCTAACGATCCAAACGATTAAATCATCTTTTTACTAGGTTGGAGATCTTTACGCATTTATAGCGAAATTGCGTATATGAAAAATTTCAAAAATATAATTTCTCCTCTATTAGGATGCAACCGGCGCAGAAAATTTTTATTTTGTATAAAGTTCCGCCGTCTACTTGTCACCGATGGTTTACTGCTTCACCACGGAAGTTGTCGTCTTAAAGTAATGACAACAAATGTAGTTATTATTAGTCGAAATAAACAAATTTTGTGCGCGGCCATACCGTTTATAGTATCGCCAACCAACTCGTGGACGTTCCACTCCGACATATACGACAGTTTGTAGTAGTAGAGAGGCTCATTGCCATTGAATTGCGCTATGTATTTCTGCGTCAGATCAATGGGGGCCACGAACATGATGGCGCTCATAGTATCGAGGACTATCTTGATCATAGCGTCAGGAACCATGTCGAACATTACTCCGCTTACAGATCCTAATATTTTGTCGACGGCACCGCTGATACCATTCGTATTCTTAATGAGGGCTGCTATCGCTTCCGAGCGGTTTCCTTCTTTGCCAACCATATCTACACAACAATGTTAACGAATTAAACTAAATTCACTGCTGAAATCTATTACTCGGATTCGTACTCACAGTTCAAGAAGAAGAGACCTTCGTCCTTATTGAAACCCATCAGTGTGGGAATCTTACTGAACTTTCCAGACTTGTACAACTCGATGGGGCACTCTGTCAAGAACGCACTGCCATCTTTTATGTTGTCAGGGTTCTCAATTGTTGGCCTGAACGGCAAGAAGCCCTGGAAACATTTACAGTATGCGCAAATCATTATTATTGATATTGGTTTACAATGTCTATCTTTTTTACATTCATTCCAGTGGCGGCTCAAGTCAAGTGGAGGTCCAAAGCGGAAAAAATTTTCGGGGCCTCTAGTTGGAAATAGAAGTTGCAAGAAAACTCTGATAAACTAATTAACAAAAAAGAAAGGTAATGAAAAATATCCCCGGGCCCCACGCACCCGCTTAGTTCGCTTACCGTTAAACCCGTCACTGACTCATTCATACATTTTTGAAATTGGAATATTATAAACGAATATTGTACGTACATAGTCCACTTGCAGAGTCTTGCGGACCATATCTTCTATCGGAACATTGCGAAGGAAGGCTACCAAGCCTGCGTCATCGACTCCGTCGTAGCCAAGATTGACAGCGAGAGCGCGGGCATTTTGGTATGCCTTTTCGGGAGTGTGGAAGCCCCATTGACACAGGGGTGTTCCACTTTGCTGAATCACTCTATTGAAGAGTCCTGAATTAACAAGAAAGAAAATGTAGGTTTTGCATTCCGAATTCATCCTTTCGCAAATCGATTTCACTCACTGAGAATATTTTAAAGAGAATTTGGAATGCAAAACTTGTAGACCACGTTTAGGGTGTAAATAATTTTACATCGAGAAGATCATCGAAAAAGTAAATAATTTGACATACCTTTAGATTGTTTTGACAGAACGTGCAAACCCACGGAAGTAGCACCTGCACTTTCTCCGAAAATGGTCACTTGATTAGGGTCACCACCGAAGGCAGCGATATTAGCCTTTATCCATTTCAGAGCCAGAATGTGATCCTTCATTGCAGCGTTGCCAACAGCGTCAGGGTGATCCAACGCCAAAAATCCTGGAAACAAGCGGTACACATGTTGCTATATTGTTTGATTCTAATATTAACTTTAGAACGTAGATTAACGTACCTGGAGCACCGACACGGAAACTAAAACTGACATAGACCACATCCTCTTCGAGGAAGAAATCGGGTCCGTACAAGGATGTATTGGTGTATCCAGCAAAGAATGCTCCACCGTAGATCCAAACCATAACTGGTTTTAGGGTTGAATTGCCAAGCTGTAGCATTGTTTCAAATTATTCATCGTCTAATTTTAAGTGATCATCTCCTTTATGTTATCGAATGAATAAAATGCATAGTAAAAATTCTAATAAAAGTAAAAAGATCTCCATGCATTTTTCACAAGTGGTTTTCATCAATTTTAAATTGAATAAAACATTATCAAGTAATACTTACCTCTCGGGTCATCACGTTGACGAACAAACAGTCCTCGACACCCATGTATTCACCTGTGAAGAAGTCTACCTGTGGGCAGACTGCGCCTTCCGTATCAGCTTTTAAAACTGTTGTCCATGGTTTTTTGGGGACAGGGGGCTGAAAGTGTACAAAAACAATTGTTTACTCTTTTCAATTTAAGTGTATCTCAATTTCAAAGATGACATAAATTTTCTGAATTCTGTGGTATCGAGACGACTCCAACGACCTATATAACTAATACAACATTAAACCTTGAAATAACGCTACAATAGTTTGGGCCTCAGAAAGAGTGCTACGTCATCACAGTTACTGTAGACAGTGATGCCAGAAGGAGGAACCTGAAGGCAGTGATGCCCAGATGCGTGGGCCCAGAAGCGGAGGGGAAAAATCCTAAGACCCACGAATCTGGCATCACCGCCTGAAGCAACTTTCCCCTCCGGTTGGGCCCCCACTTTTACTTCTACTAGTTCTACAGCGCACGGGCTACACACGAACGAACCCCTACTCTGCTCGAGTGAGTCACGTTCAGGGGTACGTTCGTGTGTAGTCCGTGCGCAGTAGAACTAGTAAAAGTAAAAGTGGGGGCCCGGTCGGAGGGGCAAGTTCCTCCTTCTGGCATCACTGACTGTAGAGACGATTGCGACAGTTACGGAGCTAATACTGTAATCTAATAGGAAAGAATGATCTTTTACCTTGAATCTCAAATCACGAAGTGGCGGTTCTGCATAGGGTATGCCGAAGAAGGCATGGTATGGCAGACCATGCCATAATGTCGTCTTGGTTATACCTGCGACAGGTCCAGTAGTGGTTTGAACTACTTCTGTTTCTTCTCCTAGACACTGTGTTAGCGACAACAGCACTACGAGGGCTACTACTGCGACGCGAACCATCGTAGTTGATCCGCAGGGCCAGTAATGCCGCAGTCCGAATAGACCTGGTTTATATAGTGATGATGTTAGTTGAAACATTGTTTGAACAATGTATAGTTCGATCCACAAGTGTTCGAAGCATTGTCTTGTCATTGGAAAATTGATTGATGTTGTTTGCAGAAGAAACGGTAATATTTTACATGAAGTCATCGGTTTACACGTGCCGCATTGTACAATGGCGGATGGAAAGTAGTCGAAGACAAAATTACGAGTGAGGTGCTGGGTCTAAGAATGTCTGATAACGTTGAAAGCTGCTCCGAAAGTGTTGAAAAGTGATATTAAAATTTGGTTGCATTTGTCGATTAAATGTCGCCAGTAATATTTATGCGACGTACTCGTTTTGTCGATCAGGTGCCAGCTGATCTTCGTGCTTATTTTTATTATTGAGATTTTCGAATTTTTAAACATTTTATTCTTGAGACTGTAACATCAATTTTTAGAATTCTTAAGGAATATTGTATGTGAAAGACATAAATAAATAATTAAGGAATGAGGGTGTGCTAAATAGGACGATTTATACTTTGAAATACATATATTTATTGGTGTCACAATACAAGTTAGTACAAAATTGTTTGAATAAATTATTTATATAGTCTTGGATGTTGTTCCCTTACAAGATGGCGGAAATGGCGACAGACGATTTTGTTTGATCTGAAACATTGTTATCTATATGTATATTTTGAACATTTTATTAATAAAATGGGTGCTTCTTGTACTTCTCTTTTATTTAATAATTGAAACTAGTTGTGTTGACAGTACACACTGTCTCCCTTAATGAACAATTCGACAAGTAGTCAATTTGGTGTCGTTGCTCGTAAATCAAAATCTTTTGAGAGGTTCTTTAAATGTTGATGTTTTATAAAAAGGACGACAGTCCTAAGAAACTATTTTAAATAAATATACTGCGAACAATGATAATAAATAATCGGAAGTATGAAATCCGACCTGCTCGGTGATAGTTTTCCAAGATGGCGGAAACTGCGGTTACTGTATCGCTCGACGTACATAAATTACAGCTCTGAATAATGTTTCCGTCACTGTATGCAAAGTGACCTATGCTATTCATCTAATTTAATTTCTTTAAAAATTAAAAAACAAACAGTATTCGCTATAACTTGGTTAATCGTATTGAAGAAGCATTTGAACGGCTTCGGTAATATTTATAAGACTTGAGACTCGAAGTATAATATTAATAATAACTATTGATAATCGAACCGCGTTTATTTATGTATATTTCACATGTTAGGTACTAATTGAAGGGAAAGAAAGTAAGATTATCATTTTCTGCCTTAAGAGATTCGCTTTATTGAACTCGGGTGCTCAGAAGGTATTACAAAATGATAATTGATTAATTAAATTTTTCAGTAATAAAAGCAATCGGTATTTTGCTTTTCTCAATGTATAAAGTTTAGATAGTCGTAGCAACTCGTAGTTTAAACGCTAAAGAGGAAGGATTGATATAAAAAAGGGAAGATTTTTGCGATAAAGAGTTTTATTGATTTTTCATGCTTAACAAACAGTATCCTGCAATCAACATAAAAGTACAAATCGCAGGCTTAGAATTACATATACGGAACTGATCACTACAATAATTTCCTCATAAATGCAAACTGCGTCCAAAAGTCATCTCAAATCACTGTCCCCATCTCGTAGTATCTGTGAACAAATAAAAGCAACATTTAAGAATTTTCTAACACAACCCAACACAAGACTAATCGAAGATCTAGCTAAAAAAATCAGGAAAGTCTACGGTCTAAATCAAATTCTCCAATACTACTTATTCTTAATTAATGACACTTACATTTAACAACATCTGCAACTCTATTCGGAGATCGGCTTAAGAAGAACTTTAGCAAATCGATTGCCCATGTTCAAACCGGTTTGCAAAGCTGGCTTGAATAGGTTATCGTTAACTGCTTGGAATCCCTCCGCGATGAGTTCTCTCTTCTGTCTCTCTTCAGCCTCCCTCTTACCAAATTTAGGAATAAATGCTCCAATCACGTCCTCTCCAGTATTAACCAGACTACTGACAACTTCTCCACCAATGGGGAAAAGCGATCCAATATCCCTCTTTCCGAACTTGGGGATGAATCCTCCGACAAAGTCCTCTCCTCCATGTACTAATTTGCTGACAACTTCTCCACCAATGGGGAAAAGCGATCCAATATCCCTCTTTCCGAACTTGGGGATGAATCCTCCGACAAAGTCCTCTCCTCCATGTACTAATTTGCTGACAACTTCTCCACCAATGGGGAAAAGCGATCCAATATCCCTCTTTCCGAACTTGGGGATGAATCCTCCGACGAAGTCCTCTCCTCCATGTACCAATTTGCTGACAACTTCTCCACCAATGGGGAAAAGCGATCCAATATCCCTCTTTCCGAACTTGGGGATGAATCCTCCAATCATGTCCTCTCCAGCATTAACCACACCACTGACAAGACCTCCACCAATGGGGAAAAGCGATCCAATATCCCGCTTTCCTTTGGGGATGAAGCTGCTAACCAATCCCTGACCCTTGTTAACCAGATCGTCGATGACACCACCATTAGCAGGGAACAGGCCAGTAAGGTCCCTCTTTCCGAACTTGGGGATGAAGCCTCCGATGAGATCCTCTCCAGTGTGCACCAAGTTGCCCACCAGCTCGCCACCGATTGGGAACAGGTTAGCTATGTTTCTCTTCGATACTCCTGAGACTTTGGGGACTCCTGGGGGACATTGGCTTTCTGGTACTTCTGGGACAACTGGGACACCTGGTACTCCTGGTTCACCTGGGACGCCTGGGACACCTGGGACACCTGGTTCACCTGATTCACCTGATTCACCTGGGACGCCTGGGACACCTGGGACACCTGGGACAACTGGTTCACCTGATTCACCTGATTCACCTGGGACGCCTGGGACACCTGGGACACCTGGGACACCTGGTTCTCCTGGTTCACCTGATTCACCTGATTCACCTGGGACACCTGGGACACTTGGGACACCTGAAACACCTGGGACACATGGGTGACCTGCTGGCAGATGAATATCAAATCGGTATAGATGTTTTTTTAGTTCTTTTAGCAGTTTCTCTTAGTATAGTTCTTTTAGCAGTTTAGCGGCGTAATCACCTTGCTCGAGGCTCTCCTGCGAATCTTCGCTGCTTGAGGGCGATGACACTACTGGGGCAGATTGTACGACATTTACCTCGCCGGATCCTTGATGTTTAACGGAATCTAAAACAGGATGAGATTGGAACACAACACGACATTTTCGAATCATTTGATGGTCAGTTAGTAATGAAAGAATTGGAAGAACTTGTACTATACCTTTATCAAGATTCCTGATCACCAGACACTGCGCCGATGACACCAAAGCCGCGACGGCTACGTACAGGAGGAACTTCATCTTCGTTTAGTCGATGGAGAAATTGGAAGGTGCCTCAGTATGCTCGTAGCCAGGTTTTTATAGCGAATTACTGTTGATCTAAGATTCCAAGACAATGGGATAGATATATTGCGTGCAACGTCAGTATTGCATTGCATATACACGTGCGGGTTTGTTAGCTACGTTTATTAGACGTTATTTATCGTGTTTCGGCAAATGGTGATTAATTAAAGTTTTGCCAAGTGGTTCATGTTTGCTCGGAGACACGTGACTCCTGGACGATGGGCGTTGGAATGATTGCTGCCAGGTCCAACGCAGCTTTTGTTCGAGGTCAATATTGCTGTAGAATACTTCTGAGAATATTAGCCAACTCTGCTCAATAGTTTTAACGAACATTTAACGCTAAACTTGTCGAAGCAATCGATAGAAAAGAAATAATCAAATTTCATTTATTGAAACTCTGTCTAGAAATTTGTTGAATTATTTTCGGTGGAAGTATCTTTATAACTTCCACGATTGAGGAATATCAGACTCGAGGAAATCTTGAAAAACGAAGCTCAACGACAGATTTTTGTATTACGTAAATTATATATTTGTAGTCTGTTGTTATATACATATTGCAAATAATACACGTTTTGCACTCCAAATTCGTCCTTTTACAAATAAAGTATTTAATTTACAAATTAAACAAGTTTTTGTACGAAAAATCAAGTGCGAAATAATTGTTAATGATCATTACGGATCGAAATTGCTGATACCGAAAGGAAATGGTGGCAAATTGATGCAGGCGCTTCGAAGTGGAAGTTGAGTGAACAAAACTTCTTCGTAGGCTTTAGCCACAGCATTAACTAACCGAGGTTGCATGACGGGGTCCCTTTTTATGTCTAATTGGGATCCTGTGGATTTACTGTCCTCCCAAATCACGTCAAAATCGATTTCTGGATTTGATACTCTCGGCGTTGGGTTTCTGGTAAAAATAAAATACTTCCGTTTAACATTTCAAACAAGACGATTATTTTTTAATTGATCTGTATTACTGTTACCCGTCTTTAGCAAAGTTGGTCCACAACCTAACCATCTTCTTCCTGAAGATGTTGTACGAATATTTCGGGTCCGTCGATACGTTCAAGGCTGCCACGTTGAATAGGTCACCGATGTCGTCCACATGACTGGTTCCTAAAACCAAAATTTTATTTGTTCATTTAATTTGCTCGTCTTTCGTTGCGTTGTCTATAATAAAATGTCTTGCCTTTCACAGTTTGGCCCACCAAGGAGTGAACGCTGTGTTTCGACGTGTACGACAGTCGGTAATAATAAACAGGATAATTATTGTTCCAGACTGATACGACTCTTTGAGTGACGTCAATTGGTGCTGTGAAGAAGATGTCTGTGATGAGAGTCAAAACCTGCTTGAGAACCTCAGGAGGAATTTGCTCTAAATCCCTTGATAGAATATCAGCAAGTTCTTTGTTCACGGACGTGTCGATAACAGTCAGTTGGCTCATCCACATTGCCATTGATGCTGAGTGATTCGATGGACTCCCAACGTACTCTATCAAACAAGAGCATCAAACAATCTAATTATTATACGTATTAAACTACAAGAAATACAGTAAACTACAATACGAAAAAATGTTTCGAACAAAAGTTGCATGATTTTGTGGGGACATACAGTGCTCGAATCTGTTTTTTATCACTTTGGTTAATTATTCAGTTATTTGAGATTGTCACGTTACAAGATTCACCCTGTATCATGTCCAATTTTTAATTGATTCTATTTTTGAGTCAAGCCACCCTTGAATCGATCAGTGCTTCCAATTACGACACTCACCGTCCAAGAAAAACAACGCTTCGTCATGAGTGCGTCCCATCATCATGGGATGCGGTGTAAAATCTCCAGTTAGATATTTTTGTATGGGACATTCGGTTAGAAATGCACTGTTGTCAGTTGCAACTCTAGGATCCTCTATCGTTGGTCGGAACGGCAACGCATTCTGCAAATGTTCAAATTGCAAAGCATCGTCGTCACTAGACTGTGCTAGAAAGGCAGGAGATAGCAGAACATTGCAATTACCAAATTGACTTTCATCGATACAGTGACCAAAGCTTCAGCAGGTGTCTGTTGAAGCTGATTCAACAAATCTTCCTTCGTGATTTCTACTTTGTTGAGAAGACGACCAAGCTCGTGAGCACTTTGATAAGCACTTTGAGGTGTGTGATACGCCCACTGACACAAAGGTGTTCCGCTCATACTGATCGATCGATGGAACAGTCCTAATTAGAAACAGATATGTCATCGCATTATGCGGTGTTCCACATTTAAGACAATGATTGAAATGTCAGACGATGTAGGACAGAAATAACTTAATGTAGTTAACGTTCTTATATTATCAGTTATCACGTACCTCTAGATTTCTCGGACAAAATGTGAAATCCTACGGATGCACCGCCTGCACTTTCACCGAAGATGGTCACTTTTTTAGGGTTACCACCGAAACGAGCTATGTTGTTCTGCACCCATTGCAAAACTAAGTGCTGATCCTTCAAGCCTTGATTTCCTAGGGCGTCCGGGTGGTTGAGGGCCAAGAATCCTGAAAAATTCCAATTATTATTAACCTATTTAAGGTAGAGGCATCAGTGATTTACCTCGTGCCAGTAGTTGACCATTTTTCAGGGAAACGTGAAAAAGAATACTCAATTTTAAATTTTTATAGGCAAGTTTTAAGAAAGTGGAATCAAACAAAATCTTATTTCTAGTGGTAGTAGCCTTTGTATCGTAGATCTGAAATAAATAGAAATAGTACTAAATTCTACCGAATTTCATATTTTAACATTTTGTCTGCAGTTTAACAAATTTTTAAAGAATTGGAGTTGCCGATGCTGAGAAATAAATTTAGTTACCCAGCACACCAACGCGATAATTGAAGCTGACGAGGACAACGTCCTCTTCAAGGAAGAAATCAGGCCCGTACAAGGTCGTGTTGGCGTATCCAGACGAGTACGCACCCCCATAAATCCACACCATCACTGGCTTCAGCTTCATTCGACGTCCGAACTTTGTACAATAGAATTTTCATGAAAATTTTACTTGCTAAAAGTCTTTTCATCTTTGCTATAATATCTACAGACCTTGCGACGTCGACTCGTCAATCGTGAAGATGGTCTGGATTGTTCCCTATGCAACTATTTGAAATAATATTTTCAATCTTGTAAATTAAACTGTATCGATAACTTATATTTACCTCCCGAGTGAACACGTTTAGGTATAAACAATCCTCGACGCCCATGTAATGGGTAACGATAAAATCTATTTGTGGACAGACACTGCCTTCTTCAACTGCTTCGTACACTTCTGTCCATGGGGCTTTGGGGACTGGAGGCTGAAAAATATTTTCATTCTTCTTAATCCTTGAAATCTATTAGAAATTATAAAAGTTCTACGAATTCTATAGCTTTTTTTCTCTCCAGGTTTTGCACTCCAATTTCACCCTTTCGCAAAATAATTCACTCATTAGATTATACTAATAATAATTCACATTAAATTATACATTTATTTAGACACAACCGAACTAGTGGAACATAAGAGAGAGATTTTCAACATTAATTCAGCTGAATGAAGACGAACTCGATTACCTTGAACCTCCGATTCCCAATAGGAGGTTCCGCATAGGGGATCCCCAAAAATGCGGAATACTCCAAAGAATTCCATGCCGTTTTCTTAACAACTCCACACACCGGTCCGCTATCAGTATAAATCACATTAGTTCGTGGAAGATCGACAGCGAAACACTGACTCAATAACAGCAACGATAAAACAGCAGTTCCTGCTCGATGCTTCAGCATAATTAGTCAGCAGGTAAATCGCTTGCCTGCTAAAAATTTCTGATGGTGCATCGTTTATATACTGGGCATGTTTATATAAATGTTTTGGCATACTCATTACGTGTGTTGATGTTTGTTGATGCTACTGTCACGTCTCCATAATGCGCAACAGAGTTACAATAATATTTGGAGAATGCGAAAAATATTCAATCGACGTAAATTAAGAACCATGTACGATAAATCCAAGTAAAAATTAATTTCTTGTGCTTCAGGCATTTTTAGGAATTTCTTATAAGAAACTATAGGACGTGGATGATCAAGGAAATAAAACTTATTCAATATTGCAAAATTTTAACTTTTATTAATTCCTTAACGTACAGATTGAACATGAACTAATTAAAGACTGAAAAGCACCAGCTCGAGCTGGATCAAAACTCATCCACTAAACAAATTCGTTTTATTTCGACGTTCTTAATCCCTCGCTTCAACAAACTAGGATGCTTTGCAAACAACATTAAAAACAAGACGAAAAATCTTCTGATAAACACGTTTTATTCGCAGGAAAACAGTATTGAAAAGACCAATATCTTCTGACAAATAGGTTTGTTTTATTCAACGGAGAAGAGCCTTTCCAATAAAAACAATAGCTTTTCTAATAAATAGGTTCATTTCAACGCACAACGATATAAGTTTTCAATAGGGTATATGAGCAAAGTGATCAACGGCCGATGTCCATGCCAGTCATTGTGCCTTCGAAGTTGCCGATCAGCGTGTTAAGCAGGTCCATGATGATGTCCCTTTTCTGCACATCGTGGGTCTCATCGAGGATAGACCTTTTCCCCAAATAATCCTTGATGCTGTCCACCGACAATTTGCCTCCTGCAGCTAAATCGGTGGCCCATCCTACAGGAAGATGGAGGCCGCTCTGGGCTCCTGAGATTAGTCCAGAGATAATGTCCCTCTTCGATAATTTTGGTAGAATGTTTCCTGTGAATTTCTGGACGAGCTTGATGAATTGGCTTATGAAGTCTCCGTTGTTGAAGAGATCCTTGTAGCCTGCCACGGCGTTCCTCTTCGATACGTGCGGTGCCATTTGTCCTCCAAACTGCTGAAGGAGACCGAAGAACTGGTTCATGAAGTCTCCGTTGCTGAGGAGATCCTTGAAGCCGTCCATAACGTCCCTCTTTCTTTTCGGAAGGGGGCTTGGAAGACCAGGGTTTCCAGGAAGACCTGGAACGTTGGGAAGACCAGGATTTCCAGGAAGGCCAGGGTTTCCAGGAAGACCAGGGTTTCCAGGAAGACCAGGGTTTCCAGGAAGGCCAGGGTTTCCAGGAAGACCAGGGACCTCAATGTTGGCGCTGGCCAATGCTGCCAACCCAGCGACTGCTACAAGCAACAGGAACTTCATCTTCGTTACGATTCGTCTGAGAGACTGAATGTGCTTCCATCGATTGCTAGGCTAGCTTATATACTTCTTGAAGGTTGTCCCAAGGTTACGGTTCGTCGGGGATGGAAAATAGTTGTCAGCTGGAAGAGGAACGTTTTAGATGTTTCAGATGTTTGGCTTCGATGAGTGATTTATGGCGAGCACCACCTGTACTGGCAGCATTCGGTGCACGTGGATGATCGATGGGGTGGTGTCAAGGTTGGTTGCTTGTTGAGGATGTTTTGCGGAGTCTTGAGGAAGGGAATATTCTTTCTTCCTTGGAGAAGCGAGATTTATCTTTGATTTACTAGAATGATATATAGGGAAAGGTCTCTCGTTGAATTTTTATTTTGTTGTATTTATCTCGGAGAATTTTAGTGCCATGGAATTTTATACTATTTTGTGAAATTGAATTGATCATTTCCTCTAATATTCAGTTGTACACGTGTCCATGTTCATGGCTCCAAAGTCAAACATTGACATCCCACACCTATTACAAGAAGATTGATAGCCAGCTTGCACATCATGCTTTTGTACAGTAAAACACACAGACATGCCTCGATCATTTCTCATGATACGCTGTCGAATGTTCTCTTGAACTTTGTTTCGCGGATATACAAAATTATGTAGAAAAAAAACTTTTGCTTGAAAAATCATTTCTGCAAAATCCTGAGGAGTATGTCTGAAAAACGAAACAGGAAGGATATCCATTTTCCTGACGAATTCTCCTCAAAAGCGACTGCACCGTTCCCGAAGAGTCTGCTTTCAAAGTAAGGATATTTTTCTTAGAAGTTCTGCATTAAAAATGAGAACTGAGGACAGTTTCTGAAGGATCCCACTGTAGGATGGGGAACACCGGTGTTCCATTTGGTAAGAGGACGTCATTTACGTCACACTGTCTGTGAGGAACATACTTCCTTCATCCGAGTATTAAATTAGAATAAATTTCTTCCTCCAGGTTCTAGTTAACTTTAGTGCAGACTCGACGATCAGGATATCGCCAGTCCTCGTTCCTTTCACGATGGATCAGCTTGGATCTTTCAGCGTCTTGGCATTTTTGTAAAATGTACTTTGTTACGTGCACTTATGATAAAAATTAGCAGATTCGAGAGTAAACAAATTCAGCCACGTCATGCGATTTGTAAGTATAATATATCGTGCGGTTTTCGGAACATGCAAACTGATGATTTATTTAAACCCACATAGTAGATAGCCGAGGCAAGGACAGAATATTCCACCTGGTCATTTCGAGAACGATAAATCAAATTAATCGTGCACTGTGGACGTCGAAAGAAATTATACGAACGTTTGAGGACTTGATTAAAGCGCTTCCAAATCATCTTTCAAGCTTAATGTATTATTCCGATAGCCTAAGGATAACGAAGGATTACATCAATTATTTTCCGCATGGAAAATCGTCCAAGTTTTTCCAAATAGTTCGGAACATCCTGATTGGCAATTTCCGCGACGCATCGGTATAGTTCGGTCCCCGCTCAAACAAACGCTCCATATTCCACGGGCACTCGAAACATTGCAGCTTTTATTCGGAGTTCATCGCCGCGCCGAGCCGGGCCGCTGTGCACTCGGCCGCCACCCTAAATCCAACACGTACGAGAGCTTTTATAGTCAGCCAGCGGGAAAGGGTATCGAAGCTGTTACTTTATAATGGAAGAGTGAATACGTGACCGGCTGTATAGCTTCTCTTCGACGATGCTGAAAGCGCCGCGTCCAAAAGAGACGCGAGGAGCCATTAGATAACGCTTGCCACGCTGCTGAAACTGTTGCCCTGGCTCGCTTCTCTTCTACTCGCATTACCGCGTGTGGAAACAACGTTTTTCGCGATTAGGACCCGTGTTTTTCGTGTAACAGGTCCAAAACGCTGATTTTTTTCTCTGTCGAATACACATTTTTTCAAAATTAAAACGTCCCCAAATCCAGTTTTTGTCCGTTTCATTATAAACCTGTTTTATTCGTTTAGTTAAATTTTGCAAATGTAATGAGACGACTAAGAAATGCTCGAATGGTTAGGGAGTACTACAAGGTAGGGAATTACGTCCGAAGTGTCATCTTATTAAAATAAGGTTAAGTAATAATTAGACTGCGGATCTTTATGCAAAATGAAAATGTTCTGAGTTTATTGTGCGAAGCAGGAATAAAATGAAAATCGATCTCAACCATAATGAATTCGTTCCATTAAAAACGACACTGCTGTATTCGGAAAATTTTTTAATCTTCTACTGTTTTACGTTGAACCCAACCAACTACTTGTTTTTGGGATTTGAAAAAAGAAATTACTTTCAATAATACGCGTTAAGAATGATTGGCCAGGCGATTCCTAGCACATACACGAATAACAAACTTGGATCCAGTTTCAGAGTCCGTTTGCCATGAGCGCGCTCGAGTGCCACTCTACGCTGTCTGCCCATTATCGATCACTTCCACTAGCCTCCATGTTTGTTTACCGCTTTTTTTCGCCGTTTTCCCGTGGTTTTTCTGACATGCAAATTTGTGGGAGCGTAGAAAAGTAATATTCATGATGCCCCGAATGGGATTTTTTTCGAATTCGTCGCGACCGGCGAGTTTAATGCAAATTTGCAATTTCGTGGCCGATTATCGTGAAATTAAGCTGTAATTAATAGACTACGGTTCGTTGTACCATAATTCAAAGAAAATTTCCTAACGTCCATTAAATCATTTCTACCGATAATATTGTTTTAGGAAAGTTTTTCGGAAAAATCGTCGATCGTAAAACACGAAGGTTGACTTTGTGTATTTTTACATCGACCTATCATGACTCGTTCTTGTTTTCTTGGCACACGATTCTGTTAGCTGAATCGATGGAGAATCTGGATCTGCGTGGGTGGCCACGAGTTTCGTGAAAGCGACATTTCGCGGGTCTCCGCAAGCTCGCCGACCGTCGTCGTTTGTCATTATAAGAATTCGCTGTCAGCTTGTCAAAATCGATTAGAACCGGTTGCAATATGCTTATGCAACGCTCGCGTATACTTTTAACCCGTGCGAAGCTTAAATGACCTATTTTACGCTTACGAGATTGCCATTTTCGCGGCATTAACGGGCGTCGTTGTCACCTTCAACTTTACCTTGTGGTTGCGTCAATCGCTCATCACCGAAAACGTCTCCTCGCCACACTAGTTTCATTATGTACATTTTACAGTTCTGCGAAAGTGGATTTTCCGATTTATGCTTTCGAGGCGACGTCTGAAAGCGTTCAAATATCAGACGAAAAATGGATGAATACTTTCAAAAATGTCTTTGGAACATAAACTATTAGATTATCCCGAAGGTTCTTCCGAAATGTGTTCCTTTAATGTTGCTAAATAAATACGAACAATGCAATTTTTTTTGTACTTCCTAACATGAATTCCCATTATTAAAGGGACTCATTCTGAAAGAAACTTTTAGGACAACCTGGTAATATCGTGACTGTGTATATGTGTAATTCAATTGGATGAACGAATTACGAATTAGTGTTGAAAACGTACGGGAAACAATGGTACTTACGATTTACCAGGATTCGCCAGATCTTTATTGTTACACCATGTGACAGGACAGTAAAACAGGGCGAGCCAAGTGGGCTCGTCGTAGCAACTGCGCACTTCCATGGTGAATATTTCATGCGACGTTATGTAAGTTCCACGAATTGCCAAGCGTCACCTTGCATCTAGGATTAGCTTTAACAAAAGCGCTCGTTATCAGTGGAACCTGGCACTTGCACACCATATTTATCATTCGTTCCATCTTACTCCGTATCCGTCTCTCGTAATTCGTCTTAATTTCCCTCAACTAGCTCCCCTTTGCATTTAGAAAATATGTTGCCATTTATTATTTATCTGCTACAAGGGTTAAAATAATGAAGAACTAAAAATATTCGAAGTAGTGATTACGTTGATTAAGGAGTTTTTATTGAAAAATGGTTTGTTTACTGAATAAAGTACGGAAACAAAGTCGTAGAAGATTGTGAGCAACAATGGAAAGTATAATAGAAGAAAGAAAAATTGTTGAGGGAATCGAGGTATCGCAGATAGAACAAATAACACTGGTATGGTTAATACGTCTTTTTCTACGTGTCTATTTATTATGAAAATATAATACAAAACATCCTATGTTGTATTACATAGATAACAATGCTCAATTAACGTTTTTTTTCATTCCCTTTTGTCATGTAACGTTACCATCCAACACTATGTGAAGCATTTATCAGGATAGGTAAAGTCGTGTTTCTCTTATTCCACGTTCGTTCGCGTTTTATCTCTTTTTTTATTTCTCATTTTCGTTCGTTCGTTCTTCTTCGTTCTTCGTTCTTCCTCTATTCTTCCACATCTTCTTCTTTCTTCCTCTTGCGTCGTCGTTTGTCTTTGTTTCGTTTTTTTCTTTTGTTCGTTCGTGTTAATTACGTTTTTTTATATCCTTTGTATCGCTCGTGTGTTTCTTTGTTTTTCGTTTTTTTTTCGTTTCGTTGAAACCTCGTTCGAAGGAAAGGCCCGATATACAGAGAGAAGATTACATAGACGAGACGTTTATAGAGCAGAATTACGAACCGAAAGGAGAAAAGAGGAAAAGGATTCCGTAATCTTTATTTTTTACCGATTTTCTTCAGAGAGAAGATCGTCCGATCGAGCGGAACAGGAACTCGGGAATGTTGGGGGGATGGTTTTGTGTGGTGTACGGGGGTTGAAAAGGGCGAGGGGCGAGGGAGGGGAGGTTCAGGAAGAAAGGGCGTTACCGTTTTTTTTGCCCGTTTTCTTTCGTTTCGGAGCTGGGATAAAAAGATTCCAAGGATTTTCTTTTTCCCACGGGAAACAGATATCGGATTTTTCTTTTGGATTAGAGAAAAGGGGCGGGGTGTATTCAGGGGTGGGGACGTGTGTGGTGTTCGGGGGCGTGGTTTTCATTCTTGTTTTGTTCTTTTTTATCGCGCGTGTTTCACAATTGGAGTTTTGTATTAGCGCTAGTTTACAAATAATACAAATGTATGTAAATATTCGTTATAATAATAGGTTCCCTCTTAGCGAGAAAGAAGCTTAAAGCTAAATTCATCTAGCGTTTCACTATTCGCGTTTTTTACGTTTTTTTTCATTTACTTGTTACTTGTTACTTGTTTAGTTTAGTTTACTTTATGCATTTTTTTAATTTTCGTTATTCGATTTCACACCATGCTAATATATCTACGTGTTCCAGGTGGTACCCGTGAACAGCCGTGTCGTAGTCGGTTTTAGTGTTTCGGACCCCGACTTCTGAGAGAAACAGGACGAGAGAGAGGGGGAGGGGGAGGAATTTTGGACGTTTCAGGCTGTAGAATCGATCGAAGCTCGCGGATCGATTCTTTCTGGTGTACTTGGCGGGCTGAGCGAATGGATGATCGGAGATTTGTACGTGTCGGAGACCGACCTGAGCTCTCAGTGAGTGATTCAAATATAAAAGCACAATTCTACAAACAATGTGTAGCTGAACTTATAACAGAGTTGATTTCAAAAACGATTTTACACGCCATCTTATCCTGCCGCAACAATTTCCTCGTCGTTAGTTCAAGTATACACTTCCGTCCATAAATCACTAGATACTTATCTTCAACAAAATGGTAATTAAAGAACACAAGCATCTAGATTGATTTGATTGTTTTATTTTGATTAGATGCAGCTACTATCCGATAATATTTTAATGCAAAATTAAATATATATATATATTATTTGAATAAATGTTGGAGAAAAGAGATTGATTATTATGGACAGCTCTAGAAGCAAAATTCGGAAAACAATTGTCCCACTTGAATTTCGAAAGAATCATGTAAAATAGAAATATTTCAGGTCCGAAAAAAAATTCGGATTTCGAATTGGAATAGCTCCGAGTGTGAAGTTTGAATAAGCGTCCAGTGACTCACGGACGGGAGCGTAAAATGAAACGCGATCAAAATCCACTATAAATCTTTACTCGATGGTAATAGTATTGGAGAAACGAGTAAATGTTTCGTTGAGAAGTGGTCCAAAGAGTAAAAGAGGATATGTGCTGTCCCGGAAAAAGAAAGGACAGCGAGAATGGAAAGAGTTCCGCGGATCCCAGGAGGATTCGCGGGAAAGCGAAGTCAGTCAGCCCGCCAAACGTTCGAATCGCAAAACAACAATCAAGAACATACATAAGGATATCACGAGAAATAGGTTACAGTGTATAGAATAGAGGACACAGAATCTAGAGAAGATCGCAGGTTTTGCGGAAAGAAGGACGAAGGGGGCGGCGTCACCAAGCCCGCGAAGGAAGATGAACAGGTTCCGAACGCCTGTTGCTCTCCACTCAACAATGTATTGTCAATCGTTTCGTTCTTGAACAGATATATAGCGAGCTTAGCTGTCACAGGCACCGAGTGAAATACATTAGCGATCACTACGATAAATTCTATATCACTACCGTTTCTCATTAGCCGAAATTCGCTGGCACGGGACGGCCATCTTTGCTCGCTGCGCGCCATCCGCTTCGAACTATTCATTCTTATAAATTCATTTACTTGGTACAATTTTTCACTTCATCATCTCCGAGCTAAAATGAATTTCCTTCGCGTGCAGTACAATGTTCAATTACAAAATAAGCTTCGAATCCTTACACAACGACCGACAAGATGGCGGACGTCTCGCAGCGGCCTCGAGGCGCCCCGAGCAAGCTGCTCGACCTAGGCAATTAGTGTCATCTACGTAAATGCTAAATACATTTAGCACTACGGTCAGAATAAATTAATGACCATACATAATGCTGACGTGTGTCTCGTTAGGTATGTACCACGAGTCTCTGTGTTTGCGTTACGTGGCTCTGTGTGTGTGACTGTGTGTGTGTTTGTGTTCCGACGAAGAACACGTGAAAGGAGTAGACGTGTGTGTACCTATTCGTGTCTCTGTGTAAGTAAGTGGTAGGTAGTGTTCTGTATGTAAATGTAACGAGAAGTCGTAACCTACGGCGTCCCTTCTCAGGTATAATTAATATTTACCTTTAGTTTACCTTTAACTTGTTTCATTAATTATTTGCAATTTTATTTGTTTTCTTTACTTGTTAACTCTATATTGCTCTTTGTATTGCTTCGGCGGCAGTATAGCCCTACGTAGTCATGCAAGGTATAATCTCTTATGTTTTTTTTCCGCTTTTCTCGTTCTCGTTAAATAGAGCACAGGCTGATAAGTCCGTTAGCCAACCTCCGATTGCTATAATCGAGCCGACTATACCGGTCGAGTCGGTTTATCTTTCTTGGATCGATCGAGAAAATCATTTTAGATCGTACCAGCCCGTGTCGCTCGATAGAATTTCATCGGTAATACCGTTTGTCAACGTATCCTCTATAAATATAGTTAACTTCGCAATCCGCGTGTACTATACTTTTTAAGTAAAAGCTATAAAATATGGATACTTGCGCAATTTCTTTCGCTATTTACCTCCGTTATCTCACACTCTCTTCCTCTCTTTCCACTCTCTTTCACGCATACATCGACACACTCTCTCATGCTCCTACCATTTTTCTCTGCAAGACGCTTCCCTCTCTCATTTCCTGACGTAATAATTTCGTCATGGAAATGCGTTCGTTTCCCGAACTTGCTGTTCGAGTTCGAATGTGTGTATAAATATATGTATTACATATCCGTGTTCCGTATGTTATAGAATATATATATATACACACATCTCTACTTATGTATATATTTAATAATATAATATTTATGTGTATAATCAATGTAACCGTTCGTCGCGTTACATCGGTCGTCTTCTTACAAAAGCCGTCGCCTCGTTAATTACAAGTTAATAAGTCTTACTAAACTGCTTCTTAGGCGCACTGTGTGTATTTCTCATGTTTGTATAATACCGTGAGCTGTGTTTAACTACTATTTCTACCACACATTCTCTCTCTTTCTCTCTCTCGCTTGCTATATTAGCTTCTGCTAATTATTAGTTCATTCGATTATTACCGTAACGGGTAACAAATGCTTATCGGCTACGTGTGTCCACGTGTTGTCATTGTATCGTCCTGACACGTACATGTGTTTCATGCGAATGTTTGTCGGTGTGTGTGTATGTGTTGCGCCGTTCTCGTTACAGATTAAAACTATGTAAGGTTAAAAAGTTAATCGGCCTACGCGATTATTTAATTCATCTCATTCATTTACGCTTCGTTTCGCGCTCATCCTCTCTCTCACTCACCTCTCTGCGCCGTAATTTTATTTATTTATTATTATAAATCGGTCGTGGGTGCACCTCGCAGAGGACCCGCGACCGTCTACGAAGTTATTGCTTTTGAATACCCCGGCTTCCTTGGGAGCATCCAATTGGAACAATATCCTGTAAATATCAGTCGCAACTTTCGGAGGAGACAGGGGATTTCATTGTTCTTCATTTTGCGTATTTAATGCGGTTCGCTCTTTTCGCTTGTGTTCGTTTCTATCGAATTCGCGCGGTTGCCGCTTTTCTTTTCTGTTTTTTTTTATTGCGTTAGTGTGTGAGTGTGTCTCTTGCTATCACATACAATATCGATATCTATATGCGTTATAGGTAAGGTTCGCCTTATATCACATCCGTTGCTGATCCGCCGTGGATCGATTCGTTTCCACGTAGATCGCGATCGATCTTTCAAACTCCGTTTCATTCTCGAAATCACGAATTTAATCTCTACTAGGGACTCACCGCTATCGATTTTCCAATTTCTATATTATTAGACTGCGGATCTTTATACAAAATAAAATTTTAGTAACAATTTATTTGCCTCGTTAATAATTTTTGTATGCTAGAAATAGTGTATCCACACCGTCCAAGACATGCAATCTTTTTACTGTTTCGAATTATTCATTTTTGCCATAAATGCATAAAATCCGCAGTCTACGTATTATACTCGGTATATATAGAATTTTTCCCAAAAGAGTTCCATGTGTTTATCATTCTTATTTATACTTTGTTTCTGTCGAAGGAAATCGCGATCGCCGTGCGCCACGGCGGCCAGCATTTTAGTAAATAGGTTCGCAATCAATAATAACAATAATCATAATAGTAATCATAGATCGCAATCATTATCGTCGTCGTAATCGTTGTCAATTAATTGGTACTCCCAAGCGTTTGTAATCTCGGATCGTCGCTCGATATTGCTTTTCGTTTGCTCGTTCCCTTTACGTTTGTGTTTCTTTCTGTCTGTTTCTCTTTTCATTGAACTTTCCACGTTGCGTGTCGGATTCTTTTTTTGTTACTTACGTTTGTTTGTTTATTTCTTTTTTGTTAACCTGTAATTGACACTGTCCGTACTCGTTGGAACGCATTATACACACTAACGAATAATTTTACTGGTGTATAGGCACTTTTTTCTTCTTCGCCTTCTCCCTTCCCTCCTCATCTCTCCCTCCTTCTCTCTCTCTCTCTCTCGCTCTTATTATTCGATTTTTAAACGAAACCAACTCCACAAACTTTCTTTCGTTGATTTTCATATGGTTCCTCGTTTTTAGGCTGTCTCTTAAAACTAGATAGATCAACCTGTTAACTGACTGTGACGAGTCAACTCGTTGCGGACGTAGAACAGTGGATGTATTTTTCAAGACATTTTTCGAAAAGGTGTAAGAAAGCATGTGTTACACTTGTCAGAGAAAGATTTATACGTTTGTTTCGAGTGTGACGAGTTAACTCGTGAAACGTCAAGAATGATATTCGATACACAGAGAATTCAGAAAATTCACGAGTAAATTGCTCATAAGTCGACAGGTTAATCGAATCGTATCTCACGCGTATCATCATTGTTTTCCATTGTGGGAAAAGGTATCGAGACAATGAAAGGGCGGGGACAAGAGTAGGCATGACAGAGTCTTTCCGTGGTCTCTCTTTCAAGCAACCGTCTCTAAACATCGTTACAGAAACAAACTGATTTTCTTGGAAAAGATTTTCCTCGAGGATCCAGACGGTTTTAAAAGATTGAAAGTAGCGCTCACGGAAACCGGAAGTAGACCAGGAAATGGGAATTTTGAGCGAGAGGACTTCCGGACAAAAGATGTCAGTCGAAAGATCTAGATTTAGAGAATCATTAGACTGCGGATCTTTAAAGAATGCTAGAATATAAAATTCGACAGAATTTGGTAACATTTCAACACAAAGGATTTTATTTCATGCTACTTTCTGAAAATTTGTCTATAAAAATCCAAAATTGCGTAAACATCCGCAATCTGATAATCATTTTCCAAAGGTAGTGGTTCGAAAATCAGACAAAAGGGTCCAACAAAGAATTCGACGTTGTTCGAGGAACTGCGAAGTGAAAACCTGTCGGATTCCCAGGTCCGTGAAGTATTAGTGCCATTACAATCAACACTTGTCGAGATTGGTGCATGCAATTCGTTAAAGTTCCATTATTAATTGCGAACTCCGCGAGGCTGCGATCGATGTTCACCGTATTCGCCTCGCTGCTGGGCCGCTGGAAATATTTATCGCGTCACACTGAAATCCGCTTATCGTTAGCGGACCGCAATTTTCTTAGGTACTTAATTATTAGAGCCGCGCAACGTGCTCGATTTACTATCACCTAGGTATTAAGCTGTCGTTAAGGACTTTAAATAATTTCCATGATCCTATCCACCTTTTCCCTAGGCTCCTATCACAACCCTCGACGCTATTATTGCTTCGTATTGCTTTTCAAAACGGTGCAACGACGTGTCATTGCACGAATTTACCGGTAGATACAAAAGTCAAGGTCGATTAGGCGTGCCATTCAGCGACATTGCACTTTTCTGCTCAGTCGTACGTTTCTTTTAATTAATCGTGAATAGTCTCATTTTAAATTTACCCTTCTTCGGATTGAATGATTTCGCAAACTGAATTACGGAATGTCACATACAGACTGCGAATCTTTATGCAAAATAAAAATTGTCTGCATCGATTGTAAGAAATAGAAACTAAATTGAATTTCTTCCCTTAATGATTTCAATAGTAGAGAAGTCATATATCGACATATACAATTTTCCAACAATTCTGAATTTCATCTACTCAATTTTGCTATAAATGCATAAAGATACGCGCAGTCTAGTCATGAATGGCGCACCTGATCGTTAATACTTGTTGCGACAAACATTTCCAGCAGCGTGGATCGCAGACCAAGTGAAAAGTATCAAACAGTGAGAGTATAGAGAGAAGAACCTCGCGACTCGAGAGTGGAAAGTATCGTCGCGAGACCTTCGAGAGATCAAACGCTTCCGTCGAATGTTATGCGAGTACTGAATACACCTGTGCCGAATGCGCCGCATTCGATTTCGGATCGTTTTTACATTTTTCATTATACATTTCACCGTTTGCCCCCGTTAGCGTCTCGTCGTAATCCCCACTTGTTTTCAGCCACGTGACTAAGCCGCGTCACCAGCTAATAGGAAAGAGCCTCCAGCCCTCCATAGCTGCTCGCAGCGACGCCAACGAGGGAAAACTCGTGCGTAAATTGCATTCGATCTTTTCCTAGCAAAATCGATAGTGCGCAAGATCAATGACCGGACCAATGATAAATAACGCAGCTGTTTGTTAACCGCGTCCACCATCTTTCTTTTCCTTTCGTTTTGTACTCGGTATCTACAAACGATTGACTCGCTGCGAGCATGCCAGTTGATAAGTCAATGCTCGCGCGCACATATTGACTGATTATTGACTCGTTTCCAGTTCTTGAGCAAAGTCCAGTCGATCGATCAGCGCACTTCCGGTTTTGTCGTCGTTCTCCAAACAACCGGCGGGTTAATATTACGTTATTGCTTATGAAAATTATCCTACGACGACTCGACCGACTATTCCAGTTCTTCGAAGTTTCTTTTTCGGTGCTGTACCACCCACAATCCTCCCCTAACCGCCGCTGTCACCTTATTTCGACTCGAACATGTTCATGTTCTCGGAACGCTTGACTTCCCGTCGATCGATTGGGACATTCGCGAAAATTCGAAGCTCCTGTTTCCCTTCGAACTTGAAAATATCGATCCAGACCGTTCGCGCGATTAATTCGATTTACAACGGCCAGTTGTTTTTTCAGCAGGGAGGATGTCCGCGAATTTTTTCTCGCGATTCAGTCCGGTCGAGTCCGCTCGCAAACACCGGCGAATAATCGAGTTTACTGAGCACGGGGTGCGGTGTACACACGCTTGAAAACAGTGTTCGAACATTTGTATATACTCATGGACAATTACGCGCGAGAAATTATGCTACGTCGAGTATTGCTTTTCGATTGCTGACTGGAGCGCGATCGTGCTTTTTTCGGGTCCGATGAAATCGGCGGAAATTCCCTGTTTGGAGTTTTTGTTCGTTTCTCATTCGTTCTTGAGCTCGATGGTCCAGTCGTGTTATTTCTTTTTTAATTACGCCCTTAAATAAAATGTCTGGTGTTTTTCCGTAATTTTACATATTATTGACACAGTTCCGCCCCTTACTGCCTTACCGAGTACTACACCGAGTATAATTGAACATTTAATACTTCGTTTCGTTATCCTCTTTGTTCCGCGAACATCGAAACATCGAGCGGCCATTTTAATCCCGTGGTTTTGAGCTTGTTCGCGTGAAGCTGCTTCCAATCGTTTCATTATGCTTCCTCTCTGACGAGAGAGTAATCTCAGTTGCGATTCAATGACCACTTTCTGATGGCATCAAACCACGAAGTATCAAACATTTTTGCATGTTCTCGAAAATCAAATTTAATCATTGCTGGATTGCAGAAATTGGGAAACGAGTAATTGTCAAATTCTCAGAAAAGATCAAAGCCGAAGTCCGACCCTCGTTAGGAACATCGTTGACTTGTTTGAAAAGTTTTTTTCAATATTCATGTTTCGCCAAACACATAAACAGTATTGACGCATAATAGATTGTACTTACTGCATTTATTCATCGCGCGAAGACCTTAAAAAGCCGTCGAATGCAAATCTGATATTTTCGGTCCGCCGAAACTATTTTTGCAAGAAAGCTGCACTTAACTCTGTTTCCTGAAGATCTATCTATGGAAATTTGTATAAATATTCGAGCCTTTTACGAGTGATTCAGTGCTTTCTGTTCCTCGGTATCGTCGCGCATATCTCAATGCGTATGTCACAGCAAATGTGTTCATTCAGCAAATCTTTACACTCGACTGTTAATGCATGCACATACTAATCTGACGGGTGATGTATTCGCTGCCAGCGGAATTTGAACATTTAGTATCGAAAGTATACATTTCCATAGACGATTTGTGATAGCGTCGTTGGTGTTCTTGTATGAAATAAATCGATCAGAAATAATCTACGCAAAGATTAAATTCGCCTTCAGAAGAATTGTACGAAACAATCAATTAGACTCTGAATATTGATATTCGTGGACACGTAGTGAACTTGATCCCATCAGTGGCATTAAATACAAGTTTAAATAATGTTCTCTCGTTCCTCCACGTCTTCGAAGACGCTCTTCATTCCATCGTTAAGTGTCCTTATCATGTTAACCTTAAAAAGACTGACGCCAATTAAACAATGTGAATGATTTTACTTGTAAAATGAAGATCAATTTTGTTGAAAATGCTACAAGGATCAAGCGCCAATTTTTATGATTAATTCAGTCTTTCCCAAGGTTAAATAAACAATCGTTCAAAACCCAACTGCACAAAACAGTTCCCAAAATTTCTAAGGAATTTCAGTTGCATTGGTCGGAGATCTAACAGGATTCATATAAACGCGCATCATCGGACCGATGATCCACGTTCGAGGCTCGTGGCGTCGTTACCCCAGTTTCTATTTAAACAAATCTTTTTTTCCGTGAAGAGGGGTTCGCGAGTGGCAACGTGTTGTGCGGCAATTAATCCATCATCAGCATTAATGGCAGCAAACAGTGCTAACGATCGGAGGGCGAGAGATTGGCACACGATGATGCAGGAGGACTATAACTGGTCGCGATTGATATCGATCCAAATTGTTATTGACTTATTAATGCAGGTTGCAGCCAGAATTACCGGCAACCGATATCAACTCTGCTCCGTATCAGCCACGATCGAAATTACTATTGACCGAGGCTATAATTTAAACGGTTGCGTTCCGTATTTATAGCAATTACCGTTAATTGCGTTGCGTGTCGATTACCGTGCCCGCTTCGATTTCTGGATCATCGCGATCGACGTTGAATATCTAGCCAGAAATCATTAGACAATCTCCTGAATGAGCGCTAATTGATCCTTCGGAGCCGACCGCGATTATTCGGCCAATTGAAAATTTATCTGGTAGGTAATAGTGTGCAATTAACGATGTTTCCTGATTATTTTAAACAATCTTCCTGTGATCACTTTTCTTCATAGATCCTCGTCTGCCAATTGCGTTTCGAGACAATCCAGAAAATCAAGAAGTTCAAGACCGGATCGAAAGTATAAAAATTTGATCATTTTCGGAACAAACTGGGGCAACGAGTCGAAACACGGGGTTCCGTGAAAACGAGGGTAAACGAGGGGGCCGACACTGACAGCCGACGAACGCGGGCGATGTTTGTAGTTCGTCAATTATCCTGTCAATTAACGAACGTTTCCTAATTATTAAACAATTTTCCCGTAATGATTCTTCAAAGATCTTCGACAGCCGACGTACGCGGCGATGTCAGTGGTCTGGCGGCTGGTTCGGCCGCCATCTTGCCGGAGCAACGATCGTTCGCTTGATCACGGACAAACTGAGAGAACAACGGGAAAAGAAGAGCCTATCTATCTATCTTGACACCGATATTTATCGAATATTGGCCCGACTGGGTTACCCAGTTCTCGCCAGTATAACATTACTTAATTCCTATATAGTGTATCTCGATCTAGTTTTCCCTTAAAATCTACAACGCTTTTCCTCGCGGTTTATTCCTTAATCTGTATAATCGCGTTTTCTACAATACCGTTTTACTTCGTTTATTCCCATTAAAACCCTACGAGCTCTCTTTACAAGTTTCTTCTTATTTACACCATGACTTTTCGCGTTTGTCATCGCCGAAATACTATAAAGGGGAAAAAGGAACGCGACTGTTTTTATCATTCCACGTGTTGGTGAGTATTCTTCGTTTCTTGGAAATATGGACCGCGAAACACGACGGGTAAATGGCGGGGTTTAATGGTGGTTCTCATCAATTGTTATCTCTGGTTTTCCATGCTCGCCACGGTACACTTTATGTATAATATTAATTGGTGTATATTGTTTGTATAATAATAGAATTATGTTTATGCATTTAAGAATGTGCGTGAGCGATCGGGTTTACGCGACTGTCCATCGTTCGTTGTGTCCCTCAAAATATAACGAACTTGTCCTTCGTTGCATCTGTTGCTAAAATATATATTATATATATATGTATATATATGTATTATATATTGTATGTATATATGTATATATATAATAGAATCTCTTTATTCTTCCTCGCTGTCTTTTTATCGCGTTTCACTTCAAACCGCGCGGACTCTCTTCCTAGTTTCTCTTCCAATCGTTCTTTTCTTCCTTCTTTTCTTCTTTTAGCCTGCTCTACCTTTATGGTTTCTCCTTTTCTCTTGCTGCTCATGCGAGATCGGCCAAGGTAACGATGTCGCACGACCGAGTGCAACTTCGACGTCGAGTTCTACTAATTTTTTGCTCGGAGATGCTTCTGGTACACGGGACGCCGGCGATTCTTCGCGAAAAACAATGATTTCCGCCATGTTTTGCGAGAACCAGATTTTCCACACTCTGGATTTTTTCGAGAAAAATATTCCTCTTTGCTCTGATTTATTGCAATGTTAATATTAATAAGACTGTTGCAGAGATTTTTAATAAAACTTATCCCGATTGAAATTGATTCCCGATTTTATGTATTAATGAGAAAAATGGTCGGGTGTTATTTAAAGCAAGAAGAATACGTTAAAATGCTGAATAAGTTATCATCGATACCTATGATCGTTGAAGGAGAAAATTAAATACGTACGCAGAGCACGCGTCAGTTTCCAATTCAAGGAGAAATGGCGCGCTATGGTCAGACAACGCGAGATTTATGTTTCCTCGTTATTTTTACGTGAAACTACCCAGGAACAAATATTGCTTCGCGAAGAATCGCCCTGTTACTACATCACGGACTATTCGGTATAGTTGCTTAATGTCGGATAATATTGCAAATGGCGTAATGAGCGAGGAACTAAATCGGGCGATTTTTGGCGATTTTGTTAGAACTGGAATCGTTTCCCACTGCAATTATCGCTCGATACACACGCACAATGATTCCTTAATATTTTCATTGAAACGCAACCGATAACCAAAAAACATAAATAAACTCGACCAAATTTTTTATTCATTCATCATCCTTCTAGTCTAAGAAAAATCGTGCACAGTTTAGTGGCAATTTAAAAAATCTTCCAATAAAAATTTTTCAAAAAATGCTGGTGATAATGAATTTTTACCAAGTTTACGGTAACTACAATTCTGCACCATACGGATGAACCGCAGCAATTCGTAACCAACTTGAACATTTTCATCCAACTTGCCAGCACAATTTCAGTAACTTTCCCAGAAAGAAAAGCCAATTTCCCAGGAAAAACTTCTGCGGTACCGCTTCCAGCAACACGGACAAGACTATACGCGAAACGCACGCGGCGGCCGCTCATCCTGAAAACGGTTCGCACACGCGAAATCCGCGAGAGCGTGCTCGAACCGGAAACAAGCCGCTTCTCCGTAACAAGCGTTCTCATCGCGGTGGCGGTTTCATTGTTTCGAAACATTTCCAGATTCGGGGATTCGTTAGGCGGGACGAGAAACAGAGACGCGTAGAACTGCAAGAACCGGCTTTGCGTAACCGCAGAACTAACAGCGGAGTTTCCATTTGTGCGAGCAACAAATTCCGCGCTGTTGATCATCGCGATGCGTGTCCGATTTCAGTGATTTCGCCGGAAAATCTGGACAGGCCGAACCGTTAAATGGATTCCGTGTCGAACCAGCGAGATTTCTATCTCGAGCACGAACGATTCGGTGAGTTGGAACAGATTTCACGCCATCTTGAACCCCTTTTCGACCGTTTTCATGCAACCGCAGCTGATCTCGTCACTTTCCAGAATTTATCTGCTGCTTCGTCTCGGATGTTTAACCCTCATCTTTTCCTCCTGTCAATTTGACACAGCTTTCCCGAAATAAATTATATAAATTGTATTTTGTTCGATATCATCTCATTGTGCTTAACAGATATTACGGTTTATATTATTTTACAGGCGCAACTTTTCTCTTGAAAATGGTACACATCTGGATCGAAACGTTGAGAATTTTCTAAATTGCGAAATTAATAAATTATACTGTTTCGTTATGTGTAGCTGAGATGATAATGTTCATTGAATTTGAATAAATAATCACCGTAAAATAATTGTGGCTAAGATAATAACGTTGATTGCATTTGAAGGAAAAAACATCGATAAATAATTTTGTACATTTTTATCGAAAAGTCGACTGTTTATCATTGTGCGTGGATCTCTGATAACAAATCGCAGATATTTAAGAAACAACACCGAACCGGATGTTCGCTCGTCTGAGCCGGAAACAAGGAGATCAGGGTCCGAACACCTTCGAACCGGTCCGAGGTAAATACTCTTACGGTGGCTAATTAATTTGGTGCGTGACGTACTTAACGCTAGAACTAGATTTGAACACATCGTTCTCTAAGTGACGTCTCGTGCCTTCAACCCTACGGAATCCTTGAAAAGGGAACGAATTACTTAAAACGCAGTTAATAACCCTACACATTCAAACACGTCAATATTTTCGTAAAAAAGAATACCTGCTTTAGTAAAATAAACGCTGTTTAGATAGTTGGAAGTATGCGATTCTTCTGAAAACTAGAATATCGTGGGATGCTTTTGGTTAGTAAAATCTCCGCAGGATCGGCCGTATTTTTAATTTCCATCGACGGAGTCTGAGTTCCTCGGCCGAGAATTTATGGCTCGTCGATCCGCGTGTATGGAAGTCACGTTGGCGAAGCTACACGGGTTCCTTAATAAATGTTATCGTTTACGGTTTCGTCGGAATATATATAAAATATATTATGTATAATAATATATCGTATATATCGGTGTACTAAGCTTACGCTATATCGCTATATTAAGTCGAGACGAAGGACGCGCGATTCTCGAGTTCGTCCCTGCATTCCATCGACGAATCGCCTTCTTCCTCCCCGGCGTGTCCATAAAATTCCCATTGCACTACAAATCAATCTTCTTCGAAAAACAATTTGTTGCTGACTTTGTAACGACTGCATTTTATTCCCAGTTTCATCGAGACTTCTTCCCAACAAAAGAGAATCTAGTTTAAAATTTCTTCTCCTCGCCATAAGAATTAAAGCCCATTGTTACACTTATAAATAACTCTTGAGGCTGGTTGTTAGGCTTCCGCCTCAGCCCGAAAAAGTGAATAACAATTTTATGAACACTGTGTTCTCGTTCGATCGACCGGAATGGGGACATTATCTGCTCGCATCGAGCAATTTGAACGCGAGTACATAAAACGGGTTGTCCATTTCGTCTTGTCGCGTAAAAATGGTCTGCCGCGGTGGTCGTTGCGTTCGCGACAGTGTTTCTCATTCCTATTACTTCGCTTTTTTTAACCAATAATCCTACGAATCCTAGAAAATTAAAAGAATACTGTTATCGAAACACGCGGAGAGAAACACCGGCGTCGAATAATAACGCGCGAGGGATCACTTTAAATTGGACCGGAGGGCTGTTCTTCCATGTTTCTTCATCTCCCCCCTCCCACTCTCTTCGTTTACGCTAAGGCAACTAACGAATAGTTAAAAAATTGTCAAGGCTCTCGTTGGAAGGATTACAAAACGCGACGCGTCCGGTCGACGTTCCACTGTCCGACAATTTCCGATTGGGAAAATTGCGAACGGGGCGAACGATCTTCCTGACGCGACACCCTATATAACGAACGATTCTATTGGGGCGAGAGTCTCCTCCTGGAAATGCAGCCTTGGATAATGCAAGTATTTAATCCAAGTACTTTTCCTAATTTAGTTTACTTAGTTTTTCTGGAGTGTATAAAAATACGTTTCCCTTTTGGAACGGAAGTATTTTCTGGAGAAAAGTGGTAGATGATAGACTAAGGATTTTTATGCATTTACGAAGAATTTGGCTGGGTGAAATATAAAACAGCGAAAGATTGGAGAAATCTAAGAACATTGTTACGATGTTTCCAATGTATACAATCGATTAGGGGATGACGTGAATTATTCTTTAACTCAAGATTTAAATTGACGAAGACCATAATGGCTTGCAAAGAAAGTAAAAAGGACAGATTATTAGCTGACGGTAGGGGAAGTATTTGAGCAACCTCGGACCAGAAACATGTTCCTGCATTTCGGTTGCATTTTCAGAAGGAAACCCGCTTCACACGCCCTTTCCACCGAATCTCGTGCAACTCTCTGGTTCGAATAGAGACTACAGAAGATGGAGACAGCTGTGTACGTGAGTGTGAGTTGAAGGAGCGTTCAGAAGCGTTCGAAGGAGCGAAGTTCAGGCGGAGTTCAAGGGTCGAGCGGCGATAGAGCGAAGTGCGACTGGCCATTGGTCGTGGATATCCTTCGTCAACGTCGAAGAAGTCATCAGGATTCAATGTCCTCCGCCAAACAACAGCATTAGATCTGCCTAAAGGTGCGATCTCTTTGCGCGTGTGAACGCTACGTTTTGTTATATTAAAAACTGATCTTGATGTTCTCGTAATTATCGTAATAAATATATATTTTTGTAATAATTTTTGAAATTAATTGTTTCAATTTTGTTGTCTTAAATAGAATTTTAAATTATTAATTTGTTACTTATTCAGTAGTTTTTCAGATCATTTGAATCACCGATGTATTTGGAAATGGAGTATTGATAACAAAACGCTGCGCCCAAACGCGCAAAGGAGATCTCACGTTAACCCAGTCGGTATCGCATGCAGAACTCCGAGCAGCTCGTCTACCAAATCGTCTTTCCAATTCAAACAAAATAAAATGAATAATCCGATTAAAAACGAGAAATTCTTTCGATCGAAGCAACGAGTGTCATCAGGATAATGGTTTGCGCGAATCGTCACGAACGATCTCCGGATCATCAGATCAGAAGAGATCGCAGATTGAACGATAAGCTAACCGATCGATCCACTGGAATTATAGCGATTTCCATCTCACTGCCTGGGAACCCCGATCGAAGGATAACGTGTTTACACTGTTACGCAATCCTGCGGCAGAACGGGGAACAGTGCGCAAAAGCGACCCGTGACGTCGACCAGGACATATATTTAATTGGGGAACACTGCATAGTTTCACTTTTATTCCTGGTCAATTTGTTTCACGTTCTCGACACTCTCGTTGGCGAATTTGTTGTGCGAAAACTGTAAAAATTTTGCGCAATAATCCTGGAGGGTGCAGTTATTAGTTCGAAAAATGAAATTAAACATTTCCCCTGGTCTATTGTAGAATACTTTCAATCCGTATGATCTTTTCAATTCGGCGGATACGAGGTTGATGTAATACCTCGTACAATACTCAAATGTTTAGTAATTGAGAATAAGATATTATTTTCTCACAGTCTACTAATAACGTGAACAATATTTTAAATAATGGTACAGCAACCTTTCGGTTGGGTCTCAGAGTCAGCACTCTCCAAAGGCTTGGAACGACAAGATTCGACGAGCTGCTCGTGTTCCGAATAAAAGACGACCGATTTTACCAGAGAATATGATAGATCATAGTTGAAGAAACGTCCGAAGGAGACCGGAAATAGGGATGGCGAAGATACCAGCCGCGGACAGTGTGTCGCGAAGGTGCACAGACACTCGAGATAGCAGCGGAAGGAGTTAAGCACGGGCAGTCGAGGAGACACGAAGACTGGGAACAGCAACAGTTGCTCTTCAACCTTAGCTACCCACGATCGATCCCTTATGACTCTCCTCAATCAATCATCCTGCTTTCCCAAAAATACTTGCTACAATGTATCCAATCTTCCAGGTGTCCTTGGTGAAGCTATAGCTGCCAGGTACCTCGATCCTTATTCAAAGATTGAGATGTTCTGTTTCCTGTAGCTACGGCTGCCAAACACCTTGGACTGAAATCCTCAATAGAGGATTGTTCGGTCGAAACAGCTTTCTCGAAAATCTCAGAACATTTGGGAGGTTCGATTATAGTAGAGAAGTACGAGGGTCGATTAGGCTAGTTTCCCGTTGCTGTTCCCGTGAACAGAGAACGCCGGACAGCACCGACGCGCAAACATCAAGCAAGAAGAGTCTCGTTAATAGATAAAGCGAGCGCGACCGAGCGGCCCCTTAATTAGAGGAAGATTAGATTAGTTTACGAGTTTACAGAGAGTAATAGATCCTAAAGTACGTGGCTGTGTGTTCGTGCGTTACGTGGTCGGCTGGCGTGTAACCTAACCGCGTGTGTTAGACTATAGGAAGAAGATCTTTATACAGGAACGCGCGCGCACAAGCATGCGTGCGTTCTACATTCGTATTTACATGTTACGGAGCTTCTTGTCGAAGGAGTAACGCAAACCTCAACGTTGATCCGACGTTGAAGATGCTTGAAACGAGAGGATCCCACGATCCACCGTCGAGGGAGTCCTGTACTTTAGTCGGAACAGCTTCTCTTAAGGCGCCAAGAGAAATGGCGCGCGAATCCTTGAGAAATTATGCGAGTTTCTAAGAGCTTTGCGTGCGAAACGTTATTTGGGACTCGCAGTTTACGTCGATAGGAAAAATACTGTTCCACAAGCTGCGATTAGGTCCGGTGAATGCTATGAATGCGTGCTCCCGGTTAAAAGCATCGACACTTATCGTATTGGTGTTTCAGACCTGTTCGCAATTTGTAAATTAGCGTTTTCTTGAAAGTTGATTAGGTTGCGTGTTTCGCGGAAAACATTGTGACCCCTTTTGTACGTGAAATTTGATGTTTCACTGAATATTTCCACTACGGTTGAACTTTATTCAAGAAATATACTATGTAAGTTGCTTGGAGAGTTTTCTTATCTTGGATTTTCAACGGAGAAAAATTGTGTTAGATCTTTCAACCTCTGTATAAAAATAATTTTGTTACTTCTCAGGTCGATCTACCATTTCCAACTGTCACGAGATGCTTTCGAACAGGAGCACGTGTCGTATTATCGATTGAAACGTCACTTCCGGTCTCGAGAATGGAGACAGGTATCGACCAAACGACAGAGGACACCTTCCTCATTTTTAACTAACATTCACAGCGCTATTAAACGCCATGATTAAGCGTACTATATTTATACTCTTATGCATCTCGAGGAGCTATGAAATCTGAACACTTTGTAATTGGAATTTATTAACTCTTTAGTGTAAATTGGTGTTTCGTACGAGGAAGGTAGCCCGCGTGACTCTGATCGATCATCGTGTTCCTCTAACATCAAGGTTTTGCAAAATAGTGACAAAATTTATGTACACAAAATAAAATCTGTTATTAATTTATTCCACCTCAGTCCACTCGCTTCGTGCACACTCGTTCGAGTAACTCGGAGCAATAAACGATATTCAAAATCAACGAACTTCATCTTAATCGAGCTTGATCACCATTTAAAAAAGAGTAGTCAGAGTTCGCAACTGGAATTATCATTAGTCTTGTCGATAGGGGGTTCGATACTTTAGTCATCCAAATGTTAGCATCACGGTCTGAAACAACTATGATCGGAAAGTTTCTTACTAACTCGTACTATAGCCTGAGCCAATCTTCAGCTGTCATGCGAAGGCCATAAAACATTGTATCCCTAGATGTCGTGATATAGTCACGTGGATAATGCTTCTCAAACTGAGTCTGAAACTAACGAAAACATCTATCGAATTATTTATGGGTCGTTCCATATTTAAATTATTGTTAGACGTCGCCGACTATGACGCACAGATGCACGTCATTGGATCTCTAGATTGGTCACGTGGGATCAATGCACATAGGCGTAACCTGAGAAATATAGGGTATCAAACGGATACTAATTAAAGATCGCATCTCCATTTCAATTTGCATAATTTTCGATTTGAATTGTATCGTGTAAATTTCTGTCTCCTGAAATTATTATGATCCAATATGGCGACAACTGACACCAAGAACGTTCCTCATCGACAACGGGATCGCCTGGTTTAAAGTGAAAAGTGGTCCTCGTCCAACGTGCTCGGGGGTGGACAAAAAAATATATACACTGTTGTCTGATAATTAAGTTAGTACGTTCGAGTGACGGAAAACACTTCTGTAGCCGACACGGTACAACAATTGTTCGCCGGTCGGCTCTCTCCCGAACGGCGAAAATACTCGAAAATAGAGTAGATTGCATGCGGTGGCTTGGAGAACTCTTAATTATTTCGATAATTGAGAACGGCCCGCGGTTCGTTTCGGGTCGTTAATAATGTCCCGGAGTTAGGACAAACGTGGGACCCCGGGCCGGTCAATTAAAATACTTTAATTGTCCGTGAGACTTCTCCTAACGAACCGGGCGCAATTTCCCCAGTAACGAACTCTGACCTCGGCCAACGGCACCCGATGCCACTTCCGCGAGAGTATTTGCATCCGTTTTCCCACCCCTCTGCCTACCCCTTTCCCAACCCCTCACCCTCCGAATGTTCTTCTTTTCCATCGTCGAGCAATTTAATTGGTGATCAATAGCTCGAACCTCGATGCGCCGATCGCCGAGCGGCTCGTGTGCTCTAAGCGCTCGAAATGGTAAAGAATATTAATGGTGACTCCCCGATACCAAGATAAAGCTCGATGCAGGAATTGAAATTGAATTCGTGGATGTGCAAGGAGCTTTCGGAGAATGTTCGTATAGTTGAATTTGAATGTGGATATCAAGATAATATAATGATTGAAAGTTGATTTTGAATGTAGATATCAAGATAGTATAATGATTGAAAGTTGATTTTGAATTTAAATTTAAGTATAATGATTGAACGTTGAATTTGGATTTAAATAAAATGATGGAAAGTTGAATTAGAATTTTAATGAAGTTTTTCAACCAAGTTTCTGTGTTAACGCATTCGAAAGGAAAATGATTTGTGCTTTCCCCGAGCTACTATTTACGAGCAAACTGTACAGCGTTTGCGTAAGATTGCCTGCGAGTGTGTACGTCACGGGACAAGTGCACGGCACGGAGTATTTTCCGGAAGTTCAATTACTATATCGACTAACGACCGTACACGCGAGTCCAAGCCTAACAAAGCAGCAGCGGTTTTATCGCGCCCCAGGATGCGCGCGTTCCCATTTTGTTTTCGCCCTCGATCACGGAAAACGGAAATTGCACGCGTGTGTTTTCCTTCGTAATAGTCTTCGTTGCGTTGCTCGCGATACCGATCGTTGTACGTCAGATGGTTCTGTATTTACAATAACCTCTACGACAACATCGATAACACACCCAATCACCGTAATAATAACAAACAAACGCCATTAATCACCGTTAATAAAACCCAGGAGACCACGTAAGGATAAATAAAATACACAATCGTTTAATAATAATAATAATAAATATAATAAATACCGTTGACAATAATAAATTACGATAATGCTGCAAACGTAGCTAATAATAATCATAATAATAATAATAATACTGACAACAATTCGCAATAAGTAGGAAAAATCAAATAAATTAAACGTATTATGTATACAAGCCGTGGTCGTTTAATGAACAATCGATCCGCAACCTAAGGAAAAGAACTAAGTAACTGAAGGTCGGTGGTGTCGAGGTGTTCGATCGAAGCAAACAAACCGGAAGTGAACGTAGCTTTCGTTCGTTACACTTCCGTCCCGCTTATTTTCCTTCTTTATCAGTAATTAAACAAACACGCGTCAAACGGTGCACTTCGTTTTCTCGTTTCGATGTTTCTCCGTTAACATCATCTACTATCTCTCTCTCTCTCTCATTCTCATTCACTCTCTCTCTCTCACTCTCGATCCGAACCGTCTAAATTTACTTCGTTAATTAATTAATATTGCTTAGGGATTTATTGCTCTACGTTCGCAAACGCGCTGCCACGCAGCTTCGGAAAACTCGTGAAACAAACGTCATCAACTGCAGGACTAGAGAAGCCTTTGAAATCTGTTCTCTTTTCTTTCTCTCTCTCTCACACACACATACAATCTCTTTCTCTCTCTCTCTCTTGTTCTCTCTCATTCTCTCATGCGCCGTGAAAAACCATAATTCTTGGAGAAGAGTCTCGAAAAATTATTGCAAATCCACGACGCCTTATGCCACGTTCCATTTGTTCGTTTGCTTTTTTTTTCGTTTTGTTACTTTTATCTTGGCGGTGAGGTCGGCTACTCTGTACATGCAAACGCGGTATTTATTTGTCGGCAAATTGTTATTACAAAAGGACACGTTCGATCGTTCGGCTTCGATACACTAACTTCGAGCCTTCCTCGCGATATCGGGAAATAATCGTTGTCTTTCGAAACTGGCTCTTCGCTGGTTCGATTCTTCGAGTTCTCGATGTGTTTGACGCTTTTATTGCTTTTATTGCTCTCGAACACGCGCCGTTTAATTATTGCTTTCGAACACACGCCGTTCAATTATTGCTCTTTCCGCGAGGTTATTATCAATTTTTAAAGCGCTGCTACATTGACTTCGATTTTTCTTTATGTAATATCGTTGCTCGGAAGGGGTTCTCAGCGAGTATGACCCAGAGTATTACCTATTTTGGTCGATTAGGTTTGTGGGAAGTGTATATCACTTTTGGAAAGTTATAGTGGAGAGAGAATCGATAGCTGCTTCTAGCTTGTTAATGTTTTGTTCTTCCCTTGTTCTGAATTTAAAAGTTGCTTCAATATTTTTCTTCAGACTCTTACAAGCTTCTTCTGTAATGTTTTTTTACGATCAAAGTGTATTATCCGAATTTAGATCGTGTCTAAAAGCAGCAAAATATAAAATCCTGATTTTTCTTGAGCCATCTTATGAAATATTATTTTATATCAAATAAATTATTAAATGTTTGAGTGTTGCATGAGTAAATTGCATCAGTTTAATATGCATAAAAAGAACCATATGGAATGGATATATTCTAGGTCAGAAGAAATATTTAGCGCAAAGGATGAATACAATTTACAATGGCTGTCCTAAATCATAAAGAAGTTTAAATATCCTCTCATAAATAATAATCTAAGACCGAGAACAATTCGTTGCCATTCAAAGATTCATCAGGAAATCGATGCAAGTTATAAAAGTTTTTATAGAATCGGTTACAACTTCTATACAGGGAAAGAAATGGTCTGAAAATATGAAACCCTAAAGCTATCTACGTCTATCAGCCATACTGAAAGAAGCTCTCAAAAAGGACACTTCAAACTTCGTTGTACAATTATCGAAAATCATCTAGCAACAAGTGTGTATATGGATGACGACCAAGTTAACGAAAGAGGAATCGTTAAATCGCCACGTCAATAATTATTCGAATCCACTATTACTAACTATAAAATAAGTGGAGCAATTTTTATAATTTATTCTCCTTCGACTTAATTGTACTTCGATCTCGTATAAATATAATAATCGCAATGATAACCCTAAAAAGAGGAAGTAGAAGAATCGAACCAAAGAGCTCTGCCATTCTCCAAAATGGCGGCGGTTATCTCCGCGAGACAGACCGGAAGCGTGTGTCCGATACGATCGCTCAACGAAAAAGAAAAGATTTCCGTGCCGAAGCAAATCATCGTTTTTCTATCACGTTAAACTTCGATGTCCGCCTCTATATGTATAATTATATAATTCGTTGTGTCGAAACATTGCTTTTTGACCGTACGGGCCGTCGTTATTAATGTTTTTTTTTATTTTCCCTTACTCGTTATATTGCTTCTATAAAATATGTGTATAACAATATTACGCATCTATTAGTCGAAATCTGCTCTAAATATTACGGTGTGTGTATGCGTATGTATTCTTGGATGTGTGTGTACGCGCCTGTGTATATTGTAATGACTGTGTTCTACGTGTACGATGTATGTATGCATGTTGAAATGTAAGTATACGCGTCTTTGGTGTTTTACTTTTATATATTTGCGCTCGCGTGTATCAAATCTCGTCGTGTCTGATCGAAAAGGAAAAATCTCTACGCAATGTTCACTCGGAAGCAATACTTTTTTTACAAAAAACTATCGTACTCTTCCATAGAAAATTATGATTCTCCGGTGGACGAGAGACGATTCGACGCTACTCTCAAACTCTTGGCTATTATATTGTAATAAATAAATATTCGTGTCAGACCTAAACGCAGGTCTTTGTATTTCTATTTCCCTATACAGCGCCCTACCAACTTGTAAAATACGATCTCGTTACTAGAGTCTAGGAAACATCCGGTGGTTCCATCGACTGGAAATTCCCATCTAGGCCTAAAACCTTGCTCTATAAATCCCCATAGAGGAAAACTCACTCACCCATGCAAAAGTGGAACCATCCCTCGTCCACGTCGACTAAAATCATCCACGAAGAATTGTACACGCGAGGATATCCGGAACGCAAGGATCTTCAAACGATCGGCTCCGCAATGGTGTCGATCGTCCCCTGATCACGTGGATCCCGATCGATTATAATCCCGACTCGTCGGAGAGGAACATGCAGGGGGATCTAGCGATCTAGGACGATCCACAACTGTGCGGAAGTGACGGAGTCGACGTTGATTGCTTTGCGTCCCTAGAAGAGCGACGAACCAGTTCCGGACGGGTCCCGATTCAGGCCACGAAAAAGGAAACCTGTCCGGAAGTCTCGTGGCCATTCAAGCTCCCTATTATTGTATCTTGAATCTGTCATCCATCATCATCATCATCATCACGGCGAATCCCCCCCATTGTTTATCGCTCATTCTATCCGCGGAGAGTTTTGCTTTTTTTCATCACTTTAGGCAGCTAAGTATTAATAAATAGTGTCTCCGTAACGAGCTCGCGACTAGAACCGTACGCGCTAGTAAATATATATATACTATATATATATAATAATATAATATATAATATAATAATATAATATCATAATGTAATAGGTATAATCGACTAGAGTGACTAGACTGCAGTGTGGACGTCACCGTTCGACGTGTCTCCAAAATTTTTCTTCTCGTTTCTCTTTCACTCTCTCTCTCTCTCTTTCCCCCCCGAGGCGTCATTTTAATCATCCTCGTCGTTCTGTGTTTTTCTCCCTTTCCCTATCTTTCTTTCTCTCTCACCCATCTTTCTTTTTGCTTCGATTTAAGACTTAAACATTACTGGACGTTTTTATTAATGTTAGACATTATTTAAGAAACCGATACCACCCACCTCCTCGATCGAGTGTGTAACCGATCGCGATCAATCGTCGCCTGCTCGTCGCATCCCCGTCATCTATCGATCCTCGTTTCTTTACTTTTTCTCTTTCTCTCTACGTTGTCATCGATCATCAATTTTTTTGTTTGTTTGTTATGTTTCTACGCGTCATATTCATTTCTCTACTGGCACTTTTCTACTTAAAACCTACATGGGCAAACCTTTTTTTATATCCGGATCGTTCCCGTACAGCTTACAAACTTATCCGGCCGTCGCCAGGTGTGACCGCTAGCTTTCCGAAGAGGTCACCGCGATGGCGTCTTCGGGACGCCTAATCTTGTGCGGCGTTGCGGAACGCTGCTACAAGCCGCAATTGCTGTTCTGTTGATGTTGCGTCGCACTTTGTTGTTGTTGTTGTTGGCCAGGGATCTCGTCGTCGCGTAGACAGGCGGACTCCAGATGTTTGTTCAGGTAGGACTTGAGCGCGAAGGTCTTGTGGCAGCGAGAGCACTCGTAGTTCTTGTCTGCCGAGTGCGTCTGCATGTGTGCTCGCAGGTTCGACCGATCGGCGAACGCTTTGCCACAATGTGCACAACCGTACGGTTTCTCACCTGTGTGACTCCTCAGGTGACCTTGCAGCAGCCAAGGCCTCGAGAACATTTTACCGCAAACGCCGCAGCTGTGGGCTAGCTTGTGCGTCAGCACGTGCATCGCCAACGCTGGCATGCTCACGTAAGCTTTCCCACAATGGATACACTTCTTCGCCGATTGCGAATCCAGGCTCCGGTGCGTCTGCTTGTGCCGGGACAGGTTCGAAGAGGTTGCGTACTGCTTCCCGCACTCTGTGCACGTGAACTTTGGCCGGTCCGGTTGAGCAGCCTCCTTGTCCGGAACTGCTGCGCCGTTCGTCGAAGTGCTGCGACGCTTCGAACGACCGTCTGATACGAAGAACGCCTCGTACGTGTAGGCGACCGTCTTGCTCCCATTGCCGCCACTGCTGGTTCAGAAGAATCGTAAGATTGAGAATTTTTCGTGCTCCGGCTTGGACGAGGTTTGGAGACCGGTCGTCAGGATTGGTTCAGGAGTGATAATTTGGGCTTCGTAAGACGCTCATGCGACAGATTCATGTAACAACATCTAATAGCTAGATATCAGTCATAGATTTGTAACGAACATCTAGCAAGCGGGGTACACCGAAGCGACGACTGTGCCACATTGAACATTGGTCTGGGGGGCCAGGCGTATCTTGACGCTCGTGGTGGTCGATTTTGATAATCTAGTTCGGAAGATGGATCTAGGACTGGGTTTTACCTGGAAATTGACCGACGAACGCAGAAGAACTGCAAGGAATGTGAATGAATTAGATCAATCAGTTTCAGTGAGATCAATGGCTACAGGAGTCTCGTGTACAACAACGACTTCCTGTCGTATCTGTTAAATTGATTGCAGTGGTGGAAATGAAACAGTGCGCTACTTCAAGGTTTCTATTGAACATGAAATTAGATTAAATTTTAAAGACCAATTTTCTTGTCCGCATAACTGTTGTGTACTAGTTGACAGCTTCAGATAACTTTCCGAACCCTGTATCCATGACTAAGAACTTTTCAATGGATCCTTCGACAGCTTTAGCAACTTCGAATTTTCCTAATCCCTACCAAAAACACAAATCCTCCAAATCTACATAGCCCACTGTACCAATTCGCGTTACCAAACATTGCAACTTCTCTTCCCACAGGTCAGTGTACCCAAAAGCAACCACCACGCGCGTTTCCCAACAGCTGCCGGACAATGATCGTGCAAATAGGGACCGTCACCGACTGTCAATCCAAGGGTAGCTACTCACCCGTCCCTCCCAGCGTTGGCGTTGGCTTCTGCAGTAGCTGGCGACTGAGGTTGTGGTGTTTGTTCCTGTTGTCGCAGCTGGCTGTTGGTCTGAGAACTGGGTACTGGGACTAGAACGGAGACTGGAATGGGTTGGGCCGTGGGGCTCGATTGCAGCTGTGTCGGCTGCAGTTGGTTGGCTGTTGCGACTACGCCCGGTTGCGGAACTGCGGCTGGCAACGGCGGTGGCGGAGGTGACAGCGTGTGGATGAAGACAGAGTGCGTGGGCGCTGCTGGAGAAGCGCTCAAGTCGAGGATCGCCTGTGCTGCTGAGAGGTCCTCTTCAGCAGACGTGCGGATCTCTGACGTTGGCTGCAGGCTGTAAGGTCGGTAGATGTCCTTCTTCTTAGGAGGCAACGACAAAGCCGTGCCAGTACTCGTGAAGCACATGGACAGGCTCTTCCGAGGAGGCAGGCTCAGCGAGGAGGACGACGACGGCGACGTCGTCGGGGCCGGGTGGGCCTGGTGCAAGTTGGAACCGGTTACCACCACAGGCAAGTCTTGCGGAGCTGCTGGAGGCGGCGGAGGCGATGGGACCACCGGCCGGGCCAGCTCCGCTGCCGAACGCAGGGTCGCATACTTCGGCGGCTCCTCGTGGTTGATCCACGACTCGTGCGTGTAACCTGGAACATAAATGGTTGGGTCCTTTGTCAGTTTGGGAGATTGGGACTCTTCGTTTGAATACAGGAGCACTTTGCCAGAAAGTACGATCGAATTCGAAACAGCCATAAGATCTAATCAGATCCTAAACCCTGGAAGCTATAAGCCGACACCGAGAAATTATTCATTCACTAGCATATTCCTGCAAGTATGCCACTAATTTACTTTCAGCAATTAATCCTGAAGGACTGCCGGCATAAAAATATATTCTTGCATCCTTTTGGGCTACCGGTTGACTCTGTACCAAATAATATAATTATAATAGCTATATAACTGACGATTATATATATGCAGAGTATACGACGCAGGGTTCCTCATATCCATTAAGCTAATTATGTGGCCAGGAGTGAAGAGTGAAGTTATCTTGATGAAGCCTGACCACACGATTCATAAAAGGTGCTGTTTTCCTCGTAAATCTAGCCATACACTGAGATCTTAACTCGCACGTGCCTCTCTAATGAAAATTCTCTTTAGAAATATCCTATAGAAAACTCATTCATTTCTTAGTGATTTACGCCGGTAGGACTGGCGTGAAAGTATGAAGCAAAATCGATTCCCAACCAGCGTACACGATTCTGACAAACAGAAATAGCTGAGAAAGAGCTTGACAGATTCATCAACGTTCCCCGCCACGTCCTAATGTTATTGATAAGAACCATTCGTCCAACACCGTTCGTGGTACAGTAAAGCCTCGAAAGTTGCACGAGCTTCGAGCAAGACTGCATGCAAGAGGTTCATGCGCAATTACCGAGGCAATCAATCAACCGCCACCGACTATACGCATTGCTTAAACTCGTGTACTTTCGCTTAGCAGCCATTGTTATAAATCTGATACGGCTGTTATGACGGCTGTGATAAAAGAAAAATCCACGTTTCGCCTCCTGAACTCGTTTTTCATTTCTCGACGATAACAAACAGAAATAACTCTCTGAAGAAATACCTAGATCTTAGGTTATTCGAAAAATTCTCTAGAACTTAAATGATCCTTGAATCAATGATCTTCTCGGCTCGGAAGTTGCATTTAAGTCGTAACACCGAGGTCAGGGACGCCGATAAGAGCCGACTATTAAAAGAAGAAGGCAAAATGGAAACTATTAAAAGTTCCCGAAACGCTTCGCTTCGCGCACGGCAAGCCCGAAAGTATTATTATACTATGAATTATTCAGTGGCTCATTAACTTAGTTCATTCGGCGAAACGGTTCGGCCTCTATCGAGCCTAAAATTAGCTGTGAATATTAATCAGTCAGATGCCCACGTTCGCCGTGGTTGAATGGGAAATTCAAAGCTGATTAGAGGGTGCTAATGAGTAATGCAAATTGATGCTTCCCGATTCTCGAAATCCAAGCAATCGAAAGTCGGATTACCGTTCCGGCACCGCGGTCTGTCAAATTTTTTAGTAGCCTTTCAACGAATCGGCGGTCCACGTTGCAGTTAAACCAGCACCGAGTGAATAACCAGTTCCATATTTTTGATTGTACGCCAACAGAACTTGGCAATAAAAATAAGCAAGGCTTCTCACCTCGTTTCAATCCGTGTAAATAACCAGCGTGTAATTGCAAACCGCGGTCTCGTTACACATCATCCGGTAAATAATATACATTCTTCTTTAATCCCTCAAAAGAAACTCTTGACATTCAACGCGCACAGTCCGCAGTTTGCGCCACGCGCCGCCATTTCAATGGAAACATTTCGCGAATATTCACGCCTGTGGGTCAAGTGACGAGCATTTGTTCGAATTGTCGGAATATTTATCAAATTTTTACCGCGTTCAGTTTAACAAACGAAACGGTTAAACGAACACCGCGAGTTTATTATTTTTCACGTTTTAGTAGATGTTAATTCATATTCCGTAATTAAATTCTAAATTTAAAATTGATCACTGTATAACAAATAGATATGAAATTGGTATAATACCTCAACAATACCTAAATATTTAGTTATTGATTAGTAAACTTCGGATATTGTAGATGAATTTTAAGAAAGTGGAATTATGCAAAATCTTATTTTCAGTGGTAGTTGTCCTCGTAGTTCTGAAATGAATAAAAATTCCACTAAATCCTGTGGAATTTACCATAAATGCCATAAACGCATAAAGATCCGCAGTCTATTGATTACACAATGGACGGAAAAGTGACGCGGAGCCTGCGGGATTGCAGCCGTATTCGCAAGCTCTGCAATCGGATTAGTCTCGATGACGTCGATGCGAGGACGTTCGGGCTGAATGGGTTGAACTGGAGGTAAAAATCGCCGTTGCGAAAGTTTCGCGAAGGGTTCGTGTCTCTGGTGAATATTGGTGGGAAACAATGACCAGCTGAGTGGCAGAAATGACGACCTTTAATTATACCGTAGGATTTTCTCGAGTGGAACGCAACGTTCCGACGACGAAAATTAAAGGGCGCCAATAACATAACATTTCTTCCCCCCATAGGCTCCCGCTGTCAGCTGGCTGTGGAACCCCCGTTGCCGGTAGCCACGAGCCTTTGCCATGAATATTTGAATTCGTGAATCAGACGGAACCGGTGCGCCGTTTTCATTTCCTGGTGCCGACACACGCCAGCTGCTTCCACCATGTGCCGCTGTTAACGAGAAAACGACGGGGGTGAAAAACCGAGAGGGTAAAAAGGCTTCTGTATGTATAATATCGCGCGGGGGGTAACTGTTGCGCGCACGTTGCTTCCTACGCGAGAAAGGAACGTGTCCCAGGCGTCCTTGCGATCGCTTGATCAGCTCCTTGTCACTTTTTTCCCTTTGTGCTTCTCTTCCCTGCCGTTCGACGCTCGAAGAAATTGAATTTTTCATTTCCTGAGGGTGTACAGATCGAAAATGTGGGCCAACATGGGGTGGTCCAGAGAGAATCGCGGAGGAATATTATAGTTCTCGATGACGTCTGTCTGTTTGGACTACCCTGCAAGGGAAAATTCATTTTCTCCGACTGGCAGAGTTGGGGAAAATTGTTTTTGCTGCTGGGAAAGTTCGGGGAGATTGTTTGCTCACGTTGTGGATATAAGAAACTTCTTTGTTATGACTATGGTTCGGTGTTTAGGCGTTTATCAGAGAAATAATTCTACCGTCATCACCTGCGGCACGTGTCTGCCAGCATACTTTTGACATTCTGTACACCTAATCTATCCTTTTGTGGATTCCGAGAACAAACGAAAGATACGTTCGTGGTCTTCGTTTTAGAAGTCTTTGTGTCCGCTCTGACGAAGCACGGTCTTCTTTTGTCTCGCTTTGTGTTTTTTTGCGTACTATTATTTTTCGGACGAAATCCTAATGATGTCCCCATTTTGAATCTTTGCATCCAGGCTATTTGGATGTTGATATCGAGAGAATGTATGCTCGAAGAACATTCGATGACGATATCGAAGTATGAATAAATTATAAATTGTGTACTAGTTCGGAACAGTGATAAGACTGATTCGGTAATCGAAGAAAGGGTCAGAGAAGGTCAAAGGCCACGGAGATCCTAAAGAAATAGCGAAGCCCTTCGAATGACGTCGAAGGTCACTGGACGGTCTTTGAGAACCGACAAAGGTCTTCCACCGATCGTTAAGGATTCTGTATTTCACTGGGAAACACCTGAAGTGGCTGCTAACGTGGTAAAACGCGTGAAGCTAATGATTCTGCCAGTCTCAAGAAATAGATTACAGAACCCGCTTCAGAAAAAGAGCAAGAAATGAAAAACAATCTCTAAATCAACTGGTAACAACATGTAGCTGGAATACATAAAAATTCTACTGAATATTCACGAAACCCGATGAAGTAAAAATTTCCATAAATTCGAACATAAAAGGAGCATCGTAAAAACTGCAATAAACGCAATTCCACAAAAAACCAATTACAGGCTGCACGCGTCTCCCGATTACTCTTGAAATCGTTCGGCCGATTCGAACGCGAAAGGAGCATCGTAAAAACTGTGACAAATATCAGTGGAAACAAGCAAACAAAAAAACCGTAATAAATATAATTCAGTGAAAAAAAATTGTCCCGAAAATCCAATTACAGGCTGCACGCGTCTCGCAATTATTCGTGAACCCGTTCGACCGAGCGGGAACAATTTTTTCGAGCTGCCGGCGCAATGGTTGTTCGCCAATTCGAATTTTGCGCAAACAAATGAGCGTGAAAGTGGGACAGATAGGGAACAATTACCGGGGCGGGTTCGTTCCGAAAGCAATTTCCCCAAACAGTTTGGGAACTGTCCCCGGAGCGGACACTCGGTCCGCGTACTAATTAATTGTTCCCGGTTAACAGAAGCGAATCGGCCCGATCCGGCCCGACCTTCGAACTTTCCTCTAGGCTGTCACATTCGGAACAGTTCGGAACAAGCCACCATCTGTTCTGTTGAAGATTGGTAGGATACGGTGGGGAGACGGTTATACATAATGTCATCATGCGTCCCGTTTTGAACGGGACCGTCCCGTTTTTAGGTAACCTGTTCCGTTGCAGAGAGGTCTATTTACTTTAAAGTGTGTGTGCAACTTTGAAAATAAAATATTTTATTTGATGCAGTAATTTTTGAAATTAAAATAATCTATTTGTTTAAAATTTTTGTGAAAAATTTCCTAAGAAGACCAGAAAAATGGAAGTCTAAACTAGAATACCCCCTTAAGATCTTTCACCTTTGTGACGTCTGATATCTACCGTCAGAAGATGCTGTAACTATTGGACGTTTAGCATCTCTAATGAAATGCGATAATCTACTGACAAGATAGTCGTCTTGAACTTTTGTCCGCTACTGTAGTTTTCGATTCCTGCGGACGGTTTTCTCGCGTGATGTGCCTCAGCCGCGTTTAAATTGTTTAACCGGCCGACCGTTCCGTTTTTATTGCTCTTGACCACGCGACAGTTCAGCCTTCGATGCCTCGTTGCCTTTCCAACCGGATGCGATCGATACGCGCCCCGCTCTGCGACAATGTAGCGCGCGACGGGCTCGCATTGTTGCGAATACGGGGAGCGCAGAAATTACCCGGCCCGAGCCATTTCCTTCAACCCCCTCCCCCTCTCAACAACCATCGTCATCCCCCCTTTACCCCACCCCATCCCCTATTTCTGCACCGAGCGCAGACTAGCTTCCGTCGTCCCATCCCTATCATCCGACTGTCAGCTGTGCTTCCTGACAACCCGAGAGAGCAGAGCCTCGAAACACCGGAGCCGGAAGTCCTTGTTGCTTTTGTCCCTTCGGCCCGCACCAACTTGCCAATCGATACAACTTGTTAGAGAACGCTCGAGGATCTCTATTATGCGATACTAACGGCACCGATACTCTCCAGCCAGCACAGTTTTTCGCGATCATGATTGCTGCTCGTTTCCCGGATTCCAGGATGAGGACTCCGAGGATCTTTCGGTCGAACGGGAGTTGTTTGCTCGGGCGATATGAGAGTTGAGGAGAACGTCATTTTAATGAGTTGATAGAGATACAGTATTCTCGGATTATCGTTTTGATGGATTCAACGGCTCGCGTTTTTATAGCACACTGTTGGTTTTCAGTGAAGTTGTGAAAGAATAAGCAGGTTATTTTGCTCGTGAATCGAAAACACATGTTGCTAGCAAGACATTGGAGGAATCGACAGGTTCCCTGAAAGATGGCAACAAGTTGTTACAAAGAAAGGAAATTATATCGTTGGAGGATTGGTAGGTGCACTGTGAAAGAGTACAACGATCAAACGGTTTGAAAATATCGTGACCGTTGGTTGTCACAGGATGTTGATAAGACGAACTATTAATTAATCAATTAATGTTATTCGTGACCGATGTTGAAATCATAAAAATCCTCCATGGTAATCAAAGTTCCCGACGCAACTGCTAATCACAGCACAGTGGGAACGCGTTCGAACAATATTTTTACAAAATCGTAGAAAAATATTGTTCTATCTGAATTCTGTGGGATGTTCGACGATTTAATTGCGAAGACGACCGAACGTCCCCGTTGTGGTGGTAGACAGGCAACAAGTCACTCGAGCACAGTCCGAAATGTCGAAATAACCGAAACGATCCATACATAATTCATAACGATGATCGGCGACAAACCTCAAACAAAAGCAGCAACAGTATTACGCGATTAACCGGTTCCGTTCCATATTCATGGGAGAATTACGTACAATTCCGGCGTCCGAGCGACAAGCAACAGCGCCCCGAGTATCTCCGAGGACGCAAGCGCCTGCGAAAACCGACGATCATCGTCAGCAACGCGTCGCGATTAATTACACGACTCTCGCTAATTGCTCCTCTAATCGCGCCACTTCCGTTCGCAATTCTACAGTTCGACGAAGCCGCAATTTTTCCAAGTATTCGTCTTGAACCAAATTAAAACTGTCTGCAAAAATGAATCTTTTCGGTATTTACATTGTTCCATTTTTGTAGGGCGGCAATAATCAAAGCTCGCAGAGTCCAGTGAAACAGGTCCTGGAAAAACGCAACAGTGGATAATCCCTAATAGTGTGCAGAGTCTCTTCTAGATCCCCGGGATATAAAATCTAGAGAACGCGCGAAAAAAGGAGGAGCAAACCTAGAGTGTAGCCATCAATCGTAGCGAGGATGATAAGACCCGGCGAACCCCGAAGATAGACGTGTCCCCGTGGTGGAGTAAAAAGCAAAAAGAAGGAAAAAGGGATCCGATGAATCGCGAGATATATATTTCCTCGTTTGGTCTGAGGGACGCGTGACGGCAATAAATCAGAAAACTGTGCTGGCGATCGATCAACCGGCGCGCATCTATTATTGGCTGAAATAAAAGGGAGTCGACACACAGAGGGAAAGGAGAGTGGCCGTGTCTGGAAGTGCATTTCATCAACGCCCGTTGCGCGAGAGGGATGAAAGCAACCAAAGAGAAAAGAGGAGAGAGATACACGATGAGAGAGGGCGGCTCGGAGAGAGGGGGTAGACAAAGGGAGGCGGTAGGGGAGAGGGTGAGAATCAATAATGTCGAATGAACGCTCCGCACGCTCCCACGAGTCTGTTGATTCTAGCCTTTCAAAGGCCGATGTAAGGTCCTTTGCCATTGTTATTCGACGATCGCGGTCGCCGACGATCGAACTCGATCCCTCAAGCCCCTGCGATCGTGAACGGGGCTAGCGATCATGGCGAAATAACCAGGCTTCACCGTTATGCGACGGGACCGGTGCAACGAGATATGCAGATGCTGCGCGGCTGACCGTGCAGTCGACCGGGTCTTCCTCTTCCACTTCCACTTCGTTTTCGACTTCTTCTTAGGCGCTTTATATTTTTAGATATTCGCTAAAATATTTTTCAAGTTTGAGTGAGGTGTATGCTGGGCTCCATATAAAAATTTAACTGCACTTTTTATTATTAGGTCGTTCGGAAAGTCATTTGGTTTTCTCAGGGGAAAATAAAAGCCAATTTTTGACCATTTAGTTTGATGACAATTTTCAGACCTGAAAAAGGAGGGTCCACTGCAGCCTCCATAATTTTTTCACCGAATCTGTCGCCTCGAATGAAAGTACCAGAAATCATGAACCAAAGATAAAGAACTTAAAGTAGAATTTCTGTTTTTTATTAGCAAAAACAATATTTGTAACGTATTTCATTTTCGTCAAAATCCGTGAACAGAGCTTGCACGAGCAACAAGGACGAGTTGCGTGAGCGTGCGTTATCTGCGAGCTTGTATTTAATTGGATGATGGGGATTAATTGTTGTAGGATGCTCAACAGCTGATGTTGCTTTTTACTGAGTTGGATGGAGGTGGTTGGCTTAGGTGATTTTTTTAATGAATAGTATCTGTTGAACATGAAGGTCTAGAATACAATTCAAGCAGATGTTATCAATTAATTGATCAACGACCAACGATAAACGTACAAATATATCCGAAAGAACCAAGTTGCAGAGAAACCGAAGGAATAATAAAGTGTTACGTGACCGTTACACAAGGAAAATGCAATTCGTTATTCATGATGGAATTACAGCAAAAGGAAGCCGTTTAATCGATGCCGCCCCGTCGTTACATATTTTCGACCTGAATTCTGATCGCCTCGCGACGACTCCTAAACGGTAGCACGACACGTCGATAAAAATCAAATAGAAAGAACGATAACTGTGTGGCACGTGAATAAAGCAATTCTGCAAACGTTTCAATTTTAGAACGCTGAAAAAAGATTCATTACAATTGAAATAGAGTGGAAGAATTTTTCTCCAAAGTTCGAATAATAATAAATAATATTAATCGATAAAAATTTGAAAGAATTGTGAAAGCGTTTATTATTTTCTCTTAAAACGATAGAGCTTCTTGCAATTTATAGAATATAGACGAATTTAATAATATTGAAACTGTTTCGAATAATGTTCCGGTCATTTTTGCTGGCGGGTTTAAAAGCAGAAACTGTGACACAGTACAAATCCAGAGAAAGTAGAAACATCGGGCACGGCAGAGATTGGAGCAAAGCGTAAACGGTGCCACGCTAAAAATCCCAAAGCAAAAAAAGAAGAATGAAAGAAAGGGGTTAGAGTGTCGTGTAATTTGATAAAACGGTCGGAATTGCGGAGGGTAAGGGATTCGTGAGTCGTACGTGTAAACGAGCGGCTAAACACAGTCGGCGAACAAGTTGCTGCAATTTTCATAAGTTCGATCCACGCTGTCGCAGAGGCGCGCACGTGTTACATAACAGTTCGCGCCATGTTAAAGACCCAACACGGCCGGGCGTTACAATCGATAACGAAATTCAATTAACAGCTGGAATCGCGCGGTTTTCGCAGTAATTCACTCGCTTACGCGATTAGTTCACGTGCGCCCGGTTACGTAACGTCATCCTATAATTATCAGCTGCGCGCTGCGACATCGATAGGGGACGATACGCGCATGCGACAGGGTGCGTGCTGGATAAACGAAGTAAGTCCAGATGATAAACGACAAGTTTAATGAATTTTTAGAACGTCTTCTTATCAATTTACACGCCGGCGTGGTTTCTTAAATCCGCTTGAACCGATAAGCGAGTCGAGATGCACGACTTCCGTGTACGGGGACGTAAATCAACTTGTGGAACGTATTCAACACGTACTTGCAGGTGGAGGCAATCAAGTTCAAGTTGCGCGATGCTACCGTGCTACTTTTCGTATCAACAAGCTTCGCTAACATTTTCGCTCATCGATTTTTCGTTGAATATATTGTTTCGTTCTTCGTTCAACTCTTCGATCCTTGTATTAGGTGATTGCACAAGTTCGTGCCCGATTTGAAAATAAAATTCAATGGTTAAATTTTTTAGAATGCAATTCTTGTTGTACTATTAGAAAAGAATGACGACTACATAATTGTTTACACTCCGCTGTGCAGTACAGTTTGCGACATACGTGAAAATCGGGCACGAACTTATGCAATCATCTAACATTTAGATTTTCAATACATAATATCGTTTCGTAGAAGAAATAAATGCACTACATTAGTCTAAAAATAATTCGATCAAGAAATCATTTTATTTTGTTGGATTATAGTTGCGAGCATAATAATCTTATTGAGGGATTCCTAAATTAAGAAAATCTGTCAATTCCCAAAAATGTTTCTCACCGACACCTCCAATTCTATAAGAGGTAAATTCGAATCCAACCGCGACAGTCCTCGACAAAGTGAAAATTCCGCCCACTACACGCAAAACAAACCACCCCCGTCATCCATACCAGGGAACTCTAAAAGCATCTACGAAGTTCCCGCAGAGCTTTGGTTTCGCGACAGGAAAACCGCCAGTGCGGCATCTCTCCAGAGGAACTTGACCTAAATGGAAGAGAAACCTGTTTCCGAGCGCGGTAATGCCCATCTTCGTGTCGCAATACCTCGCCCACGAAATCCGGCGAAAGACAAAAGACCGTTTCTCTGGGGAGTCGTCGTTGAAGACGAACCCATCCGGAAGCCCCTAAAATCGCGAGCAACAGCTTCTGGAGTGCCCCTCCCGCGTTAATAAGGGTTGGTAGCGGGTAGGAAACGGGCTGAAACGAGCTGGAGCGGGTTAGAGCGGGTGGGGCGGTTTGGAACGGGCGCATGCAACAGTCGCCACCTCTCTGTCGGTGTGTGTGTACGCGATGCAAAACAAAAACTGACGTGAGCGTCGTTCGATGTTCGAATTTCTGCGTGTTCCCGTTCGCGAGAAATTGCGCGGAAAAAGGAAGGACGCGACGGGCCGCTTTGTGCGCGGAGCAAGGTGACCCAAATGACGGACAGAAACGGACGCGAGAGGGAGGGAGATAGGAGGCTAGCGATGATAACAAACTAGCAAAAGGGGGAGCTGGTAAGACTGCCAAGCTAGCAGGAGACAGAGAGGAGGCAAACAAACTGCCAAAGCGGCATGGGAGGAAGAAAGAGCGCGAAACAGAGATAGTGAGACTTCGATCCGTCGAAAGATCCGCAGTAAAATGAACGATTGGGGAGTGAGCGTCGGGTGTGTCGCCATTCCCTATCCTCCGTCCTCCACAGCCAAGCTCTCGGCGTGTACGTGAAGCGACGCATGGCTGGAATTCGGTGGCGGTCGAGGAACGAGGAAAATCATTAACCCGGCAACAGAAAGGAGACGTTATCCGACGAGCATATTCCCATGGGTCGACGGGCTGGCTGCTGGCGTGTTATCGTCGCGGGCCGACTACCGCAATTTCTCTATAGCACACAGCCGATCGGCCAATCGGCGGGTGTGTCACCCCCGTGGCTCGACGCATGGCCAGACTCCGAAGGTCGGCTCTCTGGGGTGGCAATCGCTGCTGCTGGATGGGGATCGGTTTCCGTTCTCTTTTGCCTCCTTTCGACACGACCACGCGAACGTACCGCTGGCTGGCCAATGCAGGGCGTGGCGCTGGGACGCGGAACCTTGCTTCTGGATAACTACTCCCTAACGATATCTAGAATTCTACAGGTTACGGAGAGCTACGGGTGTAGTATCGTCTTAGGCAGCCACGTGGAGGCTTCGGAAAAACTGGTTGAACGAATAGGGTGGCTGGTGGTGTCAGCCATTTCAGGCCAATAGTCAGCCATCTTAACACTTTATACACTGGAAGACTGTTAACAAGGTTTTTAATAATTTTACATTGTACGAATTAAGAAGTATTCACTCTAATCTAGCAGTCTTGCAGAGCTATGATCCTACAGGTTATGGAGCCAGGGGAGTACGTTCTCTGCAGGAGCCACGTGGAGGATTCATAGAAACGGGCAGAATAAATCTACGATTCTGCAGGTTCTAGCAATTATACTAGTAAATCTAGAACTAGACTAATAGTCTACAAGATTAGTGGTATCTATGATTCTAAAAGTTATGGAGCTGTGGCAGTTCTTCAGAAGCCACGTGGAGGATTTGAAAAAGCTATCAGAGTACACCTTTGTGTAGCATGATTACAAAATTGTCTGAGAAAGATTGTATATACGTATTGCCTGCGGTAATCAGTGTACAGACAAACAATTCTTGACGCGTCAACTAAATGCAGTGGGACATGAAGTATGCGAACCTCTGAAGTCTCTAATATCGCAACATGCTCGAAATTGAAACAGCTCGATTCAAGGCGATCCATAAGCAACACTATTTATCGTATCAATCAATGCAGATTGAATTAAGACACTGTGGCTCTTCGTGCAAAATATAATTTTTAAGCATCAATTGCAACCTACGGAAGCTAACCACAAACTTGTTCTCGTCGCTAATAATTCGAACATGTTGAAAATCTATCTGTCTAGCAATTTCGAAGTCAGTTAGTCGAGTGGATCTAGCAGCGCAGAAACTGAGAAGCCCGACAGTCTAGCATATCAAGTGGCCTAGGTAGTCTAGTAGGGTTTTCCGTGTCCAGTTATCGACGAGGCAACTCACCATGGTAGTATAGCGCTCCGGAGGCGTTGAGGGGCGGCGGACTGGGCGCAGTGGCCCCGGCGGTCGGGCTGTGCGGGCCCCAACAGGTCTGCTGGTGATCGACCTGTCTGGTGTCGGTGTCTCCGACAACGTCGATCTCTTCATCCTCGGGTTCATGCCTGTGCTGCCTCTTCTCTAACGTAGCAGAGGTGTTCTGAATCGAATGCAACCCGGACACCGTGTGTTCTTGCATCAGATTCGATGGATCCGCTTCCTCCTGGTCCTGGGTGTCGTCGACGCGATCCGGCCACGGGTAGGCCTTCCATTTCTTGGCCATGAGGCAGCGCGGCATGCTTGCAACAAGCGACCACTTTGTCCTGGTGATCCTGTCGATCCTGTTGATCCTGTTGATCGACGTGCCCCGCGGTCACCGGTAGCCGACAGTCGGTATCCCTGCTGTCTGACCACGCAGCTTCTACTACACCACTACTAGCAACACCCTCACGAATCGCACCAAACGCACCACTGTACCGGATGTCAACGTCGTGGATCCCGACGACGCCACCGTCACCACTGTCGTCGTCGTCGTCGTTCTCGACGATGATATCCCGCCGTTCGTCGATCACGAGAATAAGCTTCTCCTGATCGTGGTTATGGTCGGTACACCGACGCCGCCGTCTCCGTCGCCGTCGTCCGTCGTCGTTGCCGAGCCCCCTGTTCACCTGGCGGCCCGCCGAGCTAAACAGGCCCGTGGACGGTGACCGCCGGCTGCTGCACGGCTTCCTCGTCGACCTTCCTTGCTCACGTTCGGGCGTGATCTGCAGCCTCGTCATCGGCACGGCGAGGGCAGCTCCTTCGTAGGATGCACCGCCACCATGCCAGCCTTCTCCACACGACTACCCGGACACCCTCCTCTCGGACCGTGGAACCACCCTTGTGTCTATGTATGTATATATATGTTTGTGCGCGCGTGTGTATGTGTATAACGAACTGGTTCCAACTACCACGACTAGAGCAAAAAAACTACTGCTACTAGGATGATCTACTACCGATCTCTTCTTTTTTCTTCTGTCTTCTTCACAGGGAGATACTTGCTTCGTTTTCTTGGTTCACAGAGTTCAATCCCCTCCTATCTTCTCTCTCTATCTCTCTCTTTCTCTCTCTCTCTTGAACCTGAACCACTATCAAAGTCCACGGGAGCTACAACGAGTGGACCGACTGACTGACTGACTGACCGTCCTCTCTCCACCCGTGTCCGTCCGTCCGTCTTGTCCGTCTGTCCGGATACTCGGTCGCTCCCTGTCGTGGCTCTCGCCAGTGACAGGGGGTGCCCTCGAATACGATCACGACGTCGGGGTGCGACTGTTTGGTCGGTGGCGCTGCCGGTCCTCTGCTTATTCCCCTACCTTCAGCCGTTCCACTATATCCTTCTCTTTCTAGCTATCCTCTTCGTACTCTCTCTAACTTTCTCCCCGTTTCAGTCCAACCGCCGCAGAGCCAGGAACACCCCCGTCGTCCCTCCGTTGCGGCTCCCCTTGAGTCAGCATTGTGGGGTGGCGCTGCTGTTGCCGCCATCGTCGCTGCTGCTGCTGCTGCTGATGGTTTATGCTGGAGCGAGGGATGGCTGCGCAACCCCTCTAGGGTGCCCATAGTAGTTCTCGATTCCTGCAGGCCTTTTGATTGTATGCAAGCACGCGCGCGCGCCACCGCCCCGTGCACGCCCGAGTCTATGCACGCGGTGCTCTGTGCATATCGACATTGGCGTAGGATGGTGGTTCGTTCTGCCTGTTCTTCTTCGTTATATTGTTTCACGGATCAGCATCCCTTCTCTTTCTATGTCCGTCTACACTCGCTGTTAGTGCACACACGGGTCGAAGAGCTATGCCATTGTTGCGCAACGATCGTTTGCAGCTGTGCCGACACCGACACTCGAAACCTTTAACCCCTGCCGATCATCCCGGCATATTGATTCCACGCGAAATTTCGGCCAACCGGGCCCCCGACCCGCCGACGCCACTGTGGGGGGCGTGCGCCCCGGAGAGAACGCCACCCGACAGACACAACCTTCTGCTCGACGCGTGCTGCTTCTCTCGCGATTTCCGAATCAGATCATCAGAAGATTCAGACAGTAGATGTCAAACGAGTGGAGCCCAAGTTTGTACTGTTCTCGAAGGTTAACCACGAAATTTCGGTTGTCTGACGAAGTAGATCATATTGTTTGCAGTCTAGGAACACTAGTTAGAGACTAGTTAGCTCGTCAGTGAGAATCCTACTAGGCGTACACGATCGGTTTACATAATTCTCGGTGACCTCGGAACTCAGGAGAAGTTCTTTTTTATCAAGCTCTATAACCTCATATGGGTTTTAATATTACAAGAAGAACTTAAAATCTAGAGTTGACAATAAGGGTGCAAACGGCGAGCCTTGAGGAGGTAGACTCGTTTCTAGGATTGCAAGTGTGCGGGATGCGCCTTCTCATTTCACAAAAGCGTTAAATAAAAGATCAATCTAGCAATTAGAATTATTCGGCAGCAAGTAGCTTTCGCGGCTTTATGAAAATAGCTACACGCGCAATTTGATGCTTCCGGATAATGCAAATTATGCCTCGTAAACGTAAAAATAGGGCTTTTGAGGGCAATCGCGGCCTAGATCGATCTTTTATCTAGCGGTCTCGACTAATGAAAAACCCTATCTTTGCAATCCTGGAAAAACGAGTCTACACCTTTAAGGAATTTGGGTCCAGGGAAAGTTGACTAGCCCGAAAATTCGTGTTCTAACTGCACCGATGTTAGGGGCTAGTGAACCCCGGCGGAGAGTCAGACACGGACGGTTGAAACGAAGGCCTGTTCTCCTCGTGGCAGGCCGTGTCGAATGTAGACGTCGACAGAGGGAGAACAGCTGGCTAGGGTGCCACGGGCACCGTCCTCGTTCCTGGCCCCGGCAACGAGTGTGTAAACGTCCCGGTGTGTTCCGTGGAGGGAGAACGCCGATGCGATGGTAATTCCTATGGAAGATTGGCTGCATAGTGGTGACGCTGTGTCGCCGATACGCGACTCGACGCGAACTTGTTGGTTACGTGATGTCGGTGTTGGTGCAGGCTGATATATAGGGGAGAGAGAGGATCGTGTGGCGTGCGCGCGTTGGGGTGAACGGCGCGTTACGGCTTGTAGGGTGTAGAGTCTCTCTCCTACTCTCTCTAGCTTGCTATCACTGTCTCTCTTATCGTGGAAAAAGGGGGGAAGGTCGAGGGTGGAGGAGCCAGAAACGAGAATGTCGGCTAGGCGGAGGGATGTAAAGGTCCGAGAGGGTTGGAGGGGTAAAAAGGGGAATGTGGCGCGTGCGCAACGGGTCCTCATCGACCCGACTGTCTAGGCAACACCTGGTAGCGCCCCACGTGCCACGTTAGGGTGGCACCAGCCACCCCGCGCACGCGATCCCTCGTATCGAATATCACGCTGGCCTTCCTGTCCTGTCTACTGACCCACGCCAACCATGTCTTTCAACGTTCTCCATCTCTGTCTCTATCGTACACACTCGGTTACTTGTCTTCTCTCTTTCTAGTTCAAACTCTGTCCTTTTCTGTCTCTCTGTCGTACACACTCTGATTCTCTCTCTCTCTCTCTCTCTTACTATCTGTGTCTATCTTGCTCTCTCTCTCTCTCTCGAACTACGAGAACTCCTAATGGGACGGACGAATCCGGCCTGTCGCTCGCCGCTTTCTGTAATAGCGAAGGCCCTCCGCTCCGAGACGCGCGCCTCTTGTGTATACGACAATTTGTAGCGTCCAACCGAAGCTATACTGGGTGGTCCAATGGAAACGGGACACCTTGCCCTCCTCTGTTGCTCTGCTCCTGTTGAGTTTATTTTGATGGGAGTTACACCTGCAACCGTTCGCTGGGTATTTTCTTGAGAGAGATCGTGTTTACTGGTACATGATGACTAGACTCGGGATCTTGATGCATTTATGAAGAAACTGGTTAGGTGAAATATAAAACGGTAAAAGATTTTAAAAATTCCAAAATGTTATATTGTTGTTTTTAATATGACAAAGTCATTAAGGGATGAAATCAATCTTTGTTACACAGACTTTTTGTCAAGGGTGAATCGATCACGCGAACAGTCTTGTTTTAACCTTACCTCATTTCACTACAGCTTCTGCATATTTCAAGAAGGAAATTGTAGAGATATTTATTCATGCTCCCGCCATATTGATTTTCAACATAAACGCACATGCAGAAGCGAAATAGAATTATTGCATTTTTTTTTGTTACAACAGACTGTGTACGTAAACCGTGTGTACCGTCGCTCGTAACTGTACTACGTCGATTGCAGTGTCTATAGTATCTAAACGCACAAACCGTAATCAGATTTATCGTTTCATTTCCATTAATCTACATATCAATGATAAATATCGAAATCGCCTGTGCGACACATGCGAGTGGAAACGCGTACACTGTGGTCAACAAAGCTGAACCACATTTCACTGGGCTTGATGAATTATTCCTCTCTGAACAAGCTTTTACATCGACTTTTTACGAGTAGAAGAAAAAACATAATTAGTGTTTGCACCGTTGGACAAGATCTGTTCACTCGTTTTGTTCAGAGTATTGATCGATGAAAAATCGTTTCGGTGGCGATTAATATGCTCTGGGCTGATAAAAAATGAATCAATTCGAGAGGATAGGGTATGTTGTGAGCACCGCAAGCAGAAACGGTCGCGGGTAACGCGCATTTACAACCGCAAGCGATCAACCGCAATTTCTGCCGCAACGAAGGAGTTTCCGGGTACCGATCGTGGAGCGACAATATCGAAATTGGTTCGAGCTATGTTTCGCGGAACAGATGTTCCACGAACCCGCGAACCTTCTCTCTCTTTCTCTATCACTCTCTCTCTCTCTTACTCGCTCTTCACGGCAGCCTCGGCGTGTCCCATTTACGGGCCATTGTCGTTCTTCCAGAGGCGTGTAAACTTTCGAGGCGACGGCTCCCGTAATAACCGCCATATGACAAAACCGGGCCGCAACAGCTGATGCGTTCGACTCGGGGCGGCTGCCTCTCAATTTCGCAGATCGATCGATAGCTGCGTTCGTCAACACCGTGTCCCATTGATAATCGTCATTACACTGCGAATTTCTTGTCGCAAGGAACAGCAGCCACTCTGGAATTTTGCCTAATTTCTTTAATCATCTGAAAAGATAAAAAATAATGTACCCTAAAAAAGTTTTCTGTACTTCCAATGGATCTGCGGACGATAAAATATTTGTTTCCGTAGCGAAACTGCCACGAATTTGAACAGCAAAGCTTCAGCTTTACAACGAGACTATAAAATTTTATCTACGATTTTTTTCTGGTTTTATCGGGTTTAGAATGGAGACGTCGCTTCGAGAACTTTGTAAAATTTTCAAGATAAAAGATCGCCTTCGTTTCGGTTGTTTTATTTTACGACGAGAAAATCCTGGAAAAAAAGCATTTGTGGAAGTGAAAGTGGATACTTCAGTCTTGAAACTGAGCTAAGAGAAAGTGTTGTACGATTTTTGTTCACGAAGTTGCAACAACTTTTTCATGGAAAGTTTACCGATAACTTTATTTTGATCGTTCATGAATGGAAGTTAAATGATTTTTAAATTTTCGTTTCGGTGAATATTATAAGCTAGGTGCTCTGAAAAATGCACAAAATTCTCCCGATAAAACATTAATATTATTAAATATTTCAGGCAGTTCAAATTTAGTATATCCTCTCGCCTTCGTGTTTTATAAAAAAGCCGTAGTACGTTGAAGATCAATGACGACTATTATAAATTCACGTGCCTGCTGGGTTCCATTTATTGACCACGAAGTTGACCCATAAGAATATTGCACTTTTAATGATGTATAAATAGAAATTTTATGTGATCATTGAGAACGTGTCTACAAAAACATACCGTCGGAATTAATTCGATCGTAATAGTCTGGTCCGTTATCAATATACAAACAAATTGAAGCTAACCAAACATATCATTACAACTCAGCAGGATTTCGAGAGGAAGATCAAAAACGAAAACGACACGGAGGCGGAGCATCGATTGGCCAGGACGTTTGCCTTTAATGACCGTCATCAATCAGCGAGACCGTGGCGTACACGTCTACCACCTTTCGATCGGATAATCCCGACGAATAAACTCGTCAGGTAGCTAACAGGGCCGCTTAATTCGCGGTGGGAGCAAAGAGATCGGTAGTGTTTCATGTACCGAGAGAGGGGGCCTGGGTATGACCGCGCGTGAATTCCGATCGCGATTACGCTTTGCCTCGCCGCTTTGAATCGACTATAGTAGTATACTTCCCGTGTCCCTACGCGCGGTATCTCGTGCTGCATTCATCCTGGCCCGGCCTATCTAATCAATCGCTAATTAAACGGCGGCGCGAGCCAAGTCTTATTACACGTTCCGCCGCGCCGTTCGGCCGTGATTTATCTGACCTCCACGTATGCATCCTTGGCACCGGGCCCCCGCCCTGTCACGCCTACACCTGCACACCTATGTACATCTATACAGGGTGTCCCGTTGCAGCATGATCCCCTGAAATATCCCTTTATCGTCAGAAAATTGCGGAAAATATTTTCCACGCAATTTAAATCTAATCGAAACACGGATAAATCATATTTTCTTGTAACACTGCAGGTTTAACACAGACCCTCCAAGTAAAAAAACGTTGCCACCATAATCTCTCTATTTTCCCATATTTTTCAACGCTTCAACGTCAATTCATAAAAAATATCACCGTTCTATCTCGTTTCTATCAAAACTTGATTTTGACACAGAATTCGTCAGATTATTAAATATGTTGGTACGTAATCATAATTACAAAAAATCGAAGTCTTAGAGGTGTTAAATAAAGTTCATATCCATAACATGAGAAAAATCATAGAGATTAGACTTATTCTAAGTAAGAAAGGATATTTAATTTTTTCATATTTTTTTTCATATTCATATCAATAAATTCATTGTAGAATATGGTAGGGACTCGTATAAATGAAACCGTATCATTTTCCATAGAAACAAAACAGACGTCACCTCGAGAATTGTGAATCTTCATAAAACTGAAAGTAATTTTCAAATAGCGATGAATGGCAATGAGTGACCTTGAATGTCACCTCCAGGTCTCTGAAGTGGAGTAGGGTTTGTTTGCAACAGTTTTTGGAAGGAGCTGTAGCGAAGAAAACGATCGCGAATGGAACTTCGAATAGGACACCCTGTGCATGCACACATACTCTCACCCCCGACGACCTAATCTCGTTTATTGACCCGGCGCGGCGGACCGACCGGTATTTTTCCTGATTCCCACCTGCCCGACGCGCGCACGTGCCACCCGATACCCAGGTATCGGATAATAAATTCTCTGAAAGGTGCAACGTCGCTCGACCGTGCGACCCTCGCTGCTTATGTGTGGATTTAGTTCTGGATGTGGCCCTGGAAACTTTTGGGACCCGGACGTCGCCTTCAATCGTGACTCCCGCGAACTTTCTGCAAACCTTGTTTCGATTCTGTTGAAATTTTCCACTTTTTGTTCATATAGAGTTATGAAACTAGTGTCACTAGATTGGTAGCAGTTTTCCGATTAAAATGAGTCCCAACACGGTACAACTCGAAGTACAGGTACTTGTTTAATGCACGATTCAGTGGAACTTCCATTATCCGAACTGACGTTGGAATTCCTGATTATTCGAATACTTACAGCCATTTTTTTAATATGGTACTATATGGTTTTAACTTTTCTGAGAAACTAGAGCGATTAGTTTACTACCAATTTTCCATGACGTTTTTCGAAATTCCTCCGCCGGCAATTACCGGGAAGTTACATCGGAATCGCGAGTTTTACAGTTTCACCAGAAACCGGTGCTCTGTCGGCAGCAAGTTTGACACACACCGGCGCGGCACTCGGTCGACAAGAACAACTGACAGCAACCGTTCCCTCGGTCTGTAAACTTTTATCGTGGAAATGTCGAACCGTTTGTATGCGCAGTTTAATTTGTGGTCCGACGAAAAGCGAACTATTGTTCGTGCGAGCGGCCTGGAACGCTGCGAATATTTTTCCGCGAGCCCGCGCTGTGTTGTTGGAAAAGCGATTTTCAAGTTTGCTCGTCGAGGGAGACGAGTACTGTTAACAAAATGTGTCAAGGATTTATACAGAATAAAAATTGTCTGCGTCGATTTTAAGAAACCTGGATAAATGAAAATACACCTTTTCCAATCTGCTTGAAAAGGCGAGCACACTTTTGTATTTGCCCCATCCATTTTGTCAGAAACGTATACAGATCCGCAGTCTAGTAATACAATCGGATTGCACATTTTTTTTACATCAATTCTCATTTATTCAATTCAGAAAATAATTTTGCTGTTTAACTGGTTCTTCACCGCTTTGCTCCAAGTTTCCTCGACGTCGAAACATCGTTCAATTTGCAAGGCGAGAACCGCCTTGGCACTGTCAACGCTGACACGTACAATCGAGCACGACTAGACTATCATGTCTCTCGGTTGCTTATCGTTTTCACTGTAGTCCGCGAAAACCTGTCGTATCATTCGAATCGTATCTCTGTCAATATTCGCGAGAGCACTATTGCGAACGGAAACGATCAATAACGGAACGCTGCGATAGTCGGATCCGGTGCAATCTTGAATTTCCAAATTCAATTCTCCCAAAACGTAGCTGGTCGGGAAAAAATCGCGACGCACCCAACTTTCGTTTACTTTCGTTCCAATTTCGATCGTGATCCTGTAACGAAAAATCCCAAAACTCGTTTTTGTACTTGTTTATACAGGCGGCGATTTTTAATTATATTTTTAACGTGCGCGAATTCGTGTAAAAGCCGGGCCAATCTTTCGCGGTGGAATAAACTGTAGATGTCGAATTGGTTTAATAAACGATCGATCGAAATCACTGGGAAATTCACTTTCACGGAATTCATGGCCTACGACCCGGCACATGAATACTTTGTCCTCTCGATGACAAAACTGGCTGACACAACCGCCGAGGATAACATTGTTGTCAGTGTCCGTCAAACTTGCTTTCGCTGGATTCCAGTTGGTCAAAACGGTGTTCGAGATTCCTCTGTAACACGGCCGGGCGTGTTCGAGTTCGCTTGTTCGCGTGCTCCAGTTTCCCTGTAAACAAGTTCGCGACTCTCGAATTCTGATATGGTAATCCTTTATCGGAGACGGTCGCCCGAATAGTTAATAAGTATGCAAATTATGCGCCGTTTTGCACCCGGGAATGGCCTGCTAAATCTTCCCGGTACGTGTTCCTTCAAAGATTCTTCACGAGGTTATCTCCGGGAACGAGGACGCTCGCGTTTACGCGAAAGAGAATTCGCATAAATCAAGTCTACAAGCATTGGTCGAATGGGACACTTTATTAACATATTCGTGAAATTTTTCTGACTCAAATGAAACCAAACACGACGCGGTACGGAGTACAGTTGCTTGTTCAATTCACGATTTATTGAACCTATAGACTCGAAGCAAATTTAATTCCGATATCGAGACGTATCTTTCAATCCAGAAGATTTGTATTCTATGTAATCTTTCTTACACTATGAAATTGAACTTGTTTTGTCGTACGACATTTGAATTCTTAGCAATTCATAGAATACAGAAGAGTTCAATAATTTAACCATCCATTTTATCCATTTTATATGATTTCTGTAATTTGATCGATATAAAACTGATGTAATACGTCGTGCAATACTTTCAGTAGTTTATTACAATATTAAATACAAATTGAATAATGTAACAAATATTTTGTTGAATTTAAAGTAACTCGGAGGATCGTTCGTAGTCGCGCGATATTTTCAAAGTACGTATCCAGCAATTTTATTAGCAAGATCAACAGCTGGAGAACTGAAGTACATCATTGAATCTCCGATCATGCGATCGAGAAGACAATCGGCTCGTTTCCGAGCAGATTCGTCGACCGTGTCGCGTTGCGTAACGTCAATCGTTGCGGCCCCAGGATCGATCCGGCACCGAACCAACGAAAACTGCTTTCGTAATCTAAATCCTTGCTCTTAGCAACAGGGATTTGCTGGCTACCGGAAGAGGGGAGAACTGCCTAGCTCCTTGCCAAGTATGTCCCATTGAAGTTTCGTCCTGGGACGACGAAGAATACTCGCAAGCTGCGAGACTGGAACTTACGACATCGACTCGCTCTGGCTGGTAGAATGCTTCTGGAATTTCTTGGTAATTGCTGGTATCATTAACAAGCTTGCTGTCCCGTGAACTCTACCTGGAGCTAGATGATTTTATGTTCAAAGTTTTCTACGGCAAGTGGCTCTGTTGCTGACTGTGAAGCCATTTGTGAAAATGGACTTGGAAAATGCAGATGATCGACGATTTAAAAATAAAATTCAAGGGTTAAATCTTAAAGAATACAGCTTTATCAACCAATTATATAATCACCATTCTTTTCTACAATTATAGAATGGTGATTATATGATTCATCTTTTCAAATCATGTAATAATAGGAACGCTGGTAAAAATTGTTCGTTTATTGAAAAATTGAGTACGGACTTCTGTGCACAAAATAGCGTTCGATTTTTCGTCAGCAAACCCGTAAATATTATTTAGCGCATTTGCATGTTATTTTCGAGTCGTTGTGGTCCGGTAAAGAAGATAAAATTTGACACCGAGAGCAGTGAGGGATGAGATGCGGGGAATAGAGTCTGCACCCAGCGAGATTACTCAATGGCGCGTTTTCCCCTACGTATTTGAGACGGTAGGAGGTCGTTCAATTCGGCCCGGCTGCCTCGAGAACCACGAAAGATTTCACCCTTGTACCGTAAAAATCCTTAGGCGAGCCTGTATTCGATGGATCCATGAGGGAAGAAGGGTGGAGCGATGGAGGAAAGGGTGGAATGTATCCTCGCGAAGGAAATCGCCTTTTCCCAGGCGAAACGGGAAACGATGAACTGTGGAAACAGGGTGTGCACCATTCGGCACTCGCGTACTTGGAATTTCTTCCAAGTTCAGGGAATTGATGCTGAACCTTCGGATAGGTTACACCTAATTCCTCAAGCGTACACACGAGGTGATCCGAAAAGAAGTAGGTGGGGAGGAAGGGGTTCTTTCGATGGATTGGAAACCGTGCAGAACACCCTCTTTCATACTTCGAACACTTCCAAATTTCAAAGACTTTCAAACTTCAAACTCATTCGAACTTCAAGTCTCCCACATACGTACGAAACCATTTCAAATTTTTAACATTTTCACACTTCAAACTCCTCTACGCATCAAACTCGTTCAAACTTCAAACCCCTTTGTGTCACACATTCGAAGTTCAACTCTTCCACACACGAAACCATTCCAAATTTCTAATACTTGCACAGATGAAACTCTTCTACACGTCAAACTCATTCAAACTTCAAACGCCTATACAAGTTACACATTCAAACTTCAACTCTCCCACACACGAAACCATTCCGAATGTCAAACTCTTTTCTAACACTTTCACACACCAGTCTTCCAAATCTGAATAGGATTAGAGCTTTCCAGCCTCCAGTTTTCGGGGCACGAGGATCAAATATTCCGAGAGCAGCCAAATCGAAAAAGCCCCCCAGCACGATCGCGAGTCATTGAGTAATCTTCTCGGGTACAGACTCTATTCCCGACGTTTCACCACTCGATGCGCTTGCACCAGGGTGCCAAGGGGGCAGAATGCCAAGAGATCCGCGTAAGAAGGATCGGATAGAGTCCCAGATAGCGGAGCTCCACCCACGTAACTAGAAAATTCACTTTAACTCTCGAGATTCACGCGGATCGACCGAAACGACCTCGACCAGTGGCATGGCGTTCCACGGGATGAATGTTTGCTTTATCGTCAACAGAACGGGGATGATAAACGGGAGATGGTTGCAGGTAATGTTGTCCAATGACGAATCAGGGAAGGCTGGAGGTGGGACCGCGGTAATACCTGCGCGCTAATTGATTATCGCTTCCTATCGATATTAGTTTGAGCTCGGCGATCGATGCGGTGACAATAGCGTGACTTTGAGAGGGAATTTGGTAGGTAGCGTTGATCGCGGTGTGTTTACAATTTTGTTTGACATTGCGTGTCGTCCATCGTGTGTTTTGAAAAACAATAATTTTTCAGAAATTATATTTCACAGAAAAATTAGGCTACTTTAAAAGTAACACTGCTACATTTACGTTTTACATAGAACGTTCCCTGCGTAAGGAAAAGAGTACGATACAAAACGAAGCAGAGGATCGGAAATCTGATTTCAAGGTTTAATTATTATTTATCACTTTCCGTTCGGTTAATTTGGCTTCATTAACACGAGTGAGCACCTTCTTTGAGTTCATTTAGCCTCTTCCCTTCTTGCCGGCGAGGCGCAGCGTTCTCCTTGGGCGGAGGTAATGAAAATCTCAGGAGCGAATATATTTAGCGAAGACGTCACGAACTAATATTTAAATCTGCGCCGAAAAGGGGTAGCTGAAAGTAATATGCTGCAGGGAATATCCCGGCTTTCGACCTCAAGGGGTTGAAACGTAAAGGTACACGGAAAGCGCAACTGGTCGAACCGCGCCGCCGGCAATATTCCACCGTCAACTCAAAAGGCTTAATATTTATTGCGTTCAAATGTAAATTCCTCGAGCAATCCGACAAAAAAGCAAGCATAGCCGAAGGTTTTTTACCAATTTCACGGCCGCCTTTAATCTGAATCACGTAATTGAACGCCGAATCCATTAAACCCGTTTCAACCCCATGCCGCATTCGAATTCTCAATATGCACGGTCCGCAAATAGCGTAAATAAAATTTCATGCCATTTCCGTGGCTGTACATCAATTTTACTTAACATTAGCATCGACTATATCTTGAAATTATTCGTGACCCAACCTAATGTACATTTTTTAAACGAAAGCGAAAAATTATTTAACCGTGTTGGTATTCTAAAAAAATTGTTTAGGTCATGGAAGAAAAAAGTGGCTTCCATAAAAATGTAGAATGCGTATATTTTAAAAATATCCCTAAAATTGGGGTGGAATGAAATTCCGTTTCTAAAAATGACAGTAAAAAACTATTCAGCTGGTATTCATAAAAAAATTAGGTCACGGAAAAACATTTAACCCATATTCTTGACTAACATTCATTCGTGTCGAAGGACCCAACAGAAGCCCCAGGTTGAGGTACAAAAATATTCGTTTTTAAAGATAGTAACGAGAAATTATTAGGCTGTGTTAATTATCTACAAAATTATTTCGCATGTTCGTGAGAATGTGGTTTTCAGAGAAATATTTAATGCGTACGTTGTAATCAAATTCGTATACGTTGATCGAATAAAAATTGGAACAAAAAAATTTTTATGAAATCCGTCGTCCAGTAATATCCAAGTAAAAATTAGAAAAATGAATAGGGGAAATGAAATTGGGAAAAATTACCAAACGACTTGGCTGACAAATTGAACAAGGAGCAGCCAATCGGGCTGCAGAAGTATTTAGGAAATGTCTGAATAGAGGAGGCCCTCGGGCAGGGGTGCAAGTGTTGTTCAGGGGTGGCTCCCTTCGTCGCGTAGCCCGAAGATTTATGCGCGCCGTCACAGATTATCGCAGACTCGAAATTATCTCCCGAAAGTGGGGTACCTTCGTCACGGAATGGTCGCATCCCCCATGGTGCACGGGGATGTTCTCACCCTCTCCGTAAGTGCGTGCCAACTGTTGTACGGTGGGTTGGGGGAACGGTTCTAAAACAATACGAACACGCCGCTGCTGACGTATTCCACGGGCACTTTATCGTGATACAGGACAGATTTACGATTTTCGAGGCAGCCGGGAATTGGGACCGAGATTTCGTTCTGTGCGCGTTTCTATTGAAAAAAGCCCAATTGATCTGTGATTTATTACCCCACACCACATTGCCGAATACTACTTTAGCTACGTTCTTCGTGATCCTTGCTTGTAGATCATGCTTTCTGCGAGTACGCTCATAATATCCCCAAACTAGATACTTCTATTCGAGTCCATGATACCGGCGAAGCTTCAAGAAAACGTTTCGTAACTTTTCAGTTCATTTGTTGTTAGTAAACTGCGGATCCTTGTGCAAAATGAAAATTGTCTGCATTAATTGCAAGAAATATTTCTTCCCTTAATGATTTTCATAGAGGAGAAATAGAAAAATTTGGTATTTAACGGGGTGAATGAATTTCTGAAAGGTATACATATTTACTTTTAGATATCCGTAGTTCCTCGTTCCGAGCGAATCCTCGTTTGCCAGCATGAACATCCTGCAATACCTCGGCTAAAAGAAAAGTTAATGGCAGATTCAGCGGCATCAGGTCACCCGTAATGACTCATCCCCTTCCTTTCCCTTCGTTCCCTTCTTTCCCTTCCTCGTCCTTTCCCTTTCTATTTCTTTCTCCCGTTGATGGGGCCGAGGTTTCAAGCTGGCTCACAAAGGTCGCCGTATCCGGAACCCTCCTCGCTTCTCTAGCCCCCTGTCGTCCTTGATTTTCGCAACGGCTAAAGGAAGGAGGAAGCCATTAATTTATGCCCCTCCTGATCGATCGTTCGCTAAAAGTTCGAACTTTCGACGAGCGGACGCAGAGAACCACGAGAACGAAGGAAAACGATAGAGAGGTAGAGAGAAAGAGAGAAAGAAGAGTCTCTTCGTTTGCTGGTTACATCCTCGGAAAGTTTAGAATTCGAAAATGATGGACGATCCTCGAAATTAGGAGTCGAATGGCTGCCATTATAAGTGTCGCGCCGTAATCATCGTATAACATTTTGGTTTGACAAGCATTGTAGGCAGCGTTTAATTCTTGGGGACAAATTTTTGAATTGCATTCAAACGCATTATTATCTCGTTTAGGGCAAAAGTATCTGAAGACGCTCGCGTTGTTTGCAAAAGGGTTACGAAGCCACACGTTGCCACATTGTTACCAACGACGAGAGAGTTGTCGTTATCACGAACGTCCTGTTGGAATTTCACGTCTGCAAAAAGAAAACAGGAAAATCGTTCGTCTTGCCGTTTCACACGGCACAAAGGTTCCATTTCAATAGCAAATCCCGACGTCTCTTTGCGACGGGAAAAGGATCAAAGGGGAACGCGATGGCAAGCACGTGCTCTCCCGTAATTGACTCTCACCCCGTTCGTGCCCCGATTTTTCGCGCTTCCTTTCTTTCTTTCTTTCTTTCGTTCTCGTCCCTTTCCCTCCACCTCATTCCCTGCTACCACCCTCCAACCACCCGAAACTATTTGCCCCGAAAAACGAAACTCTTCAACAATGCTTTCGAACCTCGCCTTTGTAGCACGCTTCCCATCGGCAAGGGCTGTTCGCTCTTTATTCGGCTCCATTCTGAGCATCATATCGCCGCGAAATGTTGTTCTATGCATAGCAGGACTGAAAACTGACGCGCTTTTATCAACAATTCTACTGTGACAAACTTTTCCTCGCTTTTCGCACTGCGTTGCTTAAATGTGCAGATAATTATGAAAATGGTCCAAGTTATATTGTATTTCTTGTTTCGAGATTTTGGCTTGGACCACTTTCATAATTATGGGCACATATGTACAATGTTGAAAGGTAAAATTGAATTTAGATGTAAATATAACGACTGAAAATTGAATTTCAATTTAGATTTAAATTGGGTCGCTGAGAGTTGATTGAATTTTAGACAAGATTTTCTAAAAAATCCAATTCTTAAAATATGACAATTGCTACATTGCATACGCAACAAGATGACACAGAGTTTAAAATGAGCAGAAGAATGGATTTGCTCGGTGGAGATTTCTAAAGGAGTCGCGAGAAACATCGAAACGCTGATTCCAAAAGAAATCGTTTGTTCACTGTTGCGTGTTCCCGTTTAAAGAAAGCCTCGCACAGAGGCATGCCATAAATATCGTCTACGAAAAAGGAGCCGTCCGACCGAGAGGGAAGAAGAACGATTTTCCAGAGGAAAGGCAAAGAAGGAGGAAAAGAAAAATGAATGTTCGCCGTCGTTTGGGCTCCTCGCGGAACTTCGTGATCTCGTTCTGAAAATTGCATAACCGGCCTAATCGATCGTTCGTGGAACTCGGGACCTCGTTCCTTTGTCGGCGGCCGCGTAATTGAATTTGGAACAAAAGCAATCAGGGGACCCGAAACGGGACGGGTAGCCGCGGAAACGAATGGGGAAACACACTACCGGAAATACCTTGCTGTAATAAGGTAGCGCATATGTTCAACAATCTTTTCTTATGTTCCCTTTACGTTTGTGGGTGCAACACAGTGCAATTCAATTTTTCTCTGAAAATAACAAGTTCAATCTATTATATGATTGCATAAGTTCGTGCCCAATTTGAAAATAAAAATCAATGATTAAATTTTAAAGTATGCAGCTTTATTAATCAATAGACTGCGGATCTTTATGTATTTATGGGTTATGACTTGAATGTAAAACTCGTTAGAATTTTGTACAATTTTTATTTGTTTTGCGTTCCACTTTCTTAAAAATAGTGTTTCGACAAAACGATTCAATAAAATCATACCTTAAATGTTTAATCAAGGGAATCGCGGGACAGCGGTGCATAAAATCGCAAAAATTTAGTACAAATACGAAGCGTCGTAATGGCAGGTAGGAAACTATCTAATGATATTCGAACGAGCTGCAGAAACGAGCAAACAATTATTTATAGAGAGGAGCGAGACTCCCTAAGGCAATTCCTTAAATAAAGAAATAAAACGAGGCAAATGGAGGGAGGATCGTTGCACGGTTCGTGTGACTTCAATCACGATGCCCTTTGAGGGCACACAATTTACTTGCATCGAAGAGGGAGATCAAAGTGCTTCTATCGTACGTTGAAAGTACTTCTGGGTTATTTCCTTCTTTTCACCGCCCTCTCTCCTCGAACGTTTCCCCGTTTCCCTTTTCGCGTTCCGTCGATTTTCTACAACGTTCTCTCTCACTCGTGAATCTTCTTCTTCCGCGGAGAATCGGAGATATCGGAATTACCGTGAAACGTATTCAATCTCGTAACTCGTCGTCTCTCTTCCGATAACTGGAGCTAAACTATATATATATACGTTCCATGAATCGCTAACGCGAAATGTCGTAAAACACGCGAGAACAATTTCGCGTAACCTCGTGGAACATTTGCGAAAGACTGAATTAAGTGGAACAGAAGAGAATTTTTAGAAATTCGCGAAAAAGTGTTATTCTTCCATTTCCGACGCGTTCGCTCCCAGAGAATCAGCTCGAAAAATTTCGTTGCTCTCGCCGGAACCACCGAGCCATAATTCTTAATTTTCGCAAACCATGCGACACCTCGTTCCAAGGAAATGAGTTACTCGCTGAAAAAGCTTCTGCAATTTTCTTCTTTCCTAAATCTCGACGAGAGTTTTCGGGGCCACGAAATTTCCCCGGCATTCTTTTAGCATTCAGTTCCGTCGTTGCGTTGGCAATACTGAGACGAAGAACGAGAAAAGCGGTCGCGTTCGCGAAAAGCAGGAAACACCGTGGGAAAGCCAGAATGCTTCTTATCCTCGAGAACCCCCGTGTCAAGACGGGGGCTGGAACAAGGAATGCGGCGGTACACCCTGAGGAACAAAAAGCCACGAATTCCTCCTGAATGCGGCTGGTTCAATTCCGAGTTGGTTGCTGCTGCGAGAACGCACAGCTTTCCGAGTGCTGCGCTGACTTTTTAATGAGCCTTTGACAGACTGTAGTACTCGTCAGGCTGAATACGCCAGCACCTCCTTTCTGAGCCCGTGAATAATAGTTTACAAGATACTAACACTTTACCCGACCAGAAGCTCGGTAATAGCCCTCTCAATGGCCGCGTTATGTCAAAAAGAAGCTTAACAATTTCCCTTTTACACCGTAATCCCCCGGAGAAATTGCTGTTTTCGATGAATAATCAAAAAGGGAATCTTTTAGCCTCCGCTATCGGCTCTTCAAGGGCTGTTAAATATGCTGTTACAGCTTCTTGCACTGTGATTACTAGACTGCGGATTTTATGCATTTATAAGAAAAATGACTAGACAAATTTCCAAACTCAGATGACACTAGAAGAATCTAAGATTATTCTTACATCGTTGTCTACTCATTAAAATGATCAAAACACAGTATTCAGATTCGTCCAATTTTAATATCTCACAATGAACTTGAAAATTTTTATCTTGCATAAAGATCCGCAGTGTAGTGATCACTTTCTTGCAAAAGTGTCTGTCCCTACTAATTAAAACGACGAAACACTCTATTCAAAAAATTAATATTTTTCTTTAGAAATCCAGGACGCTTTCATCAATATTTTTCTGATTAGTTTCTCTCGGTGTAACTTTAATGTCCCTGCTAATTAAAACGAGGGGACACTCGATTCGAAAATCGCAATTTCCTCGTAAGTTTCGAGTGGCAGTCGGCGGTCTCGAGCAATGGTTTCTAGTAATTAATTCCCGGCGCGTGCACGCGGTATTTTCCGCGAAAAGCGATATCACGAAAGTAAATGCACGACGAAGCCGTAATCCGGGACTTGAAGTGTCGTTCAGCAATTTTCAACGAAAGCCGTCGCTCGCCAGGACAAAGGAAGCGAGCGTGTACAAATGTCTGGGCATTACGCGATACGGGCTGCGAGCTGCGACGCGTTTCGCAGCGGAATAATTCAAGTAAACCGAAACATAAATATGTCGTTTGAGCGCGACTAATGTGTCCACGGTTAAACGGATTTGCCCGGTTAGATTTATCGTCCGGAGCGATTTAAACATGGAATCCCTCCCTTTCCCAGCTTGTAGCCCCAGTTCGAAGGAAGGTCAATGCAAGAATAACGTATCCGAGATTAATAAATCTACCGGGACTCTCGTCGATTTAATCCTACCCGTGAGCGCGCGCGCGTTCGAGCGGATCCCTCTCGCGTGATCTCATAATGCGTTGGTTTATTCGATTCCGCTTTAAACTCGGAATTGCTGCGATCGACGAACTTCTGCCAACTTCGAAGGCTTCCCCGTTGCGAATCGCGGATATTGTTTAAGCAGCTGTTCCCGTTCCGGGATGTCGATCCAGACATTTCAACCGATGTTGTATACCAACGTCATTTCCATATCTTTCAAATGTTCCGTAATATGTTTCATATTTTTTACATATCGTATACTTAACCTTTAAAAATCTATAAAATTTTACAAATATTTATGCAGACAAATTTTTTCTTTAATTTTGGTCCAAAAATGTATGGGGCGCAATAACCACCTGTACACGGTTAACATTAGAGCAGGAACACACAGAGAGAAGGTTAATCATATTTTTCGGTTGTATTTGATGTAACAGATATGTTCCCTAAACTTTCGGCTCAATGTACAACATTCCATACCACAGTCTGGCTCTTGATTCAACATATCAAATGGTACTCTTCGAAATCTCTGTTTCGACTCCATTTTTGAGACAAATCCATTTTCAACAACGAACAATGAGTTCGTAACTTACTCGTAACTTACGCGCTAGTAACTTACTGATATACTGCGAATCTTTACGCATTTACGGCTTAAAACATTGTCAAAAAATGTTGGAAAATAGGGTCCCACAGAATTCAGTACGAATTTTCTTTATTTCAGATATACGAAGACGACTACCACTGAAAATAACATTTCACACGATTCCACTATCTTTTTTGCCTAGGAATATTGAAAATTGCATAAACGTCTGAAGTCTACTCATTGATAATCCAACAGCAATCGACGCGGTGCGACCGACAGGAGCAGTCCAACGAAAAAGGGTGGAATCGATAACTGCGGGTCGGTAACAAAAATGGTGGAGAAGGGTTCGAAATGACGCGACGGTTGGCATGTCGATAAAAGTTGAAGAAAGTCGCGAGGAGTTCGATTAATGGTCCACGGGACGATCGTTCGGTGGCGGGGAATGAAATTCGCGTTATTGAAAGTTTATCGCGCATAATTGGCGGCGGTGGGTGGCGCAACGTCGGCTTTCTCGGCGTGGTCGTTTAAGTGGCATCCACAGGTAGTTGATTTCGCTGGTGGCCGCGTTTCGCAGGCTCCGAGCGCTCGGAACAGATGGCAACTAGTGGCTGAATACGACACGCCGAGAGATCTCAAAATATTTCAGCCCTCGAGGTGCCGAGGCTGTAGTGCGCCCGCGCGCATACCCCCTATACACGCACCCGAGTAAACACATAGAAACATAGCCGGACACAGACAGATACGTAGACAGACAGGGAAGAAACACAGGCAGAACGGCGCGGCTGCGGCTGTGAGAGCGGAGCGCTTTAATTAAATTCTTCGGGGGCACTTCTTTTCCTGGATTTAAAAAAAACATTCGCTCTCTCGTACAAATACCCAGCCCTTGACATCGTGCAATTGCATCTCATGGCCGATGCGCCGACGCCGAGCGCCGCGGAACTGCACCGAATCCCCGAGGAAATTTTTTTCGAAAGCTCGACTCAATTATTCGCATCGAGGAGTTCATTCCCTTTGTTCGATCCCGTTCCAACGGCACGGAATAAGCGTTCCAATTTATGCTAGGTTCATTGTCTTTGGGAGAACGTCCTTCCACTATTCTCCGTCTTTGTCTTCTTTCACTTTTTCTTCGTCTTCTTCTTTTTGTTACGCCACACGCAAGAAACAATCGATTTCGAAACGCTTCGTCAGCTTCCACGGCGATTTCTGTTCCGTAAAGATCGTACGCTGCTCGGATGAAAATTCGTCCGTTCCCGTTTTACCGTTCCACTTTTTCGAACAAGCTAAAAACAAGATTTCACCGAAAAAGGATGAAAAAATCTCTATCCAGGTCACGGGGAACAGGATAATTTCGTGCTAGAAAATAGCCCGGGCATCCGAGAGGACGGAGCCTTTTCCTCTCGCAACAAGAAAACAATTTAGATAACCGAGTCTCGTCTCTCCTCTCCCGGCTCTCTCTCTCTTCCCCGAAAATAGACGAGGGAACCTACCCAATGATAAATGGTCGTGTGTCATCACTCCATCCTAGACACGTACCCTCCACAGATCTTCCTCCCCGCGAAAAAACCGTAACAAAAGACTTCTCTCCGGACTGCTCGGCCATAATTCGTCAAAAACTCGGGTCGGTCGGCCGAGTCCGTGGGAGGGAGGACGAGTAAAGGGTGGGGGATGGCCGGGTAGCGAAAATAGGTACGGGGAGGGTCGAGGGGGATGAAAAATAAAGAAGCAAAGGGGGCGGAGTACATGAAATTCCAGGCTGGAGCAGTAAATTCCAGTGTCGCGTTGATATTTTCGCCGTGCGCAACATTCGTCGAATATGTCCATCCCCTAGCCATCCTGCACCACCTCCCACCCAACCCCTAAACTTCAACGAACCCTCTGCACCCCCATGAACCCCCTACGCCCCTATGTACCCCCCTGCGAAGGGATGAGCACGAGCCACGAGACTGGAAAAAGACGAAATAGCGGGGGAGACTCATTCGAGTCCGGCTGAAAAGCTCGTTTCCACGGTGGAAATCGGAACGTGCCGCGTTCCTCAGCTCTTTTTCCACCCCCTCGTCCTGAAAACTCGACCTCCCACCCCTAAAACCGATTCCGGGGGTTCTGTAATCCAGAAAAGCAGCTCACGATTCGATGGGAACGGCTAAAGACGCTCGAGAGAGCGGCTAAGCAAGCTTACCGTGTCAATTTAAGTATTTCTAGTCGCACTACGGTATCACAAAATGGCGACGAGCTTCTCGGTCCTGGATAAACAACGTAGACGTTTCTATTGCTGTGTAATGAAGTCCTGAGGCGAGCTGTGTACCTCTACAAGATGGCAGCGGGTCACGTTGCTGCATACGCTCCTCCCTTTCCATTTCAGGACATTGCGATTGTATTTCTTCAATCTCCAAGTATAAATAATACAGAATTCGTTCGTGGTTGCTTCGCTAGAACCGAACAAGATGGGGAAAATCCATTAAACAGCTGAATAAATTGTCTATTCGGAAAAACATTATGAAAAATATGCAAAAGACTGGACGCCTTACGAAACCGATTCCGGAGGTTCTGGTAATCCAGAAAAGCAAAGCAGCTCGCGATTCCACCGAAAACGCAGTTAAGGGCAAGAAAAGAGGGGCTTACCGTGTCACCCGTGAACCCCTGATTCCCTCCTTTCCTCTTTCTCCTCTTTCCACAATCTCTCGTCCCCCGTTTGCCCCCTATCTCGCTCGCCTTAATCGAATGCACCCCGCGGTGGGGAGATTTTATTAAAACTAGTACGTTCCCGAGAGGAGATTTGGTTTTCCTCCCTTTAAATCGAGCGCCGCCACTCGAGAGCTGGCTTCCAGAAGACTGTTTTCTTTTTCTCTCCTCCTTCACCTGCCTTCGTTCCTTTTCTCTTTGTAAACCGAATGCTGTCTTCGGGACACCGCCAGTCGATGGGCTCTCGAAAGCTTCAATTTCGTTAATCAGCAAGCAAAAGGGAATATTTATGCAAATACGAGTTTTCGTGGCACCGTGAACGATTTATTAAGTATATTATTAAAAATCACGAAGAAAATGGTCTTCTCGTTACGACTAAAAATTGTAGGACCAAATTTTCGATGATCGAAAGCTTCGATTTTGTTAGTCAATTCGATTGCGAATTTATGAGGTATAATATGAAAAATTATAAAGAAAATGGTTTCCTTGTTACCACTAAAAATTGTAGGAGCAAATTTTCGATGATCGCACAAATTTGTACGAAAAGAACTCATGTTTATACCTAATGTTTAAAAATATACATTTTTTGGTAAACGGGAAGAAGCGAAAGACAACGACAGGACGTTCAAGTGTCCGCGAGAACGAGAAACACGGTGGCAGCACACGTTTGCGGGGATATATCCACATCCAGGCAGATCTAATCGAGGGAGAAGGGTGCTCGTGCTGCACCCTGCTGCAATTCCACGGTGAATCATGCGCCGCGATACAATCGAGGCTCTCCCGTGCATCCACGTGAGCGGTCTGCGGCTCGTCGATGAGCGTCGAGCCGCTCGTCGACGCGAATCCATTTGTATCCTCTTATATCAAGATGCAATCTGATGACTGGTGAAACGACCCTGCAATTTTGTCGAGTGTTCTCTCTCCTCTCCGCTCCGTTCTGCTCCGCTCCGAGGCGAGCGTTCTTCACCGTTCCGCCCGCGATTATCGCAGTGAAACACCGGCCACCCGCGCAATTTATTAAGAAATCCCGTCGAAACGGAATCGCCGTATCACCAAGATGCTTATCCTTGTCTCGCTGTCCTTCTACAGGACGTTGCAATCGCACGGGTCATGCTACGGATCTTTAACGGACCCTCGTTTCCGAAAAAATTGAAAAAATCAAGTTTTGCGTTCAGTGCATTTAATTCAGCACACGGTCACTTTAGTCCAAATTGCAGTACGGGCTGTAAATTAATTGGAATCGGGAGGAAAAATCGCCGTGCAATTTGTTGAAAACACAAACGTCGCTGTTCAAACAACAGCAAACAACAGCTACAACGATCTCCGCTCGAACGTTTAATGCCTGTTCATTTAAATCACGAGCTAATCGGCCTCGGCGAAAGGGAACACTTAAGCCGAGATAATTTTCGATCGTTTAACCGGGAGATTGGATTAAAGAACGGGGCCGATAATACAAAGGAATGGTGACTATGAATCTCCGCCCCTTAATGAACGTAATACTATTTTATTTCTGCTGGCCAGCGTGATTATAAGACTCTAGTAATTCGGCTCGATGATCACGGCTCCGATAAAATTGTGAAACGAAGCTGTATAACAAAATCGGAGATGTACTTCTACTACTCTCATTTCGTACGATTCTCTTTTTATGCAAATACATCGTCCTCGCTTTCCTCCATTTTCTTGAAACGTTCTCCTTCCGTAATTATTTGATCAAGAGTTTCTCGTATGCATGACCAAAGCGAATTAGTCAAAAATTCTACGTAGTTCTACTTTCTCTCGATGTTCTTTCGTTAAAAATATAACGCAGTCTATTCATAATGCAAATAACATTTTGAATAGTGGTACAGCAATTTCTACTGGTGACTAAGGGTTAAGTTTCGCGAATGCGACCAGAATAAATTGTGTCGCGGTACCTCCAGCCGCCGCTTCCTCTCCATCTCACCCCCGCAACATCTTTCCGTCTCGTTACTCGAAGTTTTATCTCTTCGTACAACTTGCCCGAGCCTTTTCTTTATAAATACAACACACACCGTTGCCTCCGGGTTAACCTACCACCGAGGACAACCCTTTCGATGTGAGGTCTGCGTCGAGTATTTATGTTGCTTTGTGGAGTACGGTACAGAGATCCTCGTCTAAGATTAGCATAACGGGACGCAGAGGACGACCATGATGTCCTGCACACCGTGTGAACCTACGGCCCGCCAAGGGACATGGAACGAGGGTGGCCTACGGAATCGTTCTTATTTGTCCTTGACACGATCTCTCTACTTAGCTAATTAATTTGGTGGAATTCTGGTTGAATGCTGATGTACACGTTTTCATTTCCGCGAATATTTCGACATGTACATTTTGATTAGTACATTTGGGTACATTTGTGAATGTCATTTTGGTTAGTTAATTAATTTAGTAGAATTCTGGCTAAACGTTGATGTGCATCTTTATTGTACATCCAATGTATACATTTAATGTGCAATTAATGTATACGTATAATGTACATTTTTATATTAATGTACATTTTAATACGTTTGTGGATAGGGCCTTGCTGTTGAGAATGCACCGAGACAGACTTTTATTTAATTCTGCAAATGTTTGCTCGAATATACATTTTCGTGCACGAGTTTCCACTGTACTGTATAATTGTCCTCAAGTGTGCATTCCTCGTAGATACAGCCTGTTACAAGAAACTAACAGTGGAACGAAATTTCTACCTGAACACTTTAGAAACCACGTATTTCTTTCTTTAGCCACGTTCTTTGTAACATCTGGCCCGACCTCGATTCCTCAAGTTCTTTAAGCCGGGTCTACACGTTTCTCGTATCACGAATCAGTCGCCGTGCCGGTTTGCTCTCTCCTCTACTTCATCGATCGACGTTTCTTTCTTGAAGTTCTTGCCTAAGCACGTTCCACCCGCATTACACGTAGATCCGCGTCAATTAGTAAAGAGAGAGGGAGAGAGAGAGAGAGAGGTCGTTTCTGTCTGCGGAGAGCTTACGTTACCATGGTGCTCGAGTGCCTCCGTGCGCAGAGGATAATACACCTCGGAAACTACGAGGTATCGTCTCGAAGACAGTGGAATTGTTACTTCCGTTTGCACAGCTTCGATCATCGCTAAATGCTGTTATACTCTGCCCCGCTGAAATACCGATAGCTTGTTTCAATGGCAGACACGGAGCCTAAAGACGTCAATATTAGCAACGGATTTCATTTGCTCCCTGGACTTCTCTATTCGATGGAGAAACACGTTCCGCCATTGTTCCTTCCAATTTTTGTAGACGAAGTTGAAGAAAGTGGAACCGAATAGAATCTTGTTTTCACTGGTAGTAGTCTTTGCAGATCTGAAACAAATAAAAGTCGTACTAAACTCTGTCGAGCTTTACGTTCTAGCATTTTTCGAAAATTTTCAGAAGCCATAAATGCATGAAGATCCGCAACAAATGAAATGTTAAATTTCCTAACAATTAGTTTGCATTTGATGCGATTCATTTTACGAGAACTTATGTAGAAATACTTTCTTTGCAGAAGCTTGAAATTGATTTGCAAAATGACTTGTAAAAATGTGAATTTGGAGTGGAAAACAATTATTGCAGACATTTATCTCGATAAAAAATACGAAACAAACAGAAAAAAACGGAGAAGATCAAGAAGGATGCGCACACCCAACGCGATCGTGAAAATCCGAACAAGGGCTGACGTAACGATCAAATGTTCTCTACGAGCTGGAACCAAAAATCTACGGGTGCGGTCTCGCGACACGAGTACGCCAAAGGAAAACAAAGCGGGGTTACAGTAAGCGAACGGCGGTGTCCTCGGTGCGTAGAACACTCACACAAAAACATTCAGCCGTGTGATTAATTCGCAAAGGCCGCGGGGGCCAGGAACCGGTGCGGCGCGTCGCACAAAAGGATTCCGTAACGACGGAAGTGGTTCCTGTGATTAATTATAGAATGACTCGGCGATAGGATCGCGAGTTTGCGTCGGTCGTTTCGGAGGGATTCGCGCGGAGATGCAACGCGTGTATCTTCCATGGAGGAGAGCCACTTTTCTTCACGGATGTACGTATATATATGTATTTAATGTATGCGCAGTCATTCCTGATTCAGCAGAGCTCTGCGGCGCAGGATGAGTCATTCCCTCGTGCATTGACACTCGAGCTGGTAACGTAGGCACTTTACAGCCTCCGAACGAGAGCATCCCCTTCTCTATCTATCCATCTATCTCTTCTTCGTCTATCCATCTGTCTGTCTCGCTTACTCCTATGGCTTTTCGATCCGTCTCGTTTCCACCCTCTATCAATTCGACGTGTTGCTGCGGCAACACCAGTGTCAGCAACATTACCAGCCCCTGCGCCGACGAGATAGAAATGTCAAGCTGGCTAACAGGGACGCCACTAACACATATACACTACCGGCCAAAAGTTTCGAATCGCTTGCTGATTTTTATAAAAATCGAATAATATCGAATATCAACCAGTTGCATAATATTTCGAAACAGATTTCAGCATTTTCTTATGTCCACAATACTCTTGCATAATTCATACATCTTTGGCAACTTCTACAAGAAGCATGAGAAAATATCAAATTAGAAACATTCGTTTGCATATGTCTGGGTGTTATTCAAAATAAAAGCGGGTTTTTAATGAAAGAGCATTTTGAAGAAAAATACGCATTCCTGGATAATAAGGATTTCGTACAAAATGTAAAACATACTGTTCGTAAGTTTTTTGTTAAGTACTCTTTCTTGGTTGTTCTAAAGACATTCAGTTATTCTTATAGACCTCTTGTTTCTCTGAATTTACGCGGTGATTCCAAACTTTTGGCCGGTAGTGTATACATATACAGTTTGCGCATAGTTCGCGCGAACATCGGTCCTTGTTCCGCGAAATTAAAACCAGCCGAGCATATGTTAATGCGCTCTCTATATCTATCTCTTGCTTCGTCTAATAACGATTCACGGCCATCGTCGTTACGCTTTGAATTCGTGCGAATCGATATATAGCAGAGATCGCGGCACACCGACCGGATGCCGGTCGTCACCCCTAACTTGCTGGCCACCCTAACCGCAAACCCGTGAACCGCCGTTTAGGCGATCTACGGAGTTCGAGAATGGCGGTGGGAGATTGGAGGGAAAATTTTTGATTCGTCGGACACGCTGGGGACACCAAGATTGACGTTGATTGAGTGGATTAGGGAGGGTTAGAGTGAGTTAAGGGACTCGATCAAATAGATTGTCATAATTGCTTTATTATTGTCGGTGCAGTGTATCAGTTATTCGCTTAAAAATGCATAAAGTTTACGATAAAACTTCTGATACATTTCCCGCAAAACCAATTTGCCCAATTGCCCAATCGTCGTTGATTCCGACAACTTTCCCGGTGAACAAATCGCCGCCGTAAAATCCGCATCGCGGGCCGAAGTATTAAATCGCATGCAAAAGGAAAAAACTGTACGCGAACGGTGGGAGCCAGTAAATTCGCGACGCCGCGCGAATGCAAGCGTCGCGGCGCATTAGGCGGAATAATTTATGGCTGCGGGAATCGTAGTCACCGGCTAGAACGGATGACACACGTAAGACAAATGGCGGCGAAGCAAACCGCGACGGTAATCTCTCCGTGCGTTTGCCCGGTTGATCCTGCGGGATTCGCGTTCCACTGGTCCTGCTCGGCGATATCATCCCATTATGGTTCTCCCGCACGAGCTTCCCTGCGAATCGGTAAGCTCATCGTGTATTCACCGTACGATTCCTTTGACTCGAGCCAGAACCGATTATCGATGCCGATCGACGCCGTTCGGGACATACGACCGATAAGCGACCGGTACCGAAATTAGTCGACGCCATGGAAACGAGAATTAATATCGAAGAACGATCGTGGAATACCAATACGACGCCCCGGGGCTGTCCGAGGATGACCAACAAGTGCCAAGGTCCGCGAAACTACGCCCAAGCTCCACTACCGATTCAACGGTTTGTGTGGGCGAGATAATATTCTAGACGCGAGAACTCAATTTTGTAATAGTTTATAATATTGGGTGGAACGAAAGTTCGCAGCGTTTGTAAATTAAAATTGATTATATACAGTACCTCGCTGATTGTAAACCGAGCAACGCAATGGAATTTTTATTTGTTCGATGAAAATTTGCTCGCTTTATAGATTTTTATCATTTTATCGTTTACCGATTTCTGTACATTCATATATTAGTACTAGACAGCTGATCTTTATGCAAAATAATTTTCTACCGCAATTACTACTTGAAATTAATATAACGTTACCATTTTAAATTACAACCATTTTTGTAATAAATTCAATCTGTTTTAGTCTAACAAAGGTACGGTTGGTTCCCTTCTGTTTTAGGTTCTTTAATAAAGTTCCATTTTATTCTTCGTTAGCTGAATTCATTAATGGTCGGAATAGGATTTTTCTATAATCTTCCCTGTCTTTTTGCTTCCAAAACGCGAATCTACATAATTTTGCATAATGTTTTATACTTAAAAATTTATTTAATCCTGTATAAAATCTGTAATACGTTATTGCAATCGCAGTAGCTAAATTCTTCGGAGACTGACAAAATATTTTTTATTGTTTCTTTCAGATTTTTCCGTAGTATTGTTCAGGTTTATAAAATTCTATGCATGTACTATGGAGGATTAAGTGCCATCACTGTGTAGTCACAGTTGCTAATAGGAAATGACAGCTTTGAACGTTTCTAGAGACGTCCTTCTACAGTATTCTCTTTTGTCTGACTACAGCTGTGTCTATTCTACTTAGAATTTCTATGATCATGAGCCATCATTCTACGCTACATGTTTCAACATGAATCTTGCTACTAATCCGTAAACTCTGCCATAAGTAATGCTGAAAGCACTAAGATGGCGATGAACAAATTATTATTACAACAAATCTTGTTTCCTACACTCTGCTAGTGTTTCCTTCTATACATTATCGAGAAACAAGAAGGCGCATCGCGCACCCTTGCAATCCTGTAAACGAGATATATTGGCTTGGCGCGAAAGTAATTTCGGTATTTTAAGATGAAACAGAACCCAATTTTTTTTATTCAAGCGATGAACTTTAAACGATAAAACATTTTTCATAATTTTCGATGATCATTCTGCATCTCTCTGGTAGCTCACAATTTCGCTCTCATCAAACTTCTGGTCCTTATCGGCAAAAAACTGATCCAAGTGCGATTTCAGCGTATAATTTGCCAACTCAATAATAATAAAGACAGTCCCTTCGGAGGGGCTGTCTGATTATTTCCGAAATTCCGTGTTCCCGATAAGACTCGATTCGGTCCGGATCACTCAGAACAAGAAAGATGATCGGTTAAATACGAGAAGAGACTTCTAATCCGTCATGATACCCTAGAAGATGATTCAGCAAAGGGAGGATCCACCGGTAAACAGCTACTTTCACTCGACAGCGTGTTCGACTACCGGAAGTGGCTATCGGGGTCGACGAAACTAAAATTGCTGATCGATTAAGGTTACTCCGCTGATTCACTAGCTTACAGACTGATCACCGAAGGGGTCCGAGGAGAAGCAGGAGAACGCCGGTGAAACGTGGGTCTTCATAAATCAAAGGATTACGACGGGATTACTTGAGAACGAGACACGCGTTGTCCATGCGTGCGGGCCTTGGTCGATCCGAGACCACAAAAATGTCCGAACTGTTACCATTACAAAGGTCAATTTATACTTTCGTTCACATACGTCAAGTAAATGAAGAATTTCTCACGCGATACACGCAAACAGCCTGAAAACACCATTTCTGTATATTTGCTGACGATGCACAGTAATATCGAATATTAACTTTCATTTCAATTCGACACTTTGTAAATACTCGGCTTAATGAACAATCAATTTACGAGTGTTTGTTCGAATCGCGGCATTTCTCCTGTGTTTCTGATTTTAAATCATATTTATCCCTTCAAAGTGCAAAGGTTAAATGACGTACGATTTTTAATACAGTCGAGCGTTCCTACTGCAAATGATATTAAACCTGGAATGCCGCGGACATCGGTATCTATGTTGCTTTGCGCTAGCGCAGAAAATTTTATCCACATCTTGCATGAAATTCAACAATTCTATAGACTGTTCAGTATATTACCGCATTTATTCAAAATTTCTTTCGAAATTTAAATTTGGTTAAACCACCGTTGTTCATCGTTTATGCTACCATTAAAAAATTGTTTAATAGTTTTCTTTGTTGATATTATAGTATGAAAATTCATTTTTCGCTGAAGAAACTTTGGCCCAGGTGGAAACCGCTGGACTAAATCTAATTTCGTTCAACATGGGGGTGTTGAAGATCACCGATGAAGCTCCGGGGTATATCCAATATTTTTAGAGATGAAGGGGGGCGCACCCCCCTGGAAAACAGATATCACCTTTATTCATACATCCGTTGCCGAGTCGAATTCTTCCCCATGCAGATTAAATCACGTAGTCTCGGTATCCGCGCGAAAGGTACGCGCGAACGTGCGCCAATTTCCAAAGAAGTCTAGATCTCTATGGCAACTCGAGACTGCATATTGCGCGGCTTCTAAATCGGCCGGAGAACTTATTGGCCGTTTCGCGACTTACGTAAGCAATTTCGTTGGATCAAGAACCGCGATCGCGGAGATGTTTCGTGGCTGGGAACGTCGGAACACTGATTCTACAATGGTCGCTCCATCTGCGATCTGTATCCCTAGTTTCGGCACGGTTTAACAGGTTTCATGCTGTTCGTGTTTGAAGGAAGGGTCTAAAAGGATAAGACTGGTCCAGAGGCTCCCTAATTTTTATCGATGCCGTATCCAAAACAATGTTTTAAAATTACATTTTTCTTAACCCCCATCCATCCCTCGTATCATCTTGACACAGTTTCTCCAAACTAAGTTATACTGTTCTGTTATTTCTATACATTTTTCCGCAACTTCGTGTCTTTCATTTTTGTAACGCGAAACGCATAACCGAAGAATAAAAAGACATCGAAAAATAACGGTTTACCTTGTTATTTTTTATTATTTTTAACGTGTTATATTCAATACGTAATTTGATCATTTTAATAATAGAACGTATGATGTTTTATTACAAAAGTCTGCTGTTCAATTAAAAAAAAAGCGAGGGAAGCAATTTTTCATTATTCTTTTCCAAATATTCAACATTCAATGCATTTATTGAATTGTACTAATTTCTTCGTTTCCGAGGTCCATGGACATTTAGGAGAAGCAATGCTAGTTGATTAGATATCGATACCAGAAAATTCATTTTAGGGAAAATGTCAGTGAATTCCTTGATCGTGACTACTGTGCGCCGGTGCAGCGAGAGGAACGTCTTTGCAGGTCGAAAGTCTCGGAAGTGGAGCCTGTCGCCACGTTCTCTTGCACACGATCGCATTCGACTCCGGCCGTGTAATTGGGGGATACATTCTATTTTGCAATCTCCTCGGTAACTCCCAGTTGACGTCCGTTCGCTCGTTCTCGCCCGGTCCAACGGTAATTGCGCATATTCACCGGTTGCTCGGCAACCTCGGACGCTACTGGTATCCCGGGACCGGAATGACGAGCGAGCCCCGGCTACGCAGACATGCAGCCTGCCAAGGCCGAAGACTAATTAAACAGCTCGAATCCCATTGGTCAATTTACGAACTGCAGGAAGTAATACGAGCGTTTCCAAGGAACGGGAAAGGCCGATTTCGATCATCTCGGTGTCTAAATTGAGGCTGCCAAAACCGGTTCATCCTACTCACCTTAGACCCTGCCGATGCACCGATCCGTCGATGCTCTGTTTCCTATAATAAATCTGTCCATACGAATTTTCTGTTATTATTAAACTAAATCTTTATGCATTTATAACAAAATTGAGTAGACGAAATTAAAAATTGTTGGAATATTTTTAAAATTAAATATGTCAATATTTGATTGCTCTTCTATTAAAATGATGATTGAAATGGTATTTGAAAGATTCAAAGAGATCTAATTATCGGAATCGGCCGTCAAACGTACACACAAGTAATACAGGAGTTAGGCGAACTGTCAGCCTGAGCAATGGAGAACTTATACAAGCAGATGTACACGGAGACAGGAGATGGATTGTCGAGAGTAAGTAATAGTAGCAATAAGTCATGGCAGGGGCTGATTGTCAGAGATATTGAATGACCGCTTCTCGATGCTGCTATAGTTTGTCGGAATTGAACGTACTTAACGATCCGCTGTTACTAGCGCTACACCAATTACAACTTTGAATACGAAACGTAGCCTGTAATTACTTCTATAATGAAATTCTCCGTGCAACGAATCGTCCAGTTTTGAAATTGTGCGTTTTACAGAATTTCCTTTCAACAATCCAGCTGTTATCGGGTTAGTAAACCGTGCATTCCGGGAATTCCCGCGCGATGGGAAGAGGATATCGTGTTCGTCTAGAAGAGGCGGCATTCCTGCTTTTCCAACAGAGAAACATTAGTAGCAAGAAGTTAAGCCTGTAATGTATACTATAAAAGCTTTCCATTAAAGAGCGCAGAAATAAAAAATGAAATTTTCCTTTGCCACGATGCGGCGCGCCCGTTTACACCTCCGGTAAATGAATACCTTAGAATGCTCGGAAGGCAACGACGCGATTATTTGGCCGCGATGAATATTCTGTAAATTCTTTCGACCCTTTCGCTCTGCCACTTAATTAGCAAATATACGAGACGCGAATAAATCTTTCCGTAATATCACTCCGTTTCAAAGCGGGCGCTCCTCGCATCGTTTTACAAAAATTCATATTTAATAGAAATCCGTGGTTTATATTCGAGCGATTATTAATACGAATATCCAGGGGACAAAATTACGTCGAATTCTTCTATCGTACAGATTCATTTTCAATTCATTGGGAAATTTTAATTTAATCACTTTCAATTTTGGGAGAGTTTATTTCCACATTTCTTCGCTCTTAAAATGTTGCGAATCCTGCTTCAATAGATCTGCCACTTAATTAGCAAACATACGAGACGCGCATAAATGTTTTCGTAATATCGTTTTACAAAAATTCATATTAAATAGAAATCCGTGGTTTCCGTTCCAACGATTATTGAAATAAAGATCCAGAAGTTAATATTACGTAAAATTCTTCTTTTATACAGATTTATTTCCAATTGATTTTATATTTTCGAGAATTTCCGCATTTCTTCGCGATTAGAATATCTCGAGACACGCTTCAACGGAAAATCATAATTGTGTTTTCTTGTTGAGGAACCGGAGTCTCTGGAAATATTCGACTGAAAACAGGTTCGAAAATTGCTGTGGAAACGCTTTTCTAACAACTTGCTGGAAACTTCCATGGCAGAAGGAACGACGCGAAGTAGCCTCCTTACTGGTCCTGCGGATCTCAACTTCCTGGATGTTTTCGTTTGGGGACGTCTCGGAGAGCTTGTTTATGGAAGACCACTTGCTCGTATACTGGATCTCCGTCTATGGTGGTTGTACAATCCCCGAGTAGCCAAGGAACTTTGAAATTCGATTCAGTGCGACCAAACGACAGAGCCATTATTAATTATTTTTGCGAGACTGGACTTGGAAAATTGAATAGTAACGTTCGCCGGGTATCCTGACATTCTCGAACGTTTATACAGTACTTCGTCCATAATATAATTTGACCCTTTCCCGGACGATATTTCTAACTTCAATCGTTTCCTTTAAACCAAAATCAAATTCTACTCTGGTTTTGTTTGAAACCGTCAATAAATAAATCGTAGGGCAATCGTGAAAATTTTATTTGACATTTCCTTCTCGGAGTTTCAGCAAACAACGAAACAATTGCTCGCAATGAAAATTCTATACGGATCGTGTATCAATTAATGACGTCGACGAAAACACGTCGAAAGCAGAAGAAGGAATGCAACGTTAATGCGATTCGCTAATCAGACTCCTTTTAATCCTTCCGGCTTATCCGATGGCGTACGAGTCCCCCGTTTAAATCATCTCGTCGGTGTTCCATCGGCCGATAAATATTAATACGAGCATTTGTGCCGATTGTAAAAATAAAACATCCCCGCGAGCGCTGTAATGTAGTTTTACTCCACCCCCTCCCTCCAGTTGGCAATGCAATTAAATTGACCGATCCCGAACACGGGGGTTGCGAAGGGGTGGCCTGGAAAATATATCGGACCACGAAGGGTTCAATCGCGTTAACCTTTCACGGGCCGGACTTTAAATTTCCTTCTCCGTTACGTTACCTTCCACGAGAGAAACGTTTCTGCCAACATACTAATTCAATGCTGATGGCACGACCGCGAATAGCCGCGCGAATTTTAACGATGCTGTTCGCCCAATCGTCGTAATTTATATCGCCTTTGTGGAGCTCTGCTCGCAGAATGTCCGTGGAAATTAGAACATTTTTGAAAATCTCGTCCACGTTCAAGTATGTTTTAAAACATTCTATCAGATCTATTTAATCCTTTGGTTTTGTTCACCCTGATTACTGGTAAACCTAAGACACATTGAATCAAATGAACACGTGATGTTTATTTTTATCGAATGTTTTGTTTGATAATTTTGTTTCGAAAATTCATTGAAATAGAGTTACTATAAGTTACTTGTTCGACTTTCCCCTTTTCATTAAAAGACCTAAACGTTGTTCGATAATTACATAGGATGTGCATATTCAGGAACAGAAATTGTAGATCCGCCGACAATTAAAATTGATTATAAGTGTTAATAGCGCAGCTCGAGGAGCATAATTACCGCTCACCGATTTAATATCAGTTCCCCTACTTTATCACTGATCTCGACGTGAAAAAGTGCTCGTGGAAACTTTATCCCGGCCATCAGCCACTCGAACAACCATGATTTCCCAGGAATTAATAGTTATTATACTGTTAATTAACCCCTTGAACATGGAAATAACCGTAATTCCGTCTCCGTTGCATAAAATCAATGATTAATTGCATATTACGGTCACGACAGGAGGTAACCAACCCTTCAAGGTCCACAGAGTCCTACACTGAACCCTTAGAACTGAAAATCCGCAAACCCTCAGAGCGATTTACCAAAAAACAAAACAGGCAAAAAGGGGTAAGAAGAAATAGGATCCGTTAAGATAAATCGGTTGTGAGTATATCAGGAAGGAATATCAACCTGCTCGTTAAAACGACGACAAAAAGCGTCCCCTCACGATTCCCTCGCAGTCTTCGAAGTTGGGGATGGGAAAAGGGGTAGCAAGAGCAGAAAAAAGCTGAACGACGTGCCATAATCTTCTGGCTGTTATGAACTATATATTTTCAGATTTTTCGACTCGAACTAAATTCCAAAAAGAATTGCAAGCCCACTTCGTCATCCCAAAGAATCGTGAAAATTGTCGAGCAAAGCCAAGAATACCTCCATCTAAAAATGCATAAAAACTTCTAAGAAAGTTCAAGCTACTTCATCATTCAAATTGGAAAACTAACTGATAGTCCACGGTGCACCATAACCATTTTTCTCGGCGACTGCAATTCCACGTTCACTGCGAGCATCGTGCATAGTTCTCGACACGGTGCGCCGCGCCGGGACGAACGATGCAGACGACACGAGTGGTTAGGCGACGTCCGAGAATAAGCGTCGAGATTATAAGGTACGCATACAAACCGTCGTCGTCGGGGATTGGTGGTTGGGGGGATGGTTTCTCCCTCTTGCGCGAGCACGTGGCGCTGGCCGAACAGAGAACACCGTAGTCTTCTCCATCAAGGATGAGGAAAAGGAGGGACACCTAGCCGAATAAAAGGTTCAACGAAGAATGACGACAACAGAGAAAAACAGAGAGAGAGAGAGACCGAGAGAGAGAAGCTTGCAAGAGAAGACACCTAGCTGAATAAAATGTTGAACGGAGATAGAGAACGCGCTATCGCAGAGCCCTGCCAGCGAACGCGGCACGACGCCGGGGTCGGCGCTATCGATTGGCGTCGGCGTTTCCTCGACGTCGCTATTTGCCCGCCGCCGTCTCCTCTCTCGCTCTCTCTCTCTCTCTCCATCTTTCTCTCTCTCCATTCTCCTCTCCTCCGCAATTCTCTATCCTCCTCTATCCTCCATTCTCACCTCGGTTTCGTTCAGCCTGCTTCGCCACCCTCAACCACCACTCAACCTCAACCCTCTGTCCCCTTTCGCGACCATGCATCCCCTATTCTCTTCATCAAACATCATAAGACTGTCTCTCTTCAGCTTTCCCCGAGGATCGTCACCCTTTGTCCGCAAAGTTCCTCTCTCCCACTAGAAACCTCCTCGTATCTCTCTCTGTCCCTCTTCGAGGAGCATAGATCTCTCTCGGTTGCACCCTCTAAAACTGTCTTTCTCCCTCTTTTGGGTTCATAGCTCTTTCTTTCTCTCTCTGTCTTCCTCAATGCTTCCTTCCTTTCTCTTTCCTTCTTTTTCTGCATGTTCCCTCGACCCCCATCTCTGACTCCGTTCCATCCGACGCGGTAACAGGTGTTGCTCCGGCCCCGAACTCGTACAAAATCGATGGGCAAGAGCCACATCGGCGTCGCGGCGAGGGTTCTCCCCTGGCGATTCACCCTCTTGCTCGGCTTCCTCGTTCCTACGCTGGTTCCAACCCCTCGTGAGGGGTGGAGAGGCGGTCAGGGTTCGCCGAGGGGTGGCATGGAGCAAAAGGGAGAACGAGAAACGACCTGCCCCGAGTTGCAAGCTGCCAGTGATGAAGAGAGAGAGTCTAGCAAGGGTGGAAGTGGTGTATCGGCAGGGTAGAAGGGAGACGGACAAAGCTAGGGGATGAGACCAGTGGTAGTCGGACAGAGATAGGGTCTAGCGAGGGTGGAAGAGGTGTTTCTGCAGAGTAGAAAAAGGACAGACGTAGCTAGAAAGAGAGAGTTCAGCTAGAAAGAGGTGTTTCCAGAGGGTGGAGGAGGTGTTTTCGCAAGGTGGAACGAGGACAGCGAGATGGAGAGAGAGAGGGAGACAGGCAGAGTGGTTCCAGGGGAGGGAAATAGGAAGAGGAGCTGCACGAAGCCGAGGAGGAAAGGACGCAGGCGCCCAGGACGCTGGGCGACGCTGGTTGACGACGCTGCATTGCCAGTTGCACCCCAGCCACACCCGGTACGAGTCATGTAGTCGGGCTACCCTCCACCGCGATACACGGCGGACAATTGTTGCTTCTGCGCCCACAGGTGGTACATCTTCATCTTCGATCTTCGTCCTGGATAGAGACGTCTTGGGTCCGTTCATCCAGCCAGCGTACCCGCCGAGGAAAGAAGGAACAGCTCTAGCATTTGCTTACTGGGGTTAGCGAAGCGGTCTGAACGGTTGCTCGTGTCTCTTCGTTGATGCTCGGTGCTCGGAATCGTCGTCGTGGTTCATCGTCGTCGTTGTCCGTGGTTACGTGTGTGCTTGTGTGTCAGCGTGGGTGCGCGCGTGTACGTGTATCCAGTGAATGAAGGATATATCATAGAGTTACAACGTCGTCGACCTTCTCCGTTCCCCAGGGAGAGTTCACCGGGATTAATCGAAGGGGACACACCGGAAGCTAGAGAGAGAGAGAGAAGGGGTGAAACTGAGGGAAACGTGCAGCGAAAGCCCCAGGCAGAGGAACAGCCGCACGAGGGCAGAGTTGTAGCCACCCATCGCGTGGAACGTCGAAGTTTGTAGCCTGTTCTTCGGTGGGCAATCCTCGACAACCCCCCGCGGCCATCATTCGACTCCCAAAAGCTTGGGGAGGGCGAAGGAAGACGCCGCGGAGAAAGGTTGAAGAGGAACCTGACGAAAGGGGGAGCGATCGACGAACACGCGTAAGGCGACAGCGCACACGTACGGATACACAAACATCGCGGACCTGTTGTCCAACTTGTTGCTCGTCCCTGCAAAAGGCACACCCGCCCACCTCCGACAGACGGACGCCAAAAGCTTTTCGAAAAGGAACCTGAAGCTAGTCCCAAACCCAACAGAACTAACAGACAAGATAAAACGGCTAAACGGTTGACCCGATCCGCGTCGCAGCTAGCTCGACCACTCCACCACAGTTTCGGTTTTTCGAACAATTATCAAGTTCCTCTTCGAGGTGATCGTTCTGATACACTTCTGGTATATTTCTGGGACTCGATGAGACGCTATGCTCGTAAACACTGGCAGTTCTATCACCGGAACCCGAGCTGTCCGACTCTGAACCCCAGGCTCCTGGTGCCTGATTGCTGCAAAAACTTCCGGGAAACCTGTAGGATGAACGGTTCGATGGATTAGTGTGGAGGTCTTCAACAAGTGTCCGATCGGTTGCGTGGGATTGGATTCGGTGGGGCAGGTAGTAGTTGGTGTCCGGGTGTCTAGGACTGATCACGAGATGAGGGTGACGCGGAAGAGAACACGCCCGGCTATCCCGGAGCAAGAGGACGTCGCTGATGGAATAAAACACCACTCGGACCGGCCGGGTAGGATAGTCTCCTAAACTGTAGAGACTCGTTCAAAGACTTGTCCTGGAGGATGTTGCTGGAATAGACCACCTCTCGGACCAGCCGGGGTAGTCTTCTAAACAATTCGTTAAGAATCTTGTTGAAAGACTTGTCGCGTTGAGAGACTGACTGGGAGGAGTGTAACATAGCTGACCTGACGTTTGTACATACGAAATCTAAATAATATATAGACTGTAGCTGTAGACGACGACGAAGAAGAAGAAGAAGGAACGTTAGAGCAATGTGACCGGATGAAGACGCTGGCATCGAAGGATTAGGGTAAGGCTAGAACGATAAGCGTGTCCCGGAGAGATGTTTCCGATGGAGTAAGAGGGAACATGATCGAGCCAGCTTAGGGGGTCGTTATGACGTAATCTTCCACCCGTGAATACAACGAAAGCAATACTACAAACAAGGTAAAAAGCAAAAAAGCTAGAGAGAAAACAAGACAAGAAGAGGACGTTGTCCGCGTTGTCCTCGGCTCCGATTTAATCCAGCACCACGAGAGTATATCGAAACAGCCGATTTCCGGTTCGTTTAGCCGGACGCCTCGCCGAAAAATATTTTAATACGAACGTATACATGTATATACACGCTTGTACATAGGAGTCGATTCTACACGGAGACGCGAGGAGGGAGGTAGGTACACGGGGAGAAGCTGCACAGGGGAAAACTGTTCAGCGATCGTGCAACGACATCTAGAATTAAAATACCGGCCGTTCGCGACGCGTCGGCACGCGTATAACCTGCTAAACCGGAAGCGAGCCTTCCGACTCTGCAAGATTACCACGAGGAATCGATATATCGATAGAGGGACTTGGAGGATCTAGAATCTCGCGGTGATTCCTCTGGAGATTTATCAGCGGCAGACGTTCCGTGATCCGAGCAGCGATCGGTATCGTTGAAGCGAGTTTGATCGAACGAAGGTGAAAAGAAAGGAGGAACCTTGATCGATAGACGAAAAGGACGATGGGACACGTGGTGGCCAGGATCGGCTGAGACGTCGATCGACGATCGAGAAAGACGCGAAGATCCTGGTGGCCTCCGCGGAGACCACCAGGACGACATTTTTACTCGAAGAGACAGAGAGCAAAAGACGATCGTCCTGAACCTGTCTCTTCTGTGTACCCAGTGTCCTGTTAAATAGAAAATCTCAAAAGCAGACTTAGTTGATCGCGAAGGAAGAGATCCTTCAGACTGATGCACCCGGTGGCCCGCAAATACCGGAGAAGAGGAGTTCTTCGCGAACAAGGACTCTAGCAATTGGTTGTCTAGCTTCTGGTGCTGTTGATTTGTCAGAAAGAGTTTGAAGGACACGGTCCAGGATAGCCAAGATGCCGCGGTGCTATATGGTGAAGAAGGCCCTGTGCAACAAGTATGTCAGCAGCGTTGCCAGAGGATTCGAGAGCTGGGGTCGCGACAGGAGCACGCCATCGCCAACCACCATGCAGATACCAGTCTCGCCCATAGAAGGGAGCGTTGCACCCCCTGTTGCTCAAGGTACGAAACCCCCGTCGAACCATTAACTACCCCGGCTACTACCCTTTGATCATTATGAGGCCGGCTTGGCGGCGTGCTAGGCCGACTTATGCGGTGCTCGATCCTCCGAGCCATAGGGTAACGTGACACTGATTCGCTATTTGCACCATGCTGTTTTCCACTAATTTTCGAAGAAGTTTGCGAATTTCAGCGCTAGGGAGTATTTTTGATTTCTGTCCCCATATGTCGACGATCAGTTTGAAATTTAGTCCGATGTGGCAATATTACTCAATATTTGAAGTTCCTCTGCTGTCATTGCATCTGATCGCGCGTACGGAGTATTCAGTATTGATGTATGAAAATGTTTGGTCCCGACATATTGGAAATGTTACCGTTTTATCTGTCAATTAATCGACGAAGTCATTAACGTCGGTGCTTAAGAATATTCGCTCGTCATCTATACGATGACAGTCGTGCAAACTAACGAACGCTGTAATAATTTTTGTATAAATAGCGACCGATACAAGCGTCTTTTAAAAATGAAATTGGGAACTGTATTTGAACAAATAGAAATGACACCTGTATGATCGAAGCGTAATTATTGAAAGCTAAGTCAGGACGATTGGAAATAACTTCGCCGACGTGTCAGTTAAAACTAGAATAACAATGATCGTTTTAACCAACACTATTTCGAGAAAAGTAGCGATCCGTGTCCCCGACACGGCGAGGCGTGTATTGACGTGTAAGCTAGAGCCGACGCCATTCCTCGCGCGGAATAATCTAGAATTCTAGAGTAGAAGCCGAGGAGTCGAGGGAATCGCAGCGAGGAGGAGGTCGATGTTTGTGGATCCGTGATCGGGAAACGTGGAAATGAGAATGCATATAGTAATCAATATTTTGGCCGCGGCTATTACGTCCAATTAATGTGAATGTTGCTGTTTGCTCCAAAGGCCCGCGGTATTGATTCACCGTGGCGCTCGTATATCGCGGGTCTCGTGTTGGTGCGGCGCGCAGAAAAAGAGAGAGAAAGAGCCGCGTGTTTCGTCCCAGCCAAGAAAAATTTCTGCATACGAATGTTCTCTTTCGTGAACGCCTTGCTTCCGCGAATTGTAAACGTCGCATCGTAGCGAGACAACTTTTTCGCACACCGCACTGTTCGAAACGATCACATCGCATCGTGGCCTTTGTGGCAGGAGACACGCGTTCGAACGCAAGTCGAACGTGGAAACTACGATCAGATATAGCTAGCGAGCATCAACAGTACGTACTTCTGCTTTTCTCGCAGTCTGTTGCTGGCACCTTAAGATGGGATCTCCTTTGTTTCGGATTTTGCTCAAAATTTGATATGCTGCAATCTGTAATGATATATAAACGTATCTCAAAGAATTTTTCGGAATCTTAAACCACTTTTTTTATTTAGGAAATCTCATGTGAGATTTATTTCAACATAATTATAATGCAATACATAGAATACAATACATACAGTACAGAATGTAAAAATTACAGAACAGAATAGGATACCGAAGAAACATAAATATTACAATAAAGACAAAAGAATGGTAGAAACGATATAAACAAAAACTTATACTTTAAGGCCGCAGCTCTTAAAAAATGATACTATGTAACGACAGGCTTTAATATTAGATTTGCTGGAAGTTAATTGTCCGGAGTTTATTAATTAATTTGAGCCTTTCCTCATTGTACAAGTTACACTGCCACAAAACATGGTTCAGCGATTCGTTCCCCTCCATGCAACTACACTCAGGATCGTCAATAAAGCCAATGCGAGCTGGAGCCACTTGCTGTGACTTACATATAGTGAAAACAACGCGTTATCGCATTGCTTACAACGCGCGGCTGATTCAGACCATGGATTTGCTGAGATTTATTTAACGGTTCATTTTATAGGATTTTTTTTCAACGCAGTTCTCTTTATAAGATCCCAACCCTTGAGAAAGTGGAACACGAACATTCTTAAGACTTTAAAAAAGCACGTATATGGAATATCCTGCAAGATAATCTACAATTGAAAAGAAATAAGTTCCGCAAATATGTTTCGTATCAGCTTCGTTCTTCTTCCACTTCGTATTTACTTCATTTGTAGCAAATTACATTTCTCGCACTTCATACCTTTTTCTATTTTGTCCTTCTTTGATCTCATATTCACTTCATTCTGGAGTTGTACATGCTTTGTACTGGAATTCACTTCGTTCTCCCTCAACTTTCAGTTTGTTTTATTTATTTACTGGTAAATTGACTTTTTCTATGTTGCGTCTTCAGCTGGGTTTCTCGCAATTGTTCCTTTGTGCTGGTATTCGCTTTATTCTGCATTTACTTTGTTTTCACTTCATTTATTTAGGAAGAAATTGCGTTTTTCAGCCTTCCATCTTCTTGCCTTTTATTCCTTGTAATATTTTCTTCATTTGCATTTACTTCGTTCACGATGAAACTCCTGCTATTTTGTATTCACTTTATTCTTCGCCTACGTTCAACTAATTTCATTCCGTAAGTCAATTCTTCACTTATTTACTAGTCAACCCCATTTTTCTACTTCAAGAATAACTAATCTTCGTAAATGCCTCGCGAAGCGAAGCGCAACAAATCGATCGAACGAAACAGCGTGCACAAAAGTGACCGGCGCAGAAAAAGAATTTGCAGCTGAACGACGTCTGTGGTCAGCAAACATCGCGATAAGAGCGTTTCGCTCGTGCCAAAAACACGTGTACACGCGAAACAGAGTTCGATTTCTCCCGCTGGAAGTTCCAAGACGAAACAGACACGAAATCATTCTCTCGTGATTCTCGGGCTGGCAATTCCGCGAGACGCCGCGCCGGCGTTGCATAATTCGCGATAATGCTTTGTCGCTCGTAAGGAAAACTGCATTAATTGTCCGGATTGTCGGGCGCGCGGCGAGGCTCCGTTTTGTTCGGCTCGGTTTACGGGTTCGTGTTCATAATCGAGTGAATGGGAAAGTGTCATGCGAAACTTGCCCCGGAGACGTTAATGGAGCCGCAACGACCGCACTTAAGACTCGTTACAATGCCGGGGCACGCTTCTGTCGCCGCCACGAAAACCGGGACAATCATACGTGAAACTGCACGGCACCAGACTTTGAATTTCGTCTCGCGACCGGAACACAACCCTCTCCTCAACTTCCACCGAGCATACCCGACGAGCATTATGAACGATAATTAAACGGCTGCTTTTTGTTGCCACGGGAAATTAAGGGAAGCTCGCGTGCGCGACGACCACGCTCTGCACGAGCCAAGATGGCCGACAACCGGAAGACAAGCTCGATGGACGTCCTGCACTCCTCTTTCTCAAAGGAACTTTCGCTGGAATATTCGTACAATTATTCCGCAGTTTGACTGCCAGTTGTCGACGTAACACAGGACAATCAGATTACTATCAACCCTCGCGATTGCTGTTCAGAAGAACATAAGTAGAACTATTTTAACCCTTTGCACTCGAACGGGGAAAAACAGTTTTAATAATATTAAAAACGTCGATATTCTGACAAAATAGAATACACAGAATAAAAATGATTTCGGAATAAAAATTGCATCGAGTGCGAAGGCTTAATGAGATTAAACCGGCAACATAAAGTAGGCGCGACGTGACAGAGGAAAATCTGATAATCAGCGTTCAATCGACATATCCCACGCAAAAATTCCGAGTAATTCCGGGGATAAGGTCTGACACATTTCCGCGATCGAGATGCAAGCAGCAGAACGCGTTTCCAATTTCCAGATTGAAGTTCGCAATCGGGAAAAATCAAAGAGGGTAGGAATTTCGCAAAAATCCGATTTTGATGAACTTTGGATTTCTTCTCTTCCCGGGAAAACTAGTTTTGCGTCGGGTGGAAATATCATTGCGAGTGGTTGCTCGAGAGTTCCGAGATCACGATGGAAAAACGGAGAGGAAAAAAATCGACTGGCGGAGACGCGGTAATAGGGGAATCGGCGGAGTCATTGATAACTGGTTCGCGCTAATCGAAGAGAGTTTCCCAACACAGTGGTGAGATTGCGGGGGTGGAAGAGCGTAGAAAAACAGGGAGAAAAACAACAAGGGAACCGTCGCGTCGGGAGAACGATTCCGAGAGGGAAAGAGAGAGAAAGAAGACGGAGAAAGCGCGCGCGGAAGCAGTCTCGCAGGATGTCGGACGGCGTTGAAATGAAACGCGCAGTTTCATAACCGAGTTATCGTGAAATTTTATATCCGCTCGCTCCTACACTTTCCTTAGCCATCCACTCATCCCCTTTGACCCCGTTTCCAACATACTTGCCGTCATAATCCCGTCCCCAAGCAGCCACGATCCCAACCTCCTCCTCCGCCCCTCCTCTCGACCACCCCTACGCTTCTTCAACGAGGTTCGACACTCTTCCGTGCTGGCATACGCCGACAACGGAGCTCGTTCTCGTTAAATCGCGATTAAAAAGTCAAATCGCGGTATCGAGTGGCCATCTCCCACCCTAAATCACTTTGCCAACCACCTGGGTTATTTTTGACCCGATCTTTTGACCCTCGCTTAACCCTGCTGTCCTCCTTGGATCTACATGGCTCGAGATGAATTTTACGTTATCATAAATGCTATACTTTTAAATATTGTTTCATCATTATACATATACAGTTAGGATCACACACATTTCAAAAATTGATTTCTACCATTTTTTCAATAACTGAAAATTTTATTGGAATTGTAAACGATCAAAAGTGGTAAAAATTGCAATTTTTCATGATTTTCGGTCTGTAACTGCCATTTTTATCACCCTTACAATCCTGAAAAAACGACTCTACCCCCTTAATGGTTGGCCTCCCCTACAACGAAAAAAGATATTGTACGTCTATGTCAGAGAACCGATAATGTTCTCTCTTCTTTCTGATCATCTTGGATTTTTCCAGGAAATTTTTCTTCATCCACTCATTTCCATTTTTCCTCATCCCGGTTCTGATTTCTTCTGTTCCCAACGCTACCGATCAGTCGGAAACTGGCTCGCTGTAAAGTTTTTCTATTACAAACGAAATTCCGATCTACTCTCTCTCTCTCTCTCTCCTCCCACTTCCGGAGGAGCGAGTTTATTAAATTTCACGAGGCTTCTCGTTTTCCTTCGGAGACTGCTCCGCGGAAAGTTTAATTGCTACGCATAAAGTGAACCGGGGATCGATACTGCTTCTTCTTTCGAAGGGGAAGTGGAAGTTAATAGTGCCAGGCTTCTTCTGCTCTCTCTCTCCCTCTCTCTTCAGGCTGGTTTTCCTCGAAAAGTGTTCGCGGAAGTTGAGGTTCGAGCGATGGGTTGCTTGAAATTTCTGTTTGCCCAGGGATCATCGAGCCCTCCAATTTTCGAATGATGATTCGAACGTTTCTGTAATGCTATAAGAAAACTGCGGATTTTATGCACTTATGATAAAAAATGTGTACGTTCCATTTAAAACAGTGGATAATTAAAAGAAGAATGCAATTTTTATTTGGCTCCTGTGTCCTGCAATCAGTGCAAACTATTTTTAACAAGATTAATAAGACGAATGTACAGATTGGATTGTTATAAAAAATGATTTGACAAATTTACCACTTTTCATTCTAGAATATCTGAGCAGCCAGTCGCTGGAGCCAACGCCAACAGGAACGAAGACCCCGGACCAAAGAGATGTCAGCAAAGAGAGAACGTCTGAGGCCAACGACGTCACCGTGGCGTCATCCGCATCGATCGCATCAAATGATCTTCCAATATCCGCGAGAACGGAAGCGACGACGGTGATCTGTGCAACAGGATCTACTTCAACGATCCCTCCACCAAAGGAACCGATCTCGATCGTGGAGACTACGGAAACAACCTGGGAAAGAAGCTCCTCTAGCCCGTTCACGATCCTGAAGTCACCTTGCAGAACTGTGGTGGAGCAATCTTCGTCCATTCACCATTCTCCACCCGGTGAACCATCTCCACCTTCGAGCACAGCTACACCTTATCATCTAGAAAGCAGTCGGACGGACTCGAGGATAGGATCAGTCTGCAGCGTGACCACCAGTCACGTGTCCTCCATGTTCAAGGACCGTTCTCCAGCAGAAACGGAAGCTGCCCACGATCTGCTAGAGCTTTCAAGGTCTCTGCCACCTTTGCCACCTCCTAGCGTTGCTCAGAGCGTGATAGAGACCCCAGCAACGGACATACAAGAGATGTCAGTGTACCAATCAGACCAGCCCATCTACCAGGTGAACACCATCGACCTAGCCAGCTCCGCAGTCTACAGTCATCCTCAACCACAGCAACCATCCACAACTAGCATCATCTACGAACCCAGCACCACCATTGTTCAACAAACTGGAAGCGTTTTCATCCCTCTATCACCGGTTCAAGAGATTCTACTGACTTACAGCGCCCCGTCCATCCCTTGCACGCCTATCGTCGCTCAACAACCTCTTCAACCACCACCTCAGCAACAGCAACAACACCCAGCGATCGAATCAGCGCCGCCTCTCACGCCACCAACGTCCGAATGCAGCAGCGACATCGAGAATAATAATCCAAACTCGCAACCTAGTCAGAAGGACAAAGAAGTGCAGACTGTGATCGAACAAGCCGAGGTGAAACCTGCTAGCTATACTTACGACACGTTGCTCGTCGCTGATGGGAGGTCCAAGAACAAGAAGACCAACAATAGCCAGAAAGCACCGGAGGCTGAACCCGTCGAGGCACCGGAGACTTCGAAGATTGGACGATACGTCTGCTGCGAGTGCGGTAGGAAGTTCAAATTTTTTGTTTGGTGGTAGAGGCCGTTAAATTGTTCTTTGTTCAAACAACTATAACGTTCAAGATTATTTTGTTGTTTGTACAATGAAGTAAATGGAAGACCTAGCCCAGGTCTTGGGATAAGAGAGTCTGTATTGGGTGTACCAATTATTTTGTGGCTATTAGTGTTAGTCAGTTGAGGGAGTGGCTTTGACGAAGCTCCGCCCCTTAATAGAGACAATTTGCCAAAATAATCAATTCTTTCTAGAACAGTTAATTCGTACACTCAAATAAATGCAATCAACTCCCTCTAAGACTATAGAGTCCTCCGTTAAGTGTCCATGTTTGAGTATGGTTCTGTCGATGCCCCGCCCTTTGATAGAAACAATTAATTAATTGTATATCCAATTACAGAAACAGTTAATTCGTGTATACCCAAATATGTGTAATCGATTCTGTATAAGATTATGAACTCATGCAATAAGTGTCCATGTTTGGGAGTGGTTCTTACCGAAGCTCCGCCCCTTAATAGAAACATTGCCTCCAAAATGATCCACTCGTTTTCGAACAGTTAATCGTTCACCCAAATAAGTAATCAACTCCCTGTAAGATGATAGAGTCCTCCGATAAGTGTCCATGTTTGGGGACGATTCTGCATAGGCTCCGCCCACTAACAGAAAGATCGGTATGGTTTACAGGGAAGCAGTACGCGACGTCGTCGAACCTGTCGCGGCACAAGCAGACGCACCGGAGCATCGATTCCCAATCGGCGAAGAAGTGCATCCACTGTGGCAAGGCGTATGTCAGCATGCCCGCCCTCGCGATGCACGTGCTGACGCACAAGCTGACGCACAGCTGCGGAGTTTGTGGGAAAATGTTCTCGCGGCCTTGGCTGCTGCAAGGTCACCTGCGAAGTCACACCGGCGAGAAACCGTACGGGTGCGCACACTGCGGCAAAGCGTTCGCCGATCGGTCGAACCTGCGCGCCCATATGCAGACACACTCCGCGGACAAGAACTACGAGTGCCACAAGTGTCACAAATCGTTCGCGCTCAAGTCATACCTGAACAAACACCTGGAATCTGCCTGCCAGAGGGAGAACGACGACAGCAGCAACGACGTCGACACGTCCGTTTAAGAACGGGGAGAGAAAACTGTGCGCTAAGGGTCAACGACACGGTCGCTGACGGACAGGTAAATTTATAGGTTTTGCACTCCGGCTTCACTCTCTTGCAAATCAACCTCACCCATGCAGATTACTTAAGATTAATTATTGATTCGTTTAGATCAAATTATATATTAATTTAAACACACGTGAACGTTCATATTGATTTGCAAAAGGGTGAATTTCGAGTGCAAAACCTGTATCAAGCTCGCTCATACTACTACCATATATTTCACCCTTGTATTGGGTCTCTGGGAGCTTAAAAGAGTGGGAAGCGCCAGTGGGTGGACCCAACTCCGCCTACCACTGTGCACGAGACATCTATGTTCTTGAGATCAGGATTTTTACTATTCCAGTTAAACGAAGCTGTCGGAATCTATTTGTTGCAGTTAAAAAACCACATTTGAATCGAAATCAATTTTCATGATTTTCTGACTCCGCCCACTGATGTGGAGGAGTCACCATCCATGATCAAGACTATCTCCAGTTTTGTGTACTTATTAACAACTCGTAATCACTCCTCCTTCCACTCTAGCTCCTCCCATCAATTCTCCTTAGCTCCTCCTACAAACTTCAAGCTCGCTCAGTAAACTTGTATAGTTACTTCAAACATAAATCAACCTTCGCTTAGTTTGAAATACTTTGGACTATATCAGGTTCGTTTAGGTTCGACATTTAATCGTGTAATAAGCAGTAAGAAAAAGCAATGGTGTAGAAGATGAAAATTGTAGATTTTATCGAGGACAGCGATAATCACTATGAAAAATTGTGTTTCGCAGCCGGAGATCACGTCGCCGGATTTGAAAGGAGCGAAGACAGTGTGCAAGTTCACGGCTAGGTGAACAATTTCACGTTCCCGTCAGCCAGGAAGTGGAGAGCGAACGTTTTCGGGCTGCCGGATCCGTGTCGAGGACAATGGGTCAATTCAAGTCTGAATCGGTCTGGTAGGAACTTTGATAGCTTCAACGGTGACGGCACAAGTTCATCACCTTTCCCTTCTTCCGCTCCTTATTCCTACTATCCCCAAAAACTCTTCGCAACAACAATAGCGATTACGAAAATTGCCAACGAAAACTCTCTCCAACAATCGACCAATTTCTGAAACAACCCGGCGCGAAACGCAACAGAGACAAACTGCATGAAATCTACAATTGACAATGCATGTGTCATCGTCGATGCTACAGAACAGAACTTCCGTCATCTTAAGCCGCAGCATACGTATTCGCATACGGGTAAGCGAAGAAAACCTCGAATCTACTCCGATGATCGTTTTCAAGCGCGAACCGTCGACGAAAACAGAATGGATTTAGCGTTGCTCCAAAATGCGAGCTTTGTATTCCGTTTTTAATGAAAGATCGGAGAGTATCAAAGCACCAGTCACGATATATAGCAATAATGTACACTTGTTGGGAGCGAATTAGAAATTACCTAACCCTTGTTCATCCTTCGATTCTCCGATTTTCATTTCTCTGTTGGCATTCAACTGGATGTTGAATATTGGATGTTGAATGTGAAAATTCATTGATTCTCAGTTTTATAAATTATGAAAGAATTCCGAGGAACGTGAGATCATTCTTTCAGAATCAGTGAAAAATAACGTCAGATTGATAGAAGGATCGAATGAGGGTTGAAAATCGTGAATATAGAATCGTAATGAGCTTTCATAGATACATTTTCAATTTCTTAGATCGTAAACGAGGGTTAAAGGAATAGCTGACTGTAGTTTGAAAGAAAATTGATCCCTGCAATTTTGCATGTAATCGGTAGATCAATTCAAACCTCGCACCAAGAAAGTGCATCGGTTGCAGGAGTTAATTTTTACCCAGAACGATTCTTGAATACAGACAACGGTCGAGCAAGACTTTCAATCTTAAACATGCATTTTCGAGTTGAAATAATAATAATATTCAGTCACCGATTACTTCGATTGTACGGAATCGACTGATCGTGTTGTTCGAGGGTTGGCTGAATTTTATTTCGTCAGGGATCCGACTTTTTGGTGCTTTCATAGTCTCCAGAGAGACGCATCGTTGCAGAACGTGCAACGGGGCGCGAAACATCGAATTTCGATGTCGTGGGTGGACAGGCGAAGATCTGAAAGTGCGGGAGGGGTGGGTTTATCGAGCGATCAGCTCGAATTTCGCGATATCGTCGGCCGTTAGCAAGGAGACAGACACGCGCGACTTTCTTTTGCGGAAAATCGATCGTAGCCGAGGCGAAACGTCGTTCCGATTCCGCGATTCGAATCGACTCGATTGCGAAACGGCATTCTTTTCATCCCCCTGCGCCCGATGCCGACATTCGAGCAATCGATAGATACGTCGCTTTGCAAGGCCCGTTCTTCAAGGGAAACGAACAACGCTCGTAATTAGCGGCGCACGGCCGTCGGAGTCACCAATACGATATAAATCGATACAATACTATCAAGGGACCATCAGTTCACCAGTAACGTTCATTCACGGGGAAATTGCGACGGAGGCGCGAGAATTACACCATTCGGATTAATACGATTACTCAAAATTTCGAGGAATTCTAAATCGAAAGGGAACAGCTTGCTGCGCTTTACGAATTTGTAGGATTTATAAAGGAGAGAGAAAGAGGTTGGTGATCTTTATCAATTTATCGATCAATTCAACAATCTTTTGGCGAACACAGAAAATCCGACAGAGATGCAAGAATTACACCATTCGGTCAGATTAATCCAAATTGAAACGATTAAAAATTTGCAGGGTTTATAAAGGAGAGAGAAAGAGGTTACTGATCTTTATCAATTTATCGATCAATTTAACACTCTTTCCAGGAGAGAAATATCGGGAACGAGATGACGTCGATTTGCTAGGTCGTGCCAGGAAAAAATGTTCCTACCGATCCGAATTTCTTCGTTCGTTTCGCCGATGTTCGGTGAACGTTCTCCGGCGCACAATGCGACCAGGCACACGTCGAAGGTTTTCATCACATTTCACGTAAACTGGACCACCTGTTGAACGCTGGAATGACCATTCGGTGGCGAAAGGGTCGGTCGTTCTGCTCCCCTGAATTATAGAACATCCTCCTGTAATTTCCCCGTTGTTAAACGCGCGAAACGCGATCGCGACCAATTGCGGCCCGAGCCGTAAAACTTATCGGCGACTTTTTTTCGCCCGAAGAACACCGCCACACGGGATTCGTTCGATTCGCAAACAGACATCGCGATAAAACCTAGTCGTTGCTTTAATTGCTCGCTTAATTTATTCGCTAGTCGATAGGATAGGTAGATATATTTAGATATTTTTCGAGGGAGCACGCTTTGGTTGTTCTAGTCACTAATAATAATTGATTTAATCGCGAGAGATAGCGTTGCGTTATCGGAGGAGAATAACTTTGTGTACAGGGTGTTCAAAAAGTTGTATTCCCTATACGTCGTCGCGGCGATTTATCAATACAGTGCTGGAACTATTAAATTATAGAAAGAGTTTCAAACCTTTTGCAATTTTTTACCAAAAAGTCAACGAAATTCTAAAGAACCAAGAGCAACAGCACTGTCAACAAGATGGAGTAAGAGAGAAATGGCAACCGCTCGATCTCACTGTGCCGTCGTTGTTTAAACTAAATCGCCGAAGAAGATTTTCGTGGTACATTTTTAAAAATTCGATATACTATCTAAACTAATTAATGTATTCTTTCTCGAACATTTTTTCGGGTCTTTACATTTTGAGCACCCTGTAGACACGATACAGGAAGAGTTTCCGAAACTTCCAGCTTGTTCTCGGTTCAGACAGCACCAAGTAGGCCAATGTGATATTAATTTATAGTCGAAGAGCCTTGAAAATAATTGTTCGGCATCGAGCGTCAGCCGAACGATGAAAGGAATGCCGTGAAACTTCGAAAATCGGAGAATTCCTCGGAGAGTCGAATGAGAAAATCGTCGAAGTGACTTTCCACTAGTCAGCGAGCTACGTTTGGAAGCATTGTATCTTCTTATCTTTAGTGAACGCGTAGACACCCGGTGGATCTCCTAAGTTTCTTTTCCCCGTGATTCCCTTTCTTAAAAAAAGCAGAAAAATGGAACACGTTTTATATACGACGTAGAGATATTTTGGTACGAGAGATTTTCATGGCGATTATACGATAGCCGGGGGGAGGGGGGCGATCGTTTGCGTGCTTAATCGTTAGCACCGTGGTGTTTTAGCTTTAAGTTGTACAAAAGTTGTACTGAGTTGTACAGAACTGTCTGTCCTTTCGCTTCGTTGTTCATCGTGTTAATTGTTAATTGAACATTTCACCGTCTGCGTGCGTTTTCTCAACCCTCGCGAAGCGTCTCGCTCCTACGAATCGATTTTATACCACTTCTTTTTGTACCAGGCGCCTGCAAATTCATTCTCGCCCGTTCCTTGGTGTTTCAATTTAATTTGCACCATTCGCGGCACAGGTGGATTATTAACTTTCCGAGTTTCGTCTTTGACAAGGCAAAGATGAAGAGCGATGAGTTTAACCCTTAAGTGAACGTTCCAAATATAACAACTCGATTAATGTATCTTTCTGATCGAACTGGTGCGTCAATTTGGATTGCTGTAAAGTGTGGATTTTATTTTGCGTAAAATTTAATCGAATTCGTTTTCATTTTGCATGAAAGTCCGTAGTGTTTACTGGGAGTAATAGTGTAAATTGAAGTGAGACGATAAATGAGTTTTTCTGATTGAACTGGTAAGTCAATTCTGACTTTGCTGCAGACAAAATTTAATAGAATTCGTATCCAGAAAAGTCCGCAGGGTAAATTGAAACGAGATCAGCGTTCCACTTAAGGGTTGAAAGAAGGTAATTCGCAGCGATTAAAGCGAAAGTGAAAAATGTGCGAAATCGACAGAAGGGATGGACGAGGGTTGGCGAATAATTCTCCGATCGTTCTTTTGCTTCGCGTGAGTGTGGTAATTAGGTGAACGCAGTGCGAGGGTTGACTCGAGCAGTGGTGACATCAAAGGATTCAGGAAAGCATATTAAAAATGCAGCTGCGTTCTCGTTGCAGGCTTACAGTGAAGCAACAGCTCGATTTTATCGAAGTGTACGCAGAAATAATGAAGAAGAAGAAAAGAAGGGAAATGTACGCGGACGTGTGCGTACACTGTAAAGAAACATGTATCTACGAATGAGCTTGCAAGACGGGAATCGCTTGACGTCGACTTTCAATATCGCATTGATATAGAAAGGGAGACGAACAAAATAATTTTTGATAAATCGAGCTTGCAACGAGGATGCTTTCGATTATGTCACTGCTCGTATCGGAACGTCAGAAGTAGACTTGCCTAACGCCCCCGCGTTCGCTTCGGAAACCTAGATTAAAAGAGACTGTTGAATTGTAAATATATTCCATTATTTTTCCATGTTTTTCACCGAACGGATTCGAAAAAGCGAGCAATAAGATGATTTGTGATTGTAAGTAGGGTTCCTAGCGATAAAAATCGTTCTTCGTTCGTCTGAATTTGTTAAGCGAGTCTGATTCTGACCTGGAAGAATATCAAGTGAAAACGAGAAAAGAAAAAGAGAAACCATAATGTTCCCCAGTGAGCATTGTTTCCGTGTAAACGAGAATTTCGCACGAGAAAACAATTCGTCGTGAAAAAAATACCAAGTCGTTCGCAGAGAAGTTTCCGATCGCGGAATAGTATTCGCAGAGCTACCAGTCTCGTCTTCATAACTATATTAACGATACTCGACAGTCAATCGAATCTATTAATTAACAAAATAGAATTAAACCTCGGTAACGGTAGTCAATAATATATTCCGAATGAAAACAGGCGCGAAGTGCTATAGCGTTCACCCGGCGAACCGTTCATTCTGGCACTGAACGGCTAACGATCTGATTTTTAACCGGTTATAGTAACGATCGAGAGCAGAATATTCTATTAGGTGATTAAAGGAACTACATAGTACAAGGAACTAACACAGAAGTAAATATTAAAGCGGCTCGGAACCGGGGCCGGCATCATCGATAACGCCATTCTGATCAATTCGCTCGGCCTTTAAGACGTCCGAGTCTTTTAAACAAAACAAAATAAATAAAACAGTAACCGTAGTGGGAATGTTTAAAATCGAATAGATCTGTTGCTCGGACCGTTTAGACGAGAAGAAACGTACTTCCGGTACGCGCCGCCATCGTTGAAACGGATTTCGCCTAAATGAGAAAGGACCCCTCTTCTCCATAAGTATTAGAACGTTTAAAGGAAAATTAGAATTCTCCATTTAAATCCCAAATTAATTCACACTGGAACTTCTAATTTTAGTATTGGAGATATCTTTTATTTTTATAAGTTAGCGCATAACGTTGTTCGATGACTGCTGTATTTAAATAACAAAAAGATTTCTGTCACCCTGTTTATTCAGTAGTCTTGTAATTGTTCTAACATTTATGGATAAGGATAAGGGGGATAACAGGGGCGAAATTAATTCGACGAGCGAGCACGCAAGAACGCAAACAGCAGAACTGAGAACCCGTAAATACAGACTAATTATATAGATTCGCCGTAGTGTACTCGAGGAAACCAAAGAGAGAACGGGGGTGAGAGAGAGAGAAGAGAGAACGATACACATAATAATTAACGACGTGACAGCGAACGGGCTCACACTATTTTTTAGATTCACGCGAAACGATAGTGCCAGGCCCCAGCGGACGATCATGCCTCGAAACGTTTCTCGATCTGGGGGAAGCTTGAAAATGATTTTCAACAGACTCGTGGCTGGATTGAACGAGTACGATGATTATCCGACCTTGTTTCGCATTTTTAAGAAATTGTTGATGGTTTAATTAATTAATGGTGCCAATGGCTTGCAAGAGAAATCCAATACTGCGGCGCGGCACAGCGTTGACAGGCAGTGGAGTGAGTAGGCCTAGACAACGTTTGGGACCCCGACCTCGGACAGTATTCGAGTCTTCACTGTATTTGTTTTGCTGGCATTGTTCTTTTGCAGGGTGTCTGGAATCGATCTTAATTATTAAAGACAGTCGAAATACTGTATGAAGATTGTGGAAGATGATTTTCGAACAAATTTTAAACAGGCGCTTGAAAGTTGAATTGAAAGAACTTCCACTTCACTCCAGTTTGTTGGAATTCAGGTACAGAACGTTTATTTTGCATAAAGATCCGTTGTCCACAAATGAAACACCCTGCACAGGATAATGTTAATGGATCCACGTCCTTGAAAAAGCCTGTAGAGCCGAAGAAAGCTCAGCGGAAACACGAAATTCATTTCGCTCGACGGGCGATTGTCTATCAGCGTAAGTTAATTTGTCGACAGGGGGGGTGAGTGCTTCATGTAACTGCTTCACGTAATTAAGGAGGGTTGTGGAGGGGGTTGCAAGTTTGTAATCGCAATTACGTTATCACCATCGTTAACCCTACCCCACGACACCGTAGTATATTTCAACAGTAATCGCTCGGATTCTCGTCGTACTCGTTACCGTCACGAAGCCGCGCTCGAACGAAATTTTTCTATTAGATAAAATCAACCCCTCCCCGATGCACGAGCACGATTATACTTAACTCGTCGATAGAGAGACACCTCCTAGCTGTACAGTTAATTAAAGGATAAGCGTAACCGAAGCCGCGAGCCACACACCAAAAGAGCGCGCGAGGAGAACTACACTGCTGCCTCTTTAAATGTTTATGGAGCGGGGCGGGCCGCAACAATTAACGAGGGAGGGTAACTCTTTCACTTACGACGTCCACGAAACTTTCCAATCAGTTCTATTTGTGTGAAAATTGATCTTCGCGTTGCTTTTAATTATATTGTATTTTGATGGATTTGTTTAAAGCAGAGAATTGGGAATAATTACGTTGGTCGAATTGAAGTGTGAAAGAGAATCCATAGATGTCGATCCAGTCCTTTGTGCAATTATTCTTGAGGAGCTTGCGAGGGTTAATTTAATTAATTACAGCACTTGCATTAATTCAGTTAGGATGTTGACAATGCAATTGACATACTTCTAGTGTCAGTGAGTAGTTTCAAGTTTTAGATCGGTTTGAAACATTTTTCGATTGTACAACTAATCGCTGTTGGATTGAAATTTCGCGTGGGACAATTAGAGGCGCAGCATCGTAGTTTTTGTCTGCGGCCGCCATCGCAGGGGACCGGCCGCCATTTCGACTCGTCGCATAATTAAGTATTAAAGCAAAAAAGAAAAGACTCTACAGAGGACCAAAGTACTTAAACGTTACTACGCCGAAGCAGCGGTAAGTCTAACGTAATGATTAATTATCGCTTACGTGGTGATATAAACGCATTGTCAATAATGAGGTGAGCCGAGGGAGACGAAAACAAAATGAAAGAGCGGGAGAGAGAGAGGGGCGAAGGTGAAAGAAAAAGAGAGAGAAATAAATGAGAACGAGGCGAGCGTGGTACTGTACATTTTGAGAACACGGTAAAAAGAACAACGAACAACGTGACAAAGATTGTCCACGTAAATGTAATTAGTTTACTTATTAGACAGACACCCCGAGATATTGTATATGTATATGTACGTGTATGTTAGTCGAATGTCCCACACAGACACCTCACCGACCGTGATCGCCTCTAATTAATACTGTAATTCATTGAAATCCGTCGGAGTCGAACAATTTTCTATTCGAACATTTGTCTAGCCATTTTAGAAGACTTTTTAGAAATTTTGTTAAACAACGATGTTGAGATAGCCTTGGAGGATTTGATGGTCGAACGCTCAAGCATCTACATTTCCTATGATTTCCAATTTTGTGATCACGAAAACCGCGGATCATATATAATTATGGCAGGAATGGTCAAACAGGAATAAAATACAAAATTGAAGACACTCTGGAAGAATCTCGGAGCGTCCCTGTATTGTTAATTCTTTGCTAACGAGGATCTTTCTAAATATTCTCCTCGGAAAACGAGATTATATGTCGAAGTCTTAAATAGTAGAAACATATAGACTGATCTTGAACGATGATAATTTATCAATTTTTTCAAGATATTTTTAATGGTGCTTTATCTAGACGTAACTTTAGAAGAATTACATAGCCTTTGATTCGAATTGATCACCAGAGAAGCTAAGCAGCTAGGTGTTGCCTTTGAAATGCAGGGTCAAATTTGACCCAGAGCTCACCATCCAAGCGTTAATTGAACTTTTGGCAAAGAACCTTAATTTCACTGATACAGCGAACGCTAAACTTCAAAAAATGGATTTTATAAAAATTCTAAAGAAACTGATCGATTTCTTTCTATCTGCAGTCTCTTTTGAGAAAATTATGGTTGTCGCAACTCCGCGGTTGAAGGATCATGCCGAACAAGTTTCTAGATATTCGACCGAACTTTTTTAATCGGGGAATGACAGATAATCAGAGTGGGGCAGGATAATTTTGCAATAATCGTCGATCGAACGCGCCCAAGGCTGTCTAAATACGTAGACCGCGGCGGAATGATTTCGCGGCGGCGAAAGGGGGCGTGAAAAATGAATTATCCGTTGCATAATTAAGCGGATAACTTGTAGGCGCCGGATAAGAAATAGGTTATCCATTAATGAATCCAATTACGAAATTAATTAGAGCGCGGTCCACAGCACGTCGCCGTGCGATAATTTGGATTTCGCTCAAGTTACATGCAGAGTCAATAAATATGGAACCTGCGCTTAACTTACAATTACCGCCTGGTGATGGGATCAGGCTCGACATCAGTCAATTCGATAACACTCGTTTCACTCAGTTCGATTACAATCAAGAAAAGAAATATGGAAAAAGCGTTCTTCGTATTATCTAGTTGCGACGTGTTTGGCGCTGGACTGTCGTCGAACCGTGTGACGAGTACAAAGATCATGAACTCGCAAGTATTTAATTGGTACCATTATAAATTACATTTTAATTAGTACTATTACAAAGTATATATAAATTACAAAGAAATTTGTGTGCCAATTACAGTTACTGACTCGTCCAATTTTATTCGATAATGAATGCATACGTTAATTTACAGTGGATGTAGTAAATACTCGTGCACCTTTTAAAAACGAATAACTTTTTCCAAATTAGAATCAACAGCTTAATATGTAAATGATTTTTTCGATAATTTTTATTGGTCGCGATTGCAAAGGAAACACGAAAGTCTCAATTTAAAAAATTTTTATCTTAAAACTTCAAAGATGTATTTTGTAAATCTAAGTTCATACGTTGAAAATAGTGAACTCATGTTTTCTAAATTCTACTAATCTTTAATCTATATTAAATTCTACCTGCCCATTCTTGCCATAATTGCATAAAATCCGCAGATTATACAGTACGAGTACTATCCAACAATTTTGTACAGAAAGGCGTGTTTGAAAAATTGTTAATACTTGCGAGCACTGGTCTCGTTCGCCAACGTGCTGATGGATGATTCAATGTACCTGATCCCATCGCTAATTACCGCCCATTAAGAGTCGTTTCACATGCACACACAGGTACACAAGTATTACACAACACGGTGAGAACGATCGAGCGAACAAAAAAGACCTACCAAAGATCTAGAAAACGGAAGAAATACACGACTCGGGCAATCGAAACCGAAATAGTTGGTCGCGATCTACAAAATTCGATTAAAACGACTGCACCCAGTATTAAATACAAATTAGTTTTACACCGAAAGCTAGCATACAAATGTACAGTTGCAAGCTTTCGATTAAACACAAATGCAATTAGCTTTAAAATTGCAACCGGAAATTACATTCTATAGGATGAATGTAATCGGGATAGAATTAATGAACACGATTACCCGTTCTTTTTATTGAGAATAAAAGGAACAGAGATACTGCAACATTACTGCAATTGGGAATGAATTCATGCAATTTCGATTTCGACTGCCCTAATCGAACGAAACAGGCATGATCATCGTGTGAACCTGGCTCTCGGAAGAGGAACGAACAACAGTCGAGCAATGCAAAATGAGAGAAAACGGAACCGAGAGAGAAACAACGCGGATAGAACGCGAGGTAACAAACAAAAAACAAAAAAAAACAAGAATAGGGTTTAGATTAGTGTGATACAAGGTACGACAAAGCAATAATTTAGTGATTGTATGATACATTTGATTAGTGAGTTAGCGTGCTAAGTTTAATGGTAAAACGTTTTCGGAACGTATATAAATATTTACTCGATAAATCGTATAGTTTTGTAGAAACGCTGGGACGACGCGCCACTTCGGAGGAGAAAAACCAAAAAGAACAAAAAAAAATGAGAAAGAAAGAGAGAGTGAGAGATAGAGAGAGATAGAGATAGAATGAAAGGAAAAAACCAAAAACGCTGTCTTGGGATCAATGACTTATTTGTTGCGTCGCAAAATAAACGAACTGTACTTTTTTGTAAATCCATTGAGAAAGATACGATCCTCCGGCGAAATGAGTTTGTTCGAAATAAGGATGAACCTTTTGTAAGTGACACGATATATATTGGAAGTATTCCGAAAAACGAAACACGTCCTCCTGTTCTTTGACGATTTTCATCGAGATTCCCTTCTATTCGATTCACTAATGAAATGATAAAGTTTAGTGAGAATATCGTAGTACTAGCATTTAAGTGCTGCTAGTTTCATGCTCAAACACGTTACAAGCGCAAAACGCTCCTGCTCGTAGCGAAATGGACCAATGAGAGTATGATCACGTGATAAACAAATTCGCCGTTGTTTGTTTACATCAAGTCCATCCTTATCCTGTTTCAATACAACACGAACTAGTGATCTTTCGTTTTAATCGTTCGTGTGGATGTTCTCGTTTCCAGGATTGCAAGGGTCCGTAGTGCGTCTTCTCGTTTCTCAAGAATTGTCTCAATAGTTTATCACTCGTCAAAAGATCAATCTAGACCGCTGTCTTCCTCAAAAGTCCTATTTTTACTTTCACAAGGCGTAATTTTGCATTATTCGGTAGCATGCGGATGCAGGCGATTTTGTGTTATTAAAGAACTTATATCATGAAATAAGAATGGTACTTATTAATTTTTTCGAATATAGGAAACATGTAAATCAAATCTGACCAAAATATCCTGTTCTCTAGATTTTAGTTATTATTCTCTTCTCTACTGAAAAACGCATCTACAAGAAAGCGCATCCCGCAGCCTTGCAACCCTGCAAAGAAGAACACCCCCTTAAACAACGGATCGATCGAGAATTTTGCGGAAGAAGCGTCAATAAAACCAAAGAAAAAAGATTGTTGAGCCACGAGTTATTGACGAATAAAATTTCAGAATGCACAGATACACATGCAGTCCAGCGATTGCAGCAGAATGCACTGTCGTGAACGACGGGAATTGCGCATTGTTGCATGTATATTTTTTTCCATCGGGACGATATAGGAGCATAAAAAAGGGCATAAAGAAGCGAACTTCTCGATCGATGTATAAACGATCAGACTATAGAATTCCCAAGAGCGTTTCGGATCATAAAACACAAGTTTCAATGGAAATCCCAAGACTGATAGAGGATATGTCGAGATGCATGCACATCTATCGCTCGAGCTCGATGCTTATCTTATTGAAATCGTTTTTGAATGTTCTGACTTACTGAATAATGTGTGCAGGAGAAAGAATGAGAGAGAGAGAGAGAGAGAGAGAGAAAGTGTGTAAGAGAAAACAGTGAGAAAGTGTGGACGAAGGTTCTACATTTTTCCATATTCATGGACGCATCATTGTTCTCCGCTGAACGCAATTTTTTAACACGTTGACAAACATACATTAAAAAGAATTCAAGAAAGAAAAAAAGAAGCGAAATTCATTCGTGCTCGATCTTCAACGTGTTAAACGTTTTCTTCCCGGACGTTATTGGATCATATAATGATTTCTTTTCCAGCCGATGAGATCGTTCCGTTGTTCATATATTACATAAATATAAAACACAAGGAAATAGTGATCGCGAAATTCTCAATGTACCATTTTGTACATATCGAAGTTGTTGAATGTTGCATATGATGTAAGAGCGGTGATTTCGTTTGAACGAATATGAAAAGAGAACGGAAAGATTGTAAATAAATTATTTTCGAACGTGTTTAACAGCCCGGGGCGAAAATTTGTTCCTACAAGCCATGAACCTAATCGACGCAGGACCTTCGTCGCAATGAAATCTTTTTCAATCTTATTATACAAACAAAAAAGGTATATATAGATATATATATACATATATATATAGATTATACATATATATATATACATATATGTATATGTATAGACGGACCTTCATATACAAGGAACGCAACTAGAACTGTTTTTCATTTTTCTTTCTCCTATTTCGTTGATTTTTCCTCCTTTCCTTTGAAGGATGTAATATAATAGAGAGAAAAAAAGAGAACTCAATCTACAAACACGCGTACAGACACACACCATACACACGTACACAGACACACATCCGACACTGACACGTGATATATTTTCATTGGAGCGCACCAGGAATTCCGCCAAAGCGAAAACCCAACAATTAGAAGCAGTAACGTAAACAAATGATCAATGTACTTATTTAAGGATGGAACAGTTTAATTGCACTACATTTGTAAACTTTATTAATTATACGTTGCAAAAAATATAAATCGTGGCTTATCATTCCTTTCATCCCTAAGACCTTCTACGCCTCGCTCAGGCATTCCTGCATTTTTTCTATAAAACAGAGAGATTACAATAGAATAGAAAGAAAACAACGTGTCTAAATGCATGCAGCGTGTTACGAATTTTTTTTCTGAAAAAAATTTTCATGGACCCCCTTTAGATCGTTTTACAATTTATTTCACAAGAGAGACAGAGAGAGAGATCATGCTAGCCGAAGAAGACAAAGTGTGTACAAGTACAAAAGAACTGCGGTGATTAAAAAAAGTCTCGCGGGAAAAGTCTATTTAAAAACCGTGGTCAGCCACCGACTTATAAGATCGCGAGAATTACAAATTGACTTGCAATCGAACGCAATCTTTCTGTGTTGTTACTTAATACCGTTATATATTTCAAACTATAATACAAAGTACTTAGCAGACTATCATCTAGACTGTATAATTATGTTCGCGATTGCGGTTGCGGTTGCGTTTCTTTCGGATTGCTAGGCGACGGAGGCGTTGGAGGCTTCTCGTTTTCGTTCTCGTCGGTTTTCTCTATCGATTTGTTCCATTCCCTCAAGCCCTTCGGCAGAGTAGTGTCTTCTTCGAACGATCCTGTCCCTTCCACGAACTCCTCGTAAGTGGACTTCTCAGGGAACGGTCGAGCTCCCAGTAATTCAATCATGTCGTCCCTGCTTAGGATTTCCTGCTTCAACAACCGTTCTGCCACCTGGTTCACAAAGAATACAAAATTATTTCAGACATTTCTTGCGTAGAACGATTTCACGGGCTTTTCTTGTTTCTTTCTTCGGAGACAATATTTATTTTGCATGAAGATCCACAGGCCAGTTATGAATCATACCTTAGCCACATCATCCTTGTGTTCCGTAAGCAAGAGGCGCGTTCGCTCATGAGCTTGCTCGATCAACACTCGTACTTCGCTGTCGATTAATTGTGCGGTGTGCTCAGAGTACGGTTTGTCGAATACCATATCGCCAGGCTGCGGCATTTCGAAGCTAACATTGCCAACTTTCTCGTTCATACCGTACTGAATGACTTGAGCGTACGCGCTCTGGGTAATCTGTTAAAAGTATACTTGAGTCGAAACGGTCGTATTGTAAAATTAACTAGGTTCAAGAGACAGTCAAAATGTTGAGATTTTTTCAACCTACTGGAATATTACCTTCTGTAAATCATCCTTTGCTCCCGTTGTTATGCGACCGAAGAATATTTCTTCGGACACTCGTCCACCAAGTGTCATACACATTCTGTCGAACAATTGTTCCTTTGTGTAAAGATACTGTTCACGTGGTAAATACTGGGCATATCCCAAACCTTTCCCACGGGGGATTATGGAGACCTGTTTATATTCGCATTAAAAATAATAATTGAAACAAGTTGTGAGAATATTTATGAAATAGTAAAGACACCAACAAAACGTACTTTCAAAAGAGGATCCGCGTGCTGCAAAAACCAACCTGCTACCGCATGGCCGGCTTCATGATATGCAACTGTCTTTTTCTCCTCGGGTTGCAAAACATTTGTCTTCTTCTCCATACCGGCGATTACTCTCTCAATAGCCTGTTCAAAATGTTTTAGTTGAATATTATCGTTCATGTCTCTCGCCGCTATTAAAGCCGCTTCATTGCACACATTAGCAATATCAGCTCCTAGAAAGACCTATGTATAATTCTCCGCCGGTACAACAATCTCTCGATATTCCTTTAAAAAAGGATACTGTTATAAGTTTTATAGGAACTTTTAATCAATCGATCTATCCAGCGCCCCACAAATATTTTCCAGCTCTAACATCTTTTAAAAATACCCTATAAGACTTAACACTGTCCTTCCCTGATCAACGGAACAACCTACGTACCTGTAAAGCCAGGTGTTAAAGAGGCCATTTTTCTAGCTAATTGAACTTTATCCGTCGTAGTTTTCAGAGGTGATAAATGTACTTTGAAGATAGAGGCGCGCCCTTTAATGTCCGGAGCTGGCACAAAAATTTGTCTGTCGAATCTTCCAGGTCGTAACAACGCTTTATCTAAAATATCTATCCTGTTGGTAGCTGCCAGCACGACCACGTTGGTCGTGGTATTGAATCCTGATGGAGAAGAATTTGTTTAGTAGTCTGTCGAATATCAGACGTGTTAATCTTAATCTTGAATTAAGATTATCATGTACCATCCATCTCAACCAGAAGTTGATTCAACGTGTTCTCTTGCTCAGAGTGACCACCGAAATTACGACCACCTCTTTTCCTTCCAACAGCGTCGATTTCGTCGATAAATAATATACAGGGAGCATGCTTCCGAGCCATCGAAAACATGTCCCGAACTCTGGAAGGACCAACTCCGACGAACATCTCTAAAAATTCTGAACCCGACACTGTGATAAACGGAACATTTGCTTCCCCAGCCGTGGCCTTGGCCAACAAAGTTTTACCAGTACCAGGAGGGCCTATAATCGATCACATGATTAGTATACTAGAATAAGATAAATAATTTAGTTACAGTGAGTGCATGTCTTCCAGAAAATTCATTTACCCGTCAGCATTGCGCCCTTAGGAATTTTAGCACCAAGGTCTATGTACTGTTGAGGATTCTTTAAAAAATTTACAAATTCCATAATTTCAATCTTCGCTTCCTCACATCCTGCGACATCCCTACACATTTTAATAACATACAATAATTAAAACACAATCAACTGAATCGCATAGTCGCACACAATTCTTTTCTACTCCTACTTATTCTGTTTTATGTTTAAACGTGCTAGAAAAAACGAATCTCAGAGTAGAAGGAAATTGCCTACAATTCATCGAAGTGATAAACGAGTGTATCGTTAGTCTCGCGGATCATCTTACTTAAATCGGACACCGATGTCTTTGGAATTAATTAATTTTGCAGTCGATTCCATCATCGAACCAAACAGCCCACCGCCCCTTTTACCGCCGCCTCTAAGAGTTTGCATTGATCTCCGCAGTATCAGTAGGAAGAATCCTACGATCGAAATATTTCTTGTTTTAATTAATTAATTAAATTTTAATTTATATAAAACATGAACAAATGTACCCTACCCCACATGATCACTTGTGGCAAGACTTTCAAGAGATGGTGAAATTCAAGTTCATCTTTATAGACTACCAATAAATAATTTTGTGGCTCTATATTCAATTCTATCTGGGCATTCTCTAAATTCCTCTCGAACGTCTCGGTGCTTCCAATATTGAACCACAGAGTGTCCTATAAAACAAATCCAATTAATTATGATAAATAGTTTCATATACCATGCAAGCTATAGACAATAATCGAATAAACTCACTGATCCATGTACAAGCTGACCAGGTAACAACTTCACACGAACCCATTGTTTATTAACAACTTCTAATTTGTCTACGACTCCTTTATTTAAACACCTGTGAATATAATACATTTAATTCCTGTTCATGTAAATTTCCGTATTTTCGTCAAGACGAATAAAAATGTGTAATTACTGTGACAAAAACTCTCTCCATGTAATTTCTTCACCATAAGTTGTCATCTGAAAATATGTAATAACTGCTATTACAAACAATGCGCCAGCTATATACATTTGTTTCTCGTTCGGCCCATTTTGAAATGGTTGTGGCCCTCCCGGGGCCTTCATATTGAATTGAAACTTCCATTGAGCACCAAGATTATCGGTTGGTGTAGATCTAGCAGATCCGCTAGCAGATCTAGACGCTTCCGGTTTAGCGGGTCCCTTAGTCGATCCCTCTTTTACTTTCTCTGCAACTTTCTCTGCAGTTTTCGGAGAGTTCTTTCCATTACCTACAAATGTGTAAGCTTTAGACAAGATCGAGTTTATCCGTGCCACATTTGGCAAATAAGTAAAACAGCAACCTCTAAAAAACTTTTCGAATCCTTTAGGTGGTTCGTTACTTAATAACCTCCATTGTTGTTGTATCTGCTCCAACATAGTAGCCTCATTGCCACTCTTAAATAAAGACAGGTACCTTCGCAACTGAAATAAATCATGGTTCATTCGAAAATTAAATGAAAAAACGTGCTCACTGACAAGGAGCAGAAATCTTTGCAACAATATTAATAAAATAAATAGATAGTCAAACTTTGTACAAAACGAAATTCATTACACTACTTCAGACAATGTTTAAAAATGAGCTGCAATTTGCTTCGAGTATTTTTAAGTGTGATTCGAGTAAAGTGTTTTATTGTTTCAATATACACAACGTGAATAAAGATGAATAGAAAGAAAATGTACGAACTCGAGTATAGCCTATAAAACAAGAATTAAGATCGTAATTGGAAATTATAAACGACAACAAACACATTTCGTCTATGCTAGGAAAAGATATAGGTTAACATAGGTTACATTTGTACCTGAAGTGTGTCCGCATTTTTGTGCACGAATTTCAAAATGAACTTCTCGAATTTGGAAGCCGAGCATAATAGTTGATGAGCCATTTTTTCGGTGTTTATCGACAATCACGTAATATGATGAAATTTCGTAAATTCTATCTCTAATACCACCGCATAACACATCACCGGCTACAACCAACCATTCTATAAATCCCCCCAGTCTCAGTCCCCCACTTTCCGTTTCCAACGCACATGAGTACAGTCAAGTACATAGTTGTGTACAGTGTTGAGTTATTGGTCAAAATGGCACGCACATGCGCGCCCGAAACAGTAGCGTATCTACATTACGATAAAAAGGTAGCGGGGAACTGACATTAGGGTGGCTCATATTTCTCTTGTCAAAAATTATTGTAAAAAATTCTTTTATCTTAACAATTTTTAAAAATTTTACAGGGCGACCAAAGTACCCTATTTCACCGAGAATTTGACTTTACTGATGTTAAAGTTGCTGCGCGTGCGCGAAAGAATTTGGCCAATATCACAGTACTGCATGAGTAAGATCTACCTCTCATTGGTCAATCTTCGTCGCGCTGATGGAATCAGCAAATGACGGAAGACCCGTCGAATTTTATGTAACAATTCGTAAATTGCGCAAAATAATATAATGAACGTTGCGCCAAGAGGAAAGTATTTTTGATTTTCTAGGAAAAATTATTTTTATTTTGTCACATGCTGCTTGCGACATACGATCGAAACAGAAACGCAATAATTTAAATAATTCTATTTGTCTATAAATTTTAATAAGTCTACAACGTACAAAATATATTCTGTTTACGCAGTGAAAATTAATATACACGTTTACTCGATATAAAATTAGAATAATCAGACGTATTTGTACAATTACAACGAATGCAGAGAATAATTAATTGCTATGGGTGAGTACATTCTTCTTGTATTCGTTCATACAGGCAGGTTCATTAACTCTGTGCACTTAAAATATTTTCCTGCTACTCGAAGCAGTCGAAAAAATGAAGCAGCTGAAATTTTACGATTTCGAAAAGCGGATAAGATAGCGATAGTTTCGTCGTAAATGTATAAAAGGGAATTCCACGATCAACTGCCTGTTCGATGATTATATTATTGTGACAGAGCGGTTGTTCATTAATTACTAACATTGCTTATAATGTACAGAGTTAACGATCGACTCCGTATACTGTACACGAGAAAGAATATTAATCATTCTTAGTCGTACGATCAGAACTACTGTGCTAACTTTCCGTTTGCGAGTAATTCGAGTTCTCCTCGATGCTAATAGAACAAGGAACGTATTCTTGTACATTCGCCTGAAAAAGAAAAAGAAATAACCCAGTTACAATATTAATATAAATTAAAAAATAAAGAACTAAAAATTCATACAGAGTTGACAATGATTTGTCGTCCCTCTTCTAAATTCAGTCCATCCATGTCGTCCGCTGTTAATATTATCACAGAATCCTCAGCTATGCTATTTTCATCTATGTAAGTTATAGGAATCTCTGAAGACACCTGCGGTTCAAATATTCCGTAATACATGTACAACAAATTGAAAATAAGTAATCGTTTAGTACCTCGCAGTACGAGAAGTCAGATCCCTCTTGGCTCTTCACCGTGGCAGTCTGTTTCGAATTTGTTATCCGTTGTTTCCTGGAGTTGAGCAAACGATCGGATTTCTTCCCATCTTGTTGGAGTCGTCTCCATATCGTCGTTTTAGGAATTCGATAAGTCATAGACGCAGCCGCTTGTGACATTTTCCCTCCTTTACAGGCCGCAACAGCTTCCTCCAAACGGGATCTCTTCAACTCTTCATTCTCCGTTTTGCGCTTCTTCCAAAATGACAACGGCAGCTTTCCTTCGTCCACTAAGCGAGCTTTGTCTCTGAATAGAGTGGTCTTCGGGATCTGAGAATACGATTGAAAATGAAGATTACTGTTTCACTAACCCTAAGCACTCGAGTGACGACTCTGAGATATTATTAAATCATTGTATAAGAAAATTGCGTTGTATAGAATGGAAATAGCTCTAGTGCGAAGGGTTAATATAATTTTTCTCTCGCGCAAGCATTATTCGTCTCACTTTGAATTCGAGTGCAACTTTAGTCAGCTTCTCGCCCCTTTCCAAAGCTTTCAATGCAGCTTCTCGCCTATCAACGCCGTAAGTCATCTTCATTTCGGAGCGCAAAATCTTATACCCTTCCTTCTGAATTCTTCTCCATAGAACAGTCTTGGGTATACTGAACATCTCCGATGCGTGTTGCAAACTGGATCCACCTGTCGACAAAACAAACTGAACGATATGGAAATACGTTTGCTTTTGTAACATTGTAATATCTGATAACTAGACGGATCTTTACGCAAAATAAAAATTGTTTGCATCAATCGTAAGAAGTAGTAGCTGTATTAATGTTTCTTTCTTTTGTTAATGCTTTTGTAAGTTCAAAATATTTGAACAACCTTTAAATTGGTTTAATATTTGAAATAAAATTGACTCATTTTTGCCATAAATACATCAAATCTTCAATCTACTGACAACAAATGTAGTGATATGCCACAACAGATACCAACCAACCACAGCATTTATGGCAGCCTTCATGCACTCGGCAGGATATTCATTCCTTGTGGCAGTTAAATGTACACCCAGCGCCTTCGCACGCATGTACAACGTCGAACGTGGTACATTATGCTTAGTTGATGCTTCTATTAACGTTTGTCCTGATTTTAAGCCGTCGATAGCGGATGCTAACATGTCATCGCTGTACTCTCTTTTTATTGTATCTCGCCTGCGTTTCTTTTTTTTACTCAACGTTGAATTCTCTACGAATCTCTGCTCTTGCTGATCTTCTAAATCTTCATATCCGTATTGCAACGCGTTCATAACATTCTCGTCTGACTCGTTAATAACAGTCATTGGCTCTTCGCTGTTATCGTTGTAGTCTTTAGTGTTTACAGTTGAGTGAATCTCATTTAGTCCATTAATCTATAATCAATCCTGGCCATTAATAATCAGTTAAGAAGGTGGATTCGTTTCCAGGATTGAAAGATGCAAAGATGGGGTTTTTTGGTAGTCAAAAGTGGTAGATAAAAGATCAATCTAGGCTGCAGTCACCTTCAAGAGTCCTATTTTTAGGGCAATTTGGACTTTTGAGGGCAATTGCAGCCTAGATTGATCTTTTATTTAGCGTTTTTCAATACTGAAAAGATCCACCTTTGCAATATTGAGAAATGAGACTTGCAATCCTGGAAACGAGACTGCCCTCTAAGATACAAGTCGAATTGTTCATAAGACAAATTAAAGGCAAACCTCAATAAGACCACATATTTTCAAGGACCGCGCAGCTTCCAGCAAACTGCTAATATTCTCCACTGCTACCCTCACTTCTCCATGATAAATAAATTCAATAATACACTTGATATCTTGTGCTGATATATCGCTTAATATTATTGTTGGATGATCCTCGTTTACTTGACTCAAAACATCCTACAAAAATATACAAAGAATGTTGAGATACATGTTTCGTTGAAGTCAGAATTTCGTAATACTCAAATATTTCAGTGGTCAATTTCTCAATTGTGCTGCAAACAATTTATTATCGTAAATGAGATTTAATGAAATTTAATTCAAACACGCGTGTCAGAGCGCACGGAATTTCTAATTGATTTATTACTCTGTCGAATCAACAATGATCATTTAAAAATTGCAGAGGGAAACGATGTTCCGCAGTTTATTAGGGCGTAAAAATTGGAAAAGCTGTTTACTCGAAACAAAGTGCTACAAGCGCAGAGGACTATGCGATGGGCATGAATGCGTTCTCCAGCAGCTGCCAGTATTACATCCACCATGCAATCCTCCTCCAAAAGTTGTCTAACTACATCGGATAAATGACTGTGGTAATCATTCCATTTGAAACAATAGCTCTGATTAATTTCATGTTGAGCAACAACTTCAGACATGCTGTTTCAGTTTCGTTTCCTTTTCCAATTTTCAACAATGCGTATATACACAACCGGAATTTGGAACGGGACTGAATTCTCCGCCACCTAGATGGGACACCTCGTTGCTGAAACATAGTCGTTACATTTTACAGAAGTTCGGACAAAAATTTGGATAGATTTCCCAGATATTTCATAACAATATTTTTTGTTCATTCTTCTACATTTTTTGTGATTAACTCTACTTACTTCTCTAACGTTATTTCTCTCATAAACTGCAATGATAAATTATAGATAAATAATTGCTTACCATTTGAAAACTCTGTTGGACATGTATAGGGAAGATTTTTCTCTGTATCGTGATTGGTTCTCCGTTGTATAGATATCTGGTTGTATAGGCACGCGGGAAATTTAAATCAACTGAATCGCAGCGATATCTACAGTAGGTGACAAAGTGTTCGTACACTTTTTCAAATGGAATAACTTTTTTATGATTGTACCAAACGACCTGATTTTTTAGAATTAATTAGAAGCATTGGTTTATGAAGTGATATGCAAAAAAGATTTTCCAAAAAATTATTATTTACAAGATCACATGCAATCATGAAAGTTTCGTTTCTACGAAAATGTTGTATGCCCCGAGGTTCTGTGAATAGTTTCTATGTATTTGTACGTTCGTGTCCTTTCACCGCTTCAGATTTTTGTGATTGAGTGATTGAGTACTGTTGAGTACTCTTGATTTTTCCACCAGTTTAGTTAATTGTGCATCACACGAGAAAATGGTTAGTTGTTTTACAGATTAATAAATAATTATACGTATTGTCTAAGCCCGGTTGGTTCAGCACGAGCTTCTCGTGAAATACATAAACATGTGACAGCATAACCTTGATGACGTTGGGGCATCGTTAACGAATACTTAAAATGATTTAAAGTGCACTTGATTTTGTAAACGTTTAATCACTATACCGCTGATCAATTCATTTTTTTCATCATATATAATATGCTTTGTGTTAACGAAGTCGGCGTGCTTGCCAGTGTTTCGTGGTTATGCTAATGCGACCGAAACGTAAATAGATTGTTTATTGTATTTCAGAAACCTTTGATGTTACACGGGCACGAACGTGCTATAACAAAAATCAAATACAACAGAGAAGGAGATTTGTTGTTTTCGTCAAGTAAGGACAAAAAGCCAAATGTTTGGTACTCTTTGAATGGAGAACGTCTTGGAACTTTCAATGGTCACAATGGTTCAGTATGGTGCATCGATGTCAATTGGGACACGACTAGATTTATATCCGGCAGTGGTGACAACACATTGAGAGTTTGGGATTGTCAAACTGGTTTGTATATCATTATCAACATTGAAAGAAAAATAATGTAACATTTTCTCAATAATTGTCCAGGGAACCAAATATCATATATAGGATAGGATTATCGAGAAATAAGAAATGGAAACGAGTCTATCCCCTTCAAGTCCAGAAATTTGGGACACTTATCGAGAAAATAATGTAGCAGATTTCCACTCCATTTTGTAATTCATTTTCAGGCAAGGAAATAGGTCAACTCCACACAAACAGTTCTGTAAGGACATGTAACTTCAGTTATTCGGCAGATCTTGCAGTCTACTCTACAGACAAAGCTCTGGGACACCAGTGCGAGATGTTTATCATAGATATCAGAAATGTTGATGGAGCGTTGTCACAAGAAGATGCTATTCATAGAATTTCTGTTAACGGACCCAGAATTTCGTCTATCTTATGGGGTGCTTTAGACGAAACAATTATCACTGGCCACGAAGACGGTGAAATCACTCTTTGGGACGTGAGAGTAAGTCTGATCAAATGTTTTTCATACCAGTTTCCACAGTTTACTAATCAGTACATTTTATTTTTGTAGACAAGGAAGAAACTGAATAGCGTGATGAGTCACAAGTCGCAAATCAATGATATGCAGTTCAACAAAGACGGCACTATGTTTGTCACTGCATCAAAGGATAACACAGCGAAACTATTTGATAGCGAATCGTTAATGTTATTGAAAACGTATAAAACAGAGAGGCCTGTCAACTCTGCAACAATTTCTCCCATTTTCGATCATGTATGTTCTTACTTGATCACGATATTCGAGATTATATTTTTAATCATTCATGAGAGGTACGTTTTTCGCAGGTGGTTCTCGGAGGAGGTCAAGACGCAATGGACGTAACAACAACATCCACTCGTCAGGGAAAGTTTGACTCTCGATTTTATCATTTAGTATTTGAAGAAGAATTCGCGCGATTGAAAGGCCATTTCGGTCCAATCAATTCCCTTGCGTTCCATCCGAATGGTCGTAGCTTCTCAACAGGCGGAGAGGATGGTTACGTTCGTATTAACACGTTTGATCAATCGTACTTCGACTTCCATTTTGAATACTAATTTTCGAGAATTGAAATAATAAATATGTATCAAACAAAGACTCTATTGAAATTATTCCATTCCATTCGACAGCGTACATCTCAATAAAAGCACACGTGGATATTTTACATAAATTTATTTTATCAACTTACAAAAAAATATTCATCATCACGGAAACTTATTATGTTTATGCACGAGGTAGTACCGAGGGGGAACATATTTAAGACATAAGAGCAAACTTTATTAAATATAACCTATAACAAACCTATTTTAATTCAATGACTCCGCATACAAAAATATTATTACATGTTGTACCTGAACTTCATCCTCACCAAGTATTGTATTTTCACCTGAGCAACATCGTATACGATGTATTCATTGTACAATAAGGCTGATTGTTTGGGCAGTTTCGTGGACACAGCTGTGCCCAATGGAATCTCAACACCGTCCTTAGTCTTATGCGAGGTTTCGGGATTAGGTTGCGTTTGACCGCGACCAAACGTGGAATGTTTACCACTCGGTAATTTCTCGATAAAATCAGCCGCATATCTCTCGTACATGTTACCCAAAGCCACCTCGCAAAGCAGCATCAGACCAGTGGAATTCTCGCTGTTCGTGCAACAATAGTTTGCAGACTTGGACACCATATCCGCGAAGTATATACCTTTACCAAACATGTAACCAGTCACAGGTGCCTCCGGAGGAGCTTTCCTCAATCCCTGAGAAAGTATACCAGCGTAATTCGTCGTTCTGGAACCGTGCCACAGCAGTTTTCTATTCGACAATTTCTTGAATGGTTTGTATCTGCTATCTTCTCCTGATCTCTTAACAGCGAACACATCCTCGATCTCAAGTTCATACTGCTTGTGAGTAGCAGCATGAGTATTTTGAACGTATTGCTCAATGAGCTTGTACTCATTGCTTGCCTTGTCCAACACTGTAATATCCGCGTTCAACTGCTTATAGTGAGCGTCGAGCGGATTCTCCGACGACGTCACCTTGGTGTGCAGCAGCGAATAAGCGATCTCCATCTCCAGCAGCGCCTCCAGCATTTCGCATTTCGCGTGAATCGCTTCGACAGAGTCTAAAATCTTTGGTCCAGAGATCCCAAAGTTGTGAGGTATCAAATTATAGAATTTATTCGAAGCATCTATCAACATGATTCGTTCAACGTTCTCGTTCTTCAGTAGCCCTTGCATGTCCGTCAACACGGAGTATGCTTTCTGTATCTGCTTCTTGGTGATCTTCCCTAGCGGCATCTTCTCCACGTCGATCTCGAACTCTGCCAAAACTTTCTTCATGTTCTGCTCGTCAAACACCATTCTGATCAAGTCTTGAACCGGTTTCTCTAGCTCGCTCTTGATATCGGATTCTAACTGTGCCGAGACCTCCTCGCCGTGGTCGATATCCACTGGATACATCTTCTGAGGCACTTTCACGAAGTGATCTCTCTGAGACCAAACGTTTCCAGTTCTTTCTTCGTACAAGAATTCAAATTGTTTTATACAATCCTCTACAGCTAGATTCTCCACTTTCGAACCTCCGATCGTTGTGCCTATCCTGCCCCAGCTTCTGAATAACCAATACTTCTTCCGTTTATCATGCTCTAAAATCTGCAATTTGTAGTAACTGTTCTTTTGAGATTGTATATTCGTGTGCACGAGCGTAACAGTGTAATTGTTATTGCCAATCTTGTACACATGAGCCACGTCCTGCAGCTCACTGTCCGGATCAACGGTTCCACCGTGTTTTAACTGTAATTTCATCTTCCCAGATCCTGATTTCTCGTAACTGCTTTTAGCCTTGCTTTTCGCAGCTGATTTCTCTGCTACCATGTTTACTCTGCTGGATAAATCGCCACCCCAAGTCGAAATAGTCTTCTTTTTAATCAACGAGATTGCAGGTTTCGTATACTCTTTAGCTTCCTCGATGAAATCTTCGGTGATCACTTGAATATTTAGACTCTCTGCTTCCTCCATCTTTGCACTCATTTTGTCGATCTCCTTCTGAGTCGATATCACTGCAGCGATATTCTCGTGAAGCTTTGAGGAAACCTCTCCTCCTAAATGTATGATTTCTTTCTTCAATTCGTTCTTGTCTTTCTTCGTACGACCCATGATGAAGAACTGCATGTGCTTCAATGGCTTTGGCTTCGCTTGAACTTTCGGTCCAGTGTCGACTTCATCTTCTTTCTTTACTAAATAGGACGTTGACGGGGCAGTCACCTTTATCAGTCTTCTTTTCACTTTGCATTTCAATGATTTACTGTGGAATATTTAACCAGTCATTTTTTCATCATCTTATATGCTACAAATAGACGTTCTGCATTGATTGTGGGAAACAGAAATAAAATAAAAATTGATTTCATCCCTTAATGACTTTGTTACATTAAAACCAACATTTCGGTATTCTGAAATTTTTCTAATCCTTCACTGTTTTATATTTCACCCAAACAATTTTTTCATAAATGCATAAAGATCTGTAGTCTAAAAATATACAGCAACTTTTAGACTACAGATAGGGTCAGCAAAAGGTTAACACTGAGCAGACTACTTACACATCAGGATATTTTTCTTTCACGTCGGATGGTATCGAGATCTTCTTTCTTTCAGGATCTTGAGTTACATGTTCGCATTTCGTCCATTCGCTTATGTCTCCTGTGCATTTGTATCCAAGGCCCGATATGTACACAAGCTGCCCACTGCATTTCGAACATGGCTTCAGAACTCCAAAGCAAAATGCATCGCACAATCGGTCCAGTATCTATAAAAAGATTAATGATCGTTAAAAAATTTTTCTAAAATTGTAGAAAATTCATTACTTACAGCTGAAATTCCTTCTGGAATTTGTTGCTCATTCTTCTCCAATATAGAAATTAATTCATTCTTTTTTATCGAAGACAGCACATTCTTAATTTTAAATAACTCTTCATTCTGTTTCTTCATTGCATTCTGTTCTTCCACATCTTCTACTTCTTCTTTCATTTTCTTCACTGGTACAAATTCGCCCTCTTTAAGCTTTCGTAAATCTGACTTCACCTTTTTCTGATCTTCTTCGGAGAGATCAGCAAAGCCAGGCAACACATCGCCACCTTCATAAAACTCCAACTCTTGTCTTAGTTTCACGAAGCATTCAAAATGATACCACCTGTCGATGCCACCGTATTTCCTGCCATGTTCACTTTCAAAGTCTTTTTTCGATACCCTTATCTCGCGCTGCACTATCTTCTCTTCACAGCCTATGCAATTTGCCCTACTAGATTTTGAATATTGAATGGTATAGTCTTTAGCGACACCAGTGTTTTTCGCTCGTTTCCTTCCTTTACCAGTAGGAGGTGGAAGCGACACTGCTTCCTCTGTTTTAAGGACAAATATGTTTTGTTAGTTAAGATAATTACTCTAATGTTTTCTAGATAATTACGCTAAACACATATATTAAAGAACAAACCAATCTTCTTTTTAACATCTTGTTGATCGTCCCAACGAATATTATCAAAGTTAGCTATGTCCGTGACAGATTTAGGTCTCTGCTTTAAGAAGAAGCACTTATCGTGATACCATCTTGGTATTTTCGCATCGTGAGTAGGACTCTAAAAATGAAATAAAACTGTTTAAATTTTCATACAAGACATTCTAATAGCTCCAAATACATAATCAAAATAAAGGCAAAAAACGAATATACACAAAAAAATAAATAATTAAATGAAGAGATTTAAATTGTCCTCGTACAAGGCAAAGTAGTTTAAAATAAGTAATAGAAAAATAAGGGATGAGTATACATATAACAAAGTAAATAATGAAATAAAAATTGATAATCAAGGTTCGCGTACACAATGGAAATATAGATACAGACCGTGTACGTAGATGAATAAACAATGCTAAGAAACGATTACGCGTAACCTAATTAACAAGATGATTTCACAGTATTTATTTTAACATGCCCCATAAAAAAAATGTTAACCTTTAGTTATTCGCACTCCACTTTCTACAAAACAGTTTGCATGGAACTTTATACAGATCTGACGTAAATAAATTTTTACGGAATCAAATAACTACTTTAATGGAAAGTAAATGTACATACTTAGTCGACACCTTTGTTTATGCTTGAAATACTACAAATTGAAGTGTTGAGACTGTAATATCGTATGCGAGTAATTAAAAATTAAATAACGAATGACAAAAAACTTATTGCAGATTTAAAATGCTGTTGCCGGTATAGGTCATGGTATTTTACTTGGACAAAGATCTGGAGAATGTTTCATAATGTCTACCTGTACGACGACAGCAAGCCTCAGCGTCTCTTTCAAGATGGGTTGCTTACAATTTTGACACGAGGCACGCGAGCTTTTGGCATATTCAATACAATACGGTAAATCAGGATTCATCGTTCCGAAATGGTCTTGCGTCGGTGAAACTCAGCTTTGAAATGAAACCCCCGGAAGCGACACGATCGCAACCGTAGAATTGCAATGGTGCAGTACGAATACCCGCCAAATCTCCAGACATTCCTTCTTCGATATATGCACATAAACGAATCAATTACAATAGAATAACAATATACTTCGTTACAATAAAATACTATTTTAATTTTTTAAAAACATAGCTCTCTAGGTTGTCAAAATAATTATGCGAAAAGCAAATGTTTTGACAAAATTTCGCGGACCGACCAATGGACGCAGGTGTTTTCACCGGAAGTGAGTTTTAATTTTGAGTAAATTTGGAATTTCTTTCATCGCACCTTTTTATTAATTTTTGTTAATAATTTTTATTAATAAGAATGATGATGATGAATATGAATAATGATAATAAGAAGAACTAGAATGGTAATAGTAATTACAATATGAAAAGATAATAACCGTGCAGCTCTTTGTTCTCTTATTGGAACATCGTACTTTGTCTGATAAAAGAAGTTGAGAAAAATTATAGTAATTAATCATTATCTAATATTTATCATTAAAAAGACAGGCAAAATATAATAACAATAATAATGGCTGTATGAGCGCAATTGTTACTAATCTTTAAACGCATTATTAAGTCCTTAGACTAACATTGACTAAAATCATAATTTCAATATAAAGACTACTTTTTGTACAGATATATATATATATATATATATATATATATATATATATATATATATTATATTTTAATAATATAAATTATAATTCATATATCTTTGGCATCTTCGAGAGAGGATCCGATGTTTCGTTGTTCCGCAAATAAATCACACAGTGACGTACAATGTTGGTACACTTTATTTTAATAATCATATAATATTGTACAAATTATTACAGTAAACTATATATTTCTGTAATTACGTTTATGAATGTTTCTCTGTTTTACCAACATGGCTTGCCATGAAAGTTTGCTGGCAAGTAGTATAATTAAATAATACAGCCGTACAGTGCAAAAACGCACTATGTTTTATATTTCCTTTATCGAATGCGGTACTTATTTTTTTCCGTCTAAAATTATGGGTCTACAATAAACGTACAAAACTTATCGAGAACGAATCGAAAATTATTAAATTAAACCTGTTTTACTTTTTCTTTTCAACTATCTACATATTGGTATAAGCCTATTATCAATCCAGAGTGTATACAAGAAGATCAAGTTTAGCCATATCACTTCTTATATATACCACGCTCTATCGCTATACTAGAAATAGTTTTACATATTTATATATATAATATTTTTTGTTAGATATTATATATATACATATATAAATATGTATATACGTGTCGCGATGTGTGTTTAATAATGCTTCATGATAAATTTCATTGTTTTTTCATTCCTGTTCCTTTTTTTCCCTCTTTCTTCAACAGAAAAAAACTGTATACACAGTATGTGTGCCATCCTATTTTATTGATATAATCGTTTATATTATATTCTATATTAATGTACATTTTTGTTCTTATAAAAGCGCAAAAATAAAACTGAATGCTTTTATTACAATACTTGCCATCGAAGGTTGTAACTTATAGAAATAGATACAATGTACAACTCGAAAGGTCTTTGATATTATAACTTATTCTCGTACACGTAACTTTCACGAAATGTTTACAAATTAAGCAGCGACTTCATCGCAATTCCCACGAGTTCGTCGCTTCGAATAGGGGAGGGAGGAGAGAAAAAATACGATGGCGAAATTCGAGAGAAAAAAAAGTATATAAGTGTACACATTATAGAAAAAGATTGCAGTAGCGGTATTGTTAAAATACCAAATGTGTATACCGCGCGGGACAGTCTAGGGCACTCTGGTTAATTAGTACAATTTGTTATCTCGTATATCGTTCAGAAATTGCTCTTCGCAATATGTTGCGTCGATTTTATCGATTATGTAAGAGTAAGGACAGTGTTCTTCTTTTTTTCATCGTTTCATTGCCCTATACGCAATCGTATTTAGCGTTAATAACAAAATATAATTAATTCAAATATATTTATCTTAGAAAATGAATTTTATATTATAGTGAATTTTCTATTTAAAGAGTGATTCGCAGTATGACATGTGAGTGTCGCGTAAAATGTAAATCCACTTAGTATTTATAAGGTTCATTTCTTTTCTCTTTTTCTTTTTTTTGTTTGTTTTGTTTCTCATAGGCGTGTGTTTATAGGTCAGGAGAGTATGCACCTCTAGGATCAACCAAGGAATTAGACTGAAGGCCACCCTTTAATATTTTTTACAGTCTATTTTATGTATGTCCGATAACAACAATAAAAATTCTTAAATAAATATATCGGTATAATCATTGATGGAATATTATTACGCAATCAACTAGTTTGTTTTCTTTTCTTTCTTTTTTTTGTTTCAGCCAAGAGTTGTAGTTTTCTTTTCATTTTTCTTTTTAACGTGTGTGTGTGTGTGTTCCTTTTTTTTCATTTTGTTTTGTTTGTAATTGCGTCTTAAGCAATAATATGCATACACATGTACACGGCACGTCAGTCACTGTGTATTACAATGACCGGTATGGAGTACCACAAAATTGTTACGTGAAATTCAGTAAGACAAGACACATGTATCACTCTGCTGATCATTGCTATTTTCCTCTGCCTTGAGATGTACCCGACCTGGTTGTAGGTTTTGCCGGTTGTGGAATAATTGTGATCTCGTCATTGATCTTCAATGGTTTCAGAAGGGAATCATTGGATCTGGACGATGGAGATGAAGGTGTGTTCTTCTTATCCATTACTCTCTTTGCTACGACACTGTGTGCCGAATAAACATGGTTCTCGAACTGCTTATACATTCCAAACGTGGCAGTGCAAACTGTACATTTATAAGATAGATGCGCAGGTTTTAAAGTCATTCCGTGATCTCGCGCGACATGATTTAGTAATTTCCATTGATATACCTAAAAACAAAACCAAGATTCACAGCACTCAAGTGTTATGTCGTTCTAGCCACGCCTAATCTCTAGCATACACAATCGCAAAATTATTATTATTAAAGGGATCGAGCTTACCCTGCCACAGGCGGGACAACGACCAGCATCCTTTCCTTTATTTGCTGCTTCCTGCATACTCGACGTAACCAATCCGTGCGACCCAAGTAAATGTCTTTCTAGACCCTGTGGTAATTAGATACGACATATAAATCATTTCACAGGGTAATGTGATATGTATTGTGATCATCAATTAGAAGCGTTGGGTTCAGTATGTGCATAACTACCATTAATCTACAAAATATTAATTTTTAATCTTTTTTAAGGGACCAAATAAAAGTTTTAAAAAAAGCCTTTTTTATTTATGCATGTAACCTTGTAAATAATAATTTTTTGGAAAATCTTTTTTTCATATCACTTCATAAACCAATGCTTCCAATTAATTATAAAAAAATACTTTGTACACCCACTGTATATCCACATTTCACTACATTCTGTTGAAGAGAGAGGATATATTCTGGCATTTTTTAGAAATTTTCAGAAGCCATAAATGCTTAAAGATCCGCAGTCTATATACTATTATATTATATAGATCTCTATACTCTAAACACAAATGTTAAATTTCTAAAAATTGAACTTTTGACTTTAAGGTTCACAGAGCACTAAAAGCGACTATTTTACATTATTTTCCAAAAATAACGAAAACGTGTCATGGGCGCCATTTTGACATGTCCGTAAACCCAATGTTAAGGATTTACCCTGCTCCAATTTTCTCGGACATTTTTCAATTTAAGATTAGATATTGCAATATATGTTAATCATAATGGTGTATGTGTATACCTGATCTGTGAAAAATCGGAACTGACACTTTTGGCAATTCAGAGGAGGTCTGTTGTAAATCATCTTTGGATGTATTTTTACTTTGTGGATCCATTGCATGTGATTACGTAGTTGCTCTAAATCCTAAAAAAGGACGCATACGTTTACGTAATATATTTTTCAATACAATAATAAACGATTAAAAATTTGATCGGCGATAGATTACTACGATTTACCTTAATATAACCATCACAAATCTCGCATATAACAAATGTAGTCTTCCCTCCAGACTTCGATGAAGTACCAGAACCAGGAATAGAAGACTGAGATGTTGTGCGTGGTAATGGTGTTATAGATATACTCGGTTGACTTAACAACTTCGCTGTAGGATTTTTAGGACTGGACGTTGTGTTCTGGAAAATATAAAACACAGTATTTATTTAAAAGGCAATTGTACAGAAGAGATTTGTTTGTATGAGAATATTAAATTATACGAATTAGTCTCTCCATGTAAAATACTATGTAATATAAATCGAAATTCTCGTCTACCTTTACACAATTTGTTATTAACACAAAACATCGTTCGTTTCTGTACACGACAACAATGGTATGCAATTTTTTCAAAGTAAATGTTTGTAAATGTTCTATAGTGTTCAATTTTCGAATGTATCAATAATCTCATAATGTAAACGTACGAATCGGTTCTTTTCAACAATGTTAAGAGTGATAGTGTAAAATGGTTGTAAGGAAAATATGTATATAATTGTGAATTGCCATTCAACTGTTCACGAGACAAAAATATATTGGTAAAACCAACAACAGCGTAACTAGTTGCATCGCACACTAATGATATGTAGCCATGATCTCAAAAGTATTTGTTAAGTCCTAGAAGCAATTATATGTAGCTGTAATTATTGAGGATTCAAAGAGATTTGTTATACAAGCCTTTGCACCTGCAGAAAACACATCATCCATGCGATCACAAAGTTTACAAAATCAATGTAACCATCCTTGGTAGTTTTCCAACAATTATTTACCTGTGATGACGACAACCTAGAGAGAGAGTCGATTACGTTGGGTACAAGTGCAATGGGTGTGGGTTGACCGGAACTGCCGCCGCTACTGCTACTCACTCCCGAGACAGCCGACATGACAGTCCCAGAGCCACCCACCACCTGCCACCACCCATATATTTTTTTACTAATTCTTAGACTTTGTTTTTGTTTACTTGAATTTTCTGAACCTGTATCTCTTACGTGTACTCTCGTCAAAATAGAGCGCGTCGATTCAAAGGTAGACTAACATTACTGAACACAAATCGATAGCCAAAAAGTTTCGTTAATTCTTCGACAATGCTCCTTGTAAGCCAACCGCACAAAAAATGAAACTACATACTCGAAGACGATCTACTCGATTACTTATCAAGATACAGTAATATATCATTATTCAATTCTTACAAATTTTAAAGGAACGTTAAAGCATAGGTACACTATGCATATCATATGTGTGCTGTTACAACTAAAATACATCTTAAGGGCATGACTTTACAAAATTATCATTGCCCATGCAAGAACTATGACGCTACTGCGAAAATAATTTGATCCTTTGCTTCTATGTTTGATAAAAGTGACGTGAGGAAGAAATTTTACCTGGAATATCTGATTACTACCAAATTGGTATGAAGTAGGTACCAATAGACCAGAAGAGGTTGGACGATACATCATTCCTGCAACGTTATCTGAAACATGAAGTACCCATTGTAGTTAATGTTGATACCGAATTAACACAAGTTTTACAGACGTGAAAAAGTCACCCTCCGTATTCTGTAAATCTACTGTTGAAACCGTATGAAATTACCTTGCCGCATTTGTGTTCCACCAGGTCGCAGTGTCTTCATATCTGAGTATCTGGGCTGCATAGGTGGCCGTCCTCTTCCGCGACCCGTCCCGATCGGAGCAGGAAGTAGTTTTGGTAGAAGTGGTTGCGGTCCTTTCCCGCCCATTGCCATGGCAGCGAGCGCACTGGGATTAGTAGGTCCAACTGGTCTTGCTCGATTCAATCTCGGAATCTTTGCTGGCGGTTCCCAGTCTGCAGCTGGCTCCAAGTTTTTCTCTGGTCTGAACTTTTTCGTGCAGGCAAGTATGTGCCGAGTCAGCTTACCCTTCTGGTTGTCTTCGAACGGACAATTCGGGCATTGATGGAAGGCCGGACCACGCTCCAGCCTTCCACGAGTATTATGTTCCGCCTCCATGTGAAACAATATATCGTGGGGACTACGCACCTCGATCGGGCAGAAGTTACATTTATAAACGTAATTGCGCATATGCGGTGTCTCTAAATGATGCTGCATGACTAAGGTCGATTCTGTTTTAAAACTACAGAACTCGCATTTTTTCAGTTCTAAGTGGAATGGTTCGTTATTTTCTTTACTAAATTCTAGGTTCTTGATGAGTGAATTTATAGCTATTTGAGTCTCAGCGGATGTGCTACCTTTGCCCTGTTTACGCTTTTGAGTCCGTAAAAGATCTGTTTGCACGTATTCCTGAACAAGATTCACTCCGATTTGCATGAAAAATTTGCCCAGCGGTAAGTCAAAGTATGTCAGTACTTTATTTCTATCGTCTTGCCTGACGACGTCCGGTTTATCGCCTATATTACTAAATCCAGATTCAGCTAGGTCTACTGAATTATCGCCCCCTTTAATATCCTCTATGTCCTTTTTGCTCTTCGAGCTACCTTCACCCTCGCTCTCGTCGCCCTTATCTTTCATTTTTTGACTCATGTCCGACGAGTCTTCGTTGCCCTCCTCCCCTTTAATTTCCTCGCTCTTCTGGCTTTGCTCTTCCTTTTCCTTCTCTTCCAAGCATTGTTCTAGTTTTGTGACGAAATCTTTCAACGGTTTCAAAGGCGGCTTTTCATATACATATGGTACTATAAAAGATGGTGCTTCCACGACAAACATATCATCGGTCAATGTGGGTAATATAGGAGGAACCGTAGGTGTTACCGTGGTCATACTGCTAGTCTTGGGACTTAATTGTGCAGATTTCGACGTCATGGGTACTGGTGTAATGGTTGTCCTCATGTTAGGATACATTGTTTGCGTTGTACCCATGCCCATGGGAACGACCGAAAAAGAGCTAGAACTGGAGACCGAGTGATGAGGCTTACCACTACTCACAGGAACACCACCACGTCCAGAGAGAATAGAATTTGTGTCTATAATAACTAAAGTAGGTTCTTTCTTCCCCCCTTTTACTGATTTACTACCAGCAGCAATCTCTACCAAACGTTTAGTGTCGTTTACTACGATAGTAGTTTTACTATTCTTGACTGGTGACTTCAACTTTGAATTTTCTTTATCTTTACCGTCAATAACAGCCAAAGGATCTTCCGGCTTAATTTCTTCTATGTCGGAACCATCGTCGTCCACGTCTTCTTCTATTTCTTTCTCTATGTAACTTGTCCTCTTTATATTACGAGAACTTCTTCTCGGCGTAATACTACTGAGGTCTACTTGCTTCCTTTGCTTTCTTTGCTTGGTGGGATCTTTGTTAGCTCGCTCTGGCGAAGTATTATGACCGTTCTTCGCACCGTCAGTTATTTCCTCGATATCTGGGCTCTCACAGCTTCCGTTCTCCTCACATATCTTCACATCAGATGTATCCAATGTGTTGTCAGTAACCTCACTGCTGTCGTTCAGTTGTACATCATTGCTGCCCGATAAATTCAGGTTATCCTTGTGGACAGGGTTTTTCATAGTGAACACATCATCATTATCGAATTGTATTTCGTTTATGCTCTCGTCCAGACATTCTACATCTGAGTTATTACTCTGCTCATCGATCTCCATAGCCTCACAAGATGTGTTTTTACACTTATCATCAGTTTTAGACACTTCACTAGTATTGTTCGTCTCACTGACACCTTCGGTTGATTTAGTTATATTAGAGTCGATCGCTGACTCGAACATTTCACCCCCTGTACTCCTACTTGGCATTATGCTATCCTGCTCACTGTCTTCAGATTCTATTTCCCCATCTTCAATTTCAACTTCCATTCTATGTTCGTCTTCGTCATCTTCTTCTTCATTTTCCTCCCTCTCTCCTTCAGTCGCATCGTTCGTCTCTTTCGACAGACTCGATGCAATCTCCGTGTCAATAAATCCTTCATTGTCATTATAATTCCCGTTAACTCCGTTCGGTATCACAACATCTGCAAATCACAAAGAAGTGTGATTAGACAAGCTGTATCAGTTGTCGAACATGAAATGTGCGTTGTTGTCCCAATTAGAGAGACTAGAGAATATATGCAATGAGTACATTCTAAAATATTAGTAATTAGACTACGAATTGTATGCATTTATGATAAAAATGGGCACGTACAATTTAAAGCAATGGTCGTGTTAAAAATATTTAAGGACATCAATGTTTTAGTTTCAGCTTAATAGGATAATTAAAAGAAGAATACAAGTTTTATTTGGCTCCTGCATTCTGCAATTACACGTGTAGTAGTATTGATTAAATAGTCAGAAGAAAGAGAGCACCTTTTGCGATAGTTTCCACAAGGGAAGTACAGGTGAATAGATTCTAAAATGGTAAAGAACAAGACAAAAAGACAAAGTTATCCCTCGATCGACGCAACTGTCACAAACTGCAATTGCTTAAGAGCAACGTATTGATACCACGAAGAACAATTCAAGAAAGCACAGACTAAGCAAGAAATAAGTATCATGGGAGAACAACAGTGTAGTAGAATTGAGAAGTTTTGAGAAAGGGAAGTACAGACGACTAGACTCTAAAATATTAACAATTCAGGAGCATGGAGTATAAGGGCAATGAGCAAGCAAAGCTTGGCGACGGAATATCCCTCGATCAGCACAACTGTCACAAACTACAATTACTCAAGAGCAACGTATCAATACCACGAACAACAACTCGAGAAAGCAAGGCCCGAGTAAGGAACAAATATCATGAGAGAATAGCAATATAGTAGAATTGATTAAATAGTAACAAGAAAGACAGAGAGAGAGCATAC